>CM042387.1:26109069-26433156 GCA_023634145.1 Thymallus thymallus
ACGGAGTTAAAGAATAGGCCTAAATCAAATCAAACTACATTTATTTAAATAATATTTACATTGTATTTTTTTGTACTTTGTATTTTGTATTTTTTTTTTCACACCAAATACTAACAATCATATATGATGCACACACAGACACCGACTACATCTTGGTTAGATTATTATTATTTTTCTCAGTTGGATATGCTCTCTGCAAGGTTTTGTATATCTTACCCATCATATGAAGATTATTTTATGACTCAAATAACATTATATCAAGGTTGTTCAAATGTCCAAAAGATTTACAATCAAAATGTTGTCATATGTAACATTTAAGTTGCATATACATTAGTTGGTCCAAAATTGCTTTTAATTCTGTCATAGATTATAAATGTATTTCCTGTTACCAAGTTATTTACAGTTTGTATGCATTTAGTTTTCCATGTGGACCACTTTATTGGTGAATTCTAAAAAGCTATCCAAGGATTGTTCTATAGGATTGTGATTTTAGGGAGTGATATTGGCTCTTGTTATTGCAATTATTATTATTATTTTTTACTTGATTAAATCCTATTCTTTAACTTAGAGTTTTGGTTGAGAACATATTATTGGTTGAGAACATATTAATTTGAAATCAACCAAAGCTGGAAACCCTGGGCATATACTCATTGGACTTTGGAATATTACTCATTCAAGGGTTTTTCTTTATTTGCACTGTTTTTTTTTTGTCATCAAAACTATGACATAACACATACAGTGGGGAGAACAAGTATTTGATACACTGCCGATTTTGCAGGTTTTCCTACTTACAAAGCATGTAGAGGTCTGTAATTTTTATCATAGGTACACTTCAACTGTGAGAGACGGAATCTAAAACAAAAATCCAGAAAATCATACATTGTATGATTTTTAAATAATTAATTTGCATTTTATTGCATGACATAAGTATTTGATCACCTACCAACCAGTAAGAATTCCGGCTCTCACAGACCTGTTAGTTTTTCTTTAAGAAGCCCTCCTGTTCTCCACTCATTACCTGTATTAACTGCACCTGTTTGAAATCGTTACCTGTATAAAAGACACCTGTCCACACACTCAATCAAACGGACTCCACACACTCAATCAAACAGCTGTGTAAGGACATCAGGGATAAAATTGTAGACCTGCACAAGGCTGGGATGGGCTACAGGACAATAGGCAAGCAGCTTGGTGAGAAGGCAACAACTGTTGGCGCAATTATTAGAAAATGGAAATGGAAGTTCAAGATGATGGTCAATCTCCCTCGGAATGGGAGAAGGTCATGTGGTCTGATGAGACAAAAATAGAGCTTTTTGGTCTAAACTCCACTCGCCGTGTTTGGAGGAAGAAGAAGGATGAGTACAACCCCAAGAACACCATCCCAACCGTGAAGCGTGGAGGTGGAAACATCATTCTTTGGGGATGCTTTTCTGCAAAGGGGACAGGACGACTGCACCGTATTGAGGGGAGGATAGATGGGGCCATGTATCGCAAGATCTTGGCCAACAACCTCCTTCCCTCAGTAAGAGCATTGAAGATGGGTCGTGGCTGGGTCTTCCAGCATGACAACGACCCGAAACACACAGCCAGGGCAACTAAGGAGTGGCTCCGTAAGAAGAATCTCAAGGTCCTGGAGTGGCCTAGCCAGTCTCCAGACCTGAACCCAATAGAAAATCATTGGAGGGAGCTGAAAGTCCGTATTGCCCAGCGACAGCCCCGAAACCTGAAGGATCTGGAGAAGGTCTGTATGGAGGAGTGGGCCAAAATCCCTGCTGCAGTGTGTGCAAACCTGGTCAAGAACTACAGGAAACATATGATCTCTGTAATTGCAAACAAAGGTTTCTGTACCAAATATTAAGTTCTGCTTTTCTGATGTATCAAATACTTATGTCATGCAATAAAATGCAAATTAATTACTTAAAAATCATACAATGTGATTTTCTGGATTTTTGTTTTAGAGAGTACCTATGATACAAATTACAGACTTCTACATGCTTTGTAAGTGGAAAAACATGCAAAATCGGCAGTGTATCAAATACTTGTTCTCCCCACTGTATACAGTCGGAAGTTTATATACACCTTAGCCAAATACATTTAAACTCAGTTTTTTACCATTTTTGATATTTAATCCCAGTAGAAATTCCCTGTTTTAGGTCAGTTAGGATCACAACATTATTTTAAGAATGTGAAATGTCAGAATAATAGTAGAGAGAATGATTTCAGCTTTTATTTCTTTCATCACATTCCCAGTGGGTCAGAAGTTTACATACACTCAATTAGTATTTGGTAGCATTGCCTTTAAATTGTTTAACTTCGGTCAAATGTTTTGGGTAGCCTTCCACAAGCTTCCCACAATAAGTTGGATACATTTTGGCCCATTCTGCCTGACAGAACTGGTGTAACTGAGTCAGGTTTGTAGGCCTCCTTTGCTCGCACAGCTTTTTCAGTTCTGCCCACACATCTTCTATAGGTTTGAGGTCAGGGCTTTGTGATGTCCATTCCAATACCTTGACTTTGTTGTCTTTAAGCGATTTTGCCACATCTTTGGAAGTATGCTTGGGGTCATTGTCCATTTGGAAGACCCATTTGCAACCAAGCTTTAACTTACTGACTGATGTCTTGAGATATTGCTTCAATATATCCACATAATTTTCCTTCCTCATGATGCCATCTATTTTGTGAAGTGCACCAGTCCCTCCTGCAGCAAAGCACCCCCACAACATGATGCTGCCACTGCCGTGCTTCACGGTTGGGATGGTGTTGATGCAAGCCTCCCCCTTTTTCCTCCAAACATAACGATGGTCATTATGGCCAAACAGTTCTATTTTTGTTTCATCAGACCAGAGGACATTTCTCCAAAAACTACGATCTTTGTCCCCATGTGCAGTTGCAAACCATAGTCTGACTTTTTTATGGCAGTTTTGGAGCAGTGGCTTCTTCCTTGCTGAGCGACCTTTCAGGTTATGTCGATATAGGACTCCTTTTACTGTGGATATCAATCCTTTTGTACCAGTTTCCTCCAGCATCTTCACAAGGTCCTTTGCTGTTGTTCTGGGATTGGTTTGTACTTTTCGCACCAAAGTACATTCATCTCTAGGAGTCAGAACGCGTCTCCTTCCTGAGCGATATGACGGCTGCGTGGTCCCATGGTGTATATACTTGCATACTATTGTTTGTACAGATGAAAGTGTTACCTTTAGGCGTTTGGAAATTGCTCCAAAGGTGAACCAGACTTGTGGAAGTCTACAATTTTGGAGGTCTTGGCTGATTTCTTTTGATTTTCCCATGATGTTGAGCATAGAGGCACTGAGTTTGAAAGTAGGCCTTGAAATACATCCACAGCTACACCTCCAATTGACTCAAATTATGTCAATTAGCCTATCAGAAGTTTCTAAACCCATGACATCATTTTCTGGAATTTTCTAAGCTGTTTAAAGGCACAATCAACTTAGTGTATGTAAACTTCTGACCCACTGGAATTGTGATATAGTACATTTTAAGTGAAATAATCTGTCTGTAAACAATTGTTGGAAGAATTACTTGTGTCATGCACAAAGTAGATGTCCTAACCGACTTGCCAAAACTATAGTTTGTTAACATGAAATATGTGGAGTGGTTGAAAAATGAGTTTTAATGATTTCAACCTAAGTGTATGTAAACTTCTGACTTCAACTGTATAGGCCTAAATAGTTTCATTAATGATATATGACTTATCAATGATGGTTACATTTCAATTGCTCTGTTAAACATTTCCTTTGGAATTACTTTGATAGATAAATAATTAGTTATTAAGCGGTCTCTTAATAATCATTCTCATGATAGCACATTGGTAATAGTCAGGGACGTATAAAAGCTAAGCAGGTTAAAACTCTGGATGGTCGATCAAATGAATGTAGATAGATCATATCTCCAGTAGGAGGTGCGTCCCAGACTGGAGTTTATTTTTCTGATAGTGGATATAATATTGAAGATCTGACATTGTTTGAAAGGTACTAATTCAACATATTATATATAAGGTTTGTCTATGTTGAAAATTGTTACAATATGTTGACAAATTACATTTAAACAATTTGTGCCCAGTGGTTTGTTAACATCCTACCCTCTCCATACTCCTGTAGAGCGGTCACAATTATCTGTCTAACAGGATATAGCCTGCATACCTATCCTTAGCTCTGACGGTATATTTATGACACACGGACACACACACACACAAAGTGCTTTTCCTATTGGACAACGGCCCCAATTGTATCACATTCATGGCGAACGTGAAAGATACCTTGTCTGTCTCTCCTTGAAATGTCAATGGATGTGTTCCAAATGGCACCCTGTTGCATCCCTATTCCCTATGTAGTGCACTCCTTTTGCCCTATGGACCCTAGTCAAAAGTAGTGCACTATGTAGGGAATAGGTTGCCATATGTGATGCAGACAATGTTGAAGAGATCTGAGATCTTCTGAATAGGGAGAGAAAGAAATCGAAACAGAGAAACAGAGAATGAGAGAGTTGTCTTACCAATAAGTGCTGATACATATTTTAACAGACATGAAGGACAGTGGCAGTTGGAAATTATAAGGACTGTTTTATATTTCATGAAAGCTTAAAGACTAAATGACAAGTTGGTAAGACAGATCCCAGATCCTTGAGAGAGAGACAGAGAGTGAGTGAGAGAGTGAGAGAGAGAGAGCGAGAGAGAGAGAGAGAAAGAGAGATGACAGAAAGATAGGACAGAGAGAGAGGCAGAGCGTGCGAGAGAGTGAGAGAGCGAGAGAGTGCACGAGAGAGTGTGAGAGTGAGACAAAGGACAGAAAGATAGGACAGAGAGAGAGAGAGAGAGAGCATGAGAGAGAGAGAGAGAGAGAGAGAGAGAGAGAGAGAGAGAGAGAGAGAGAGAA
Organism: Thymallus thymallus; assembly: GCA_023634145.1. Classification (NCBI taxonomy): domain Eukaryota; kingdom Metazoa; phylum Chordata; class Actinopteri; order Salmoniformes; family Salmonidae; genus Thymallus; species Thymallus thymallus. The sequence goes on from CM042387.1 coordinate 26,113,962, forward strand.
AGAGAGAGAGAGAGAGAGAGAGAGAGAGAGAGAGAGAGAGAGAGAGAGAGAGGACAGAAGACAGAAGACAGGCTATGTGCACACTGCCCACAAAATTAGGTGGAAACTGAGCTGCACTTCCTAACCTCCTGCCAAATGTATGTATGATCATATTAGAAACACATATTTCCCTCAGATTATGCAGACCCAATTTTAATAAACTCCCATATCTATTGGGTTAAATACCAGTGTGCCATCACAGCAGCAAGATTTGTGAGCTGTTGCCACAAGAAAAGGGCAACCAGTGAAGAACAAACACCATTGTAAACACAACCTATATTTATGTTAATTTATCTTCCCTTTTGTACTTTAACTATTTGCACATAATTTGACATTTGAAATGTCTTTATTCTTTTGGAACTTTTGTGAGTGTAATGTTTACTGTAGATTTTGTATGTTTATTTCACTTGCTTTGGCAATGTTAACATATGTTTCCCATGCCAATTAAGCCCTAAAATTGAAATTGAAATTGAGGGAGTGCTAGAGAGAGAGAGGACAGAATGAGATGACAGAGAGAGACAGGAATACGTAATGTGATTACCTGAATACATATACAGTTATTTCAGGATACAAAGCCGACTCATAAAAACATATTCATGGTATTCCAAATAGTTTTTCCATTCACAATTATTTCTAAGCTGATCTGTAACTAAAGAGGTAGAGAGAGAAAGATAGAGAGAGAAAGAGAGAGAGAGAGAGAGAGAGAGAGAGAGAGAGAGAGAGAGAGAGAGAGAGCATTAGAGGAGGATGTGAGTGAGATATAACAGACACCTGTCCAAACAGCCGCAGGTAATTTATCTTGTCTCATCATCGACTCTGGTGGTTTTATATTTCTGTGTTGCCTCATTCCTCACACCGCAGACTGTGTCTGATGCCTACCTCTAAACCACACACAGTTCCTGTACACCTCATACTCTGAATGGTGTCCATATTAGGACAACCATAGAGTCACATGGTATTTGTGACTCTGTGCCCTAATATGGACACCATAGATTTTGGCTGCTGATGAGAAAGCTCTCTCTCACCCCCCCCCCCTCTCTCACTGCAACAGACAGATGCCACACAGAAGCCCTGAGATGATGGTGCCATTTCTCCCACAGAGCAGATTCAGCCTTATTGGGATAATTGCACCTGCAGGGATGCTGTAATAGAATAATCAGCCAGTGTAAGGATGCAGAGGCACAGGTGTGAGCGGGCCAATTTAGAACGATTATACACCTGCACAAAACCTGCAAACAGTGTTAGAACATCTGGTGGAAGAATGTTCAGCAGGGGCAAAACAAACAGAACATTCAGATTGAAGTTATTTGTAGCATAGCAAGGCTCATGGTCTTCCACACGCAGTGTCAAGGTTTTATGGGAAAGATTGAACAAAATACCCTGTTGTAGTTTGGTAGAGGACACAGATTCTTTGATACAGTTGATTCGGTGGAAAGAAGAGTTCATGGTCTTCCACAATCAGTGTCAAGGTTTTATGGGAAATATATACAATACAGGGGTTAGAGTACAGGAAGTAGAGTGATTCATACATACACCAACAAATAGAGAATTTATCCCATATTATATTGAACATCGAAAGGTCAGAGGTTGTTAGAGGTTATGAATTATTTGATATACAGTTGCTGCTGAATCTAAGGAGTAAGTAGTGTAAAGGTTTCATCAGGGGGATTGCTGTATAAAACGTCTCACTCATTCAATGCAAATACAGAGCCTTTCTCCCTCATCATTACCATTTCCTTGTGCGATCTCCGAGAGCTTATTTTCTGGGTGCATTCATGAATACAATTGTATGGTCTCAGGTACTCTTTATCTGAAATTAGTATTTCACTCATATTTAATTATTTTTAGTATTTGTGCCCGTAATCGTTTACATGGAAAAGCTCTTTATCCAAGAGGATTGTATTCTGTTTAAAATTGTATCACTTATCTTTCCAGTTTGAGAGAATATGTTATGTCATTCCGTATACATATCAAATCATATAAAATCAAAATAAAATCAAATGTTATTATGTCACATACACGTGGTTAGCAGATGTTACTGCGGATGTAGCGAAATGCTTGTGCTTCTAGCTCTGACAGTGCAGTAATATCTAACAAGTAATATCTAACAGTTTCACAACATACTGTATACCCAAATACACATAAATCTAAGTAAGAAATGGATTGAGAATATATACATATACAGTGGGGAGAACAAGTATTTGATACACTGCCGATTTTGCAGGTTTTCCCACTTACAAAGCATGTAGAAGTCTGTAATTTTTATCATAGGTACTCTTCAACTGTGAGTGACGGAATCTAAAACAAAAATTCAGAAAATCACATTGTATGATTTTTAAGTAATTAATTTGCATTTTATTGCATGACATAAGTATTTGATACATCAGAAAAGCAGAACTTAATATTTAGTACAGAAACCTTTGTTTGCAATTACAGAGATCATATGTTTCCTGTAGTTCTTGACCAGGTTTGCACACACTGCAGCAGGGATTTTGGCCCACTCCTCCATACAGATCCATCAGGTTTCGGGGCTGTCGCTGGGCAATACGGACTTTCAGCTCCCTCCAAAGATTTTCTATTGGGTTCAGGTCTGGAGACTGGCTAGGCCACTCCAGGACCTTGAGATGCTTCTTACGGAGCCACTCCTTAGTTGCCCTGGCTGTGTGTTTCGGGTCGTTGTCATGCTGGTTGACCCAGCCACGAACCATCTTCAATGCTCTTACTGAGGGAAGGAGATTGTTGGCCAAGATCTCGCGATACATGGCCCCATCCATCCTCCCCTCAATACGGTGCAGTCGTCCTGTCCCCTTTGCAGAAAAGCATCCCCAAAGAATGATGTTTCCACCTCCATGCTTCATGGTTGGGATGGTGTTCTTGGGGTTGTACTCATCCTTCTTCTTCCTCCAAACACGGCGAGTGGAGTTTAGACCAAAAAGCTATATTTTTGTCTCATCAGACCACATGACCTTCTCCCATTCCTCCTCTGGATCATCCAGATGGTCATTGGAAAACTTCAGACGGGCCTGGACATGCGCTGGCTTGAGCAGGGGGACCTTGCGTGCGCTGCAGGATTTTAATCTATGACGGCGTAGTGTGTTACTAATGGTTTTCTTTGAGACTGTGGTCCCAGCTCTCTTCAGGTCATTGACCAGGTCCTGCTGTGTAGTTCTGGGCTGATCCCTCACCTTCCTCATGATCATTGATGCCCCACGAGGTGAGATCTTGCATGGTGCCCCAGACCGAGGGAGATTGACCGTCATCTTGAACTTCTTCCCTTTTCTAATAATTGCGCCAACAGTTGTTGCCTTCTCACCAAGCTGCTTGCCTATTGTCCTGTAGCCCATCCCAGCCTTGTGCAGGTCTACCATTTTAACCCTGATGTCCTTACACAGCTCTCTGGCCTTGGCCATTGTGGAGAGGTTGGAGTCTGCTTGATTGAGTGTGTGGACAGGTGTCGTTTATACAAGTAACGAGTTCAAACAGGTGCAGTTAATACAGGTAATGAGTGGAGAACAGGAGGGCTTCTTAAAGAAAAACTAACAGGTCTGTGAGAGCCGGAATTCTTACTGGTCGGTAGGTGATCAAATACTTATGTCATACAATAAAATGCAAATTAATTATTTAAAAATCATACAATGTGATTTTCTGAATTTTTGTTTTAGATTCCGTCTCTCACAGTTGAAGTGTACCTATGATAAAAATTACAGACCTCTACATGCTTTGTAAGTAGGAAAACCTGCAAAATCGGCAGTGTATCAAATACTTGTTCTCCCCACTGTATGTTAGGGTGGCATTGGACTAAGATCCAGTGGCATAGTAAGCTTTATAGTATACAGTATACACATAAGAGATTGGGGATGCAGTATGTAAACACGATTAAGTGACCAAGATGCCGTAGAATAGTATAGCGTACAGTTTATACATATGAGATGAGTAGTGCAAGATACGGAAACATTATTAGTGTTTCATTTCCTTAAAGTGGCCAGTGATTTCTAATATATGTCTATAGGCAGCAGTCTCTGAGGTGCTAGAGATGGCTGTTTAGCAGTCAGTGGCGTAGTATAGAGTACAATACAGTGTATACATATGAGATGGGTGATGCAATATGTACATACAATTAGAGTGACTTACATACCGTAGAATAGTGTAGAGTGCAGTTTATACACAAAGGTGAATGATGCAGATACGGATACATTATTAAAGTGGCTAGTGTTCTATTCCTTAAAGTGGCCAGTGATTCCTAATCAATGTCTATAGGCAGCCGCCTCTGGTGTGCTAGTGATGGCTGTTCAGCAGTCTGATGGCCTTGAGACAGACAGTTTTCCAGCATTGATGCACCTGTACTGACCTCGCCTTCTGGATGATAGCAGGGTCAACAGCCAGTGGCTCGGGTGGTTGATGTCTTTGATGATCTTTTTGGCCTTCCTGTGGCATCGGGTGCTGTAGGTGTCCAGGAGGGCGGGAAGTTTGCCCCCAGTAATGCGGTTATAGGCGGTGCAGTCGCAGTACCAGGCAGTGATGCAGCCCGACAGGATGCTCTCAAATGTGTGCATCTGTAGAAGTTTGTGAGGGTTTTAGGTGATAAGCCACATTTCTTTAACCTCCTGACGTCCCAACTACTACTGTCTGTGTGTGTGTGTGTGTGTGTGTGTGTGTGTGTGTGTGTGTGTGTGTGTGTGTGTGTGTGTGTGTGTGTGTGTGTGTGTGTGTGTGTGTGTGTGTGTGTGCATCAGGGTTGGGCTCAATTCAAATTGAAGGCAGTCAATTCAAGAAGTGATTTGAAAAAAAAGAAATAAATAAAGACATAAATATCTTCTCCGTTTCAGTTAATTGAGAAGTCATAGATGCCCTTTTTCAATAATTGAATTGGAATTTCAGTTTACTTTCTGAATAGTCTGCCTAATAATTAGGCAACATTCTGAGGTTCCGGTGTGTGTGTGCTTTTGTGTGTGCATGTGTGTGTCTCACAAGTCTGAACCATAATACTGACTTCTGATTCAAACTTGCAACCTTTGGAATCAGAGGCAGATGCTTACAGAGGAATCAGAGGCGTAAGGATCTGCCTCTGATTCCAAAAGTTGCAAATTTGAATTCAGCTATAAAAAATGTTTTAATCCTATCCCAAACCTTACCTTAACCATTCTGAGTTAATGCCTATACTTAACATTTCGGAGTTAATGTCTAACCTTAACATTTCGGAGTTAATACCTAAAGATAACCCTAAACACTTGCAACCTTTGGAATCAGAGGCAGATGCTTGCACCGATGTGCCATCCCGTCCACAACACCCTAGCAAAACCGAAACCTACTTGAAGGTAACAGCAGTCGTGTCTTGACTATCATTAAATGTGAATGTTATATTATCAAATCAATTATCTAGGTTTAATTATTACGTGATTAAACTAATCATGTAAACATTCATTAAATAGGAAGTCGTGGCACCACGGGAAAATGTTTTTTACAGAGTTACACCATTTCCACATTCTCAAAAGTAGATATATTGTTTAATTCTCCAATCTTTGGGATGTGTCAGGCCGGTCATGACACAGCACTAACTGTTGCCACTAGTGGCCCATTTCCATGTAATCTCCTGACGTCCTCAGACGTGGATGGACGGCAAATACTGACTTGTATCATGGGTGACCTGGCTGCAGACTCGTACTCGCACACAAGCACACACACACACACACACACACACACACACACACACACACACACACACACACACACACACACACACACACACACACACACACACACACACACACACACACACACACACACTGCTGAGGCCAAGTTGTTGGTCTTTTTCCACCAACTGCTGGTGCACAACAGGAGAGTATGGGCTAGAGAGATTGGAGTCACAAGGCTATTTGTGCTATTTGTGTGTATCTATCTTGTGTGTGTGTGTGTGTGTGTGTGTGTGTACAGCTGACTTCTCAACTGTCATATTTCTTGAATTTGTATAGGCTGTATACTATATACAAGGAATTTAAAACTAACTGGGCTATTCCACAGTAACAGAGTGATGATGCGACTTAGATTATTCACTTTAAAATGTACTGTACGTTGATTGAATAGTAGTGCAGATGCAACGTTTGGTAACAGAATGACAGCACAAACACACATTCTCTTACCAAATGTTGCATGTGCGATGTTCTTCAAGTGAATGTGTTTTGTACATTTTTCTGTGGAAATTGTTAAAAGTGGTCCTTGTGCATAGAATACATAGAGTTGAATGGTTTGTTTAACTTTGCAATTCTTGTTTTTTTTTGTTTGACACACATTTTATAGTGAAACAGTTTGGCTCAGCATCACTCGGTTACCTTGGAATTGCCCACCTCTGACTAAGATAAGGCAGTCAGTTATTGTCACATTTTACAGTGCTACGTTAAAACCAATGTGGTTAAATCTCCTAACGGGTGGATGGTGACCTGTGGGTCTGTAGAGCCACAGAGTCCTTGTAAAACATGAAACCAATCTGAAGGTGAGGTTTGATTTGGTCACAACTCATAAATCTACTACTCCAGGAGGACAGGACACCTCGGCAGCTACCAGGACAAACTCATTACTGCACGCACCCACACACACACACACACACACACACACACACACACACACACACACACACACACACACACACACACACACACACACACACACACAAACACACACACACACACACACACAACAGTATATTACTGACTGGGACACATTGGAAAACAGACGTTTATGCAGACATGGCTGCCTAGCTTCTTTGGCTTTCCAGAATGTACCAAAGCAGCATGTTCCTCAGAGGGGAAAGTGTGTGTGTGTGTTGTGTCAGGTCCTAATTTAGACCCATATATTCAGGACTTTAGCTTCTGGGGGAGTTCCTGTCGCCACAAGATTGATCTGATCCAGTCAGTGGGAGTGTGTGTGTGTGTGTGTGTGTGTGTGTGTGTGTGTGTGTGTGTGTGTGTGTGTATATGTTCGTGGGTATGTGTATCTGTATGTGTGCATGCATGCGTACGCACATACAAGTGTGTGTGTGTACTTATGTAAAGGTCTGTGTGTGTGTGTGTGTGTGTGTGTGTGTGTGTGTGTGTGTGTGTGTGTGTGTGTGTGCAGGAGTGTGTTCCAGGGTCTTTGTATTACCATTGGGACTTTCTCCAGCCCTTACCATCTGGTGGATACAGTCAATACGTCCCTAAGCTACGTGTAGGTCTTGGTGTGTGTGTTCATGCGTGCCTGTGTGTGTGTGTGTTTATGTGTGAGTGAGTGTGTGTGTGTGTGTATAGGACTTGCTTGTTTTCTCCCCCAGTTGACTCTAAAAGGTCACATACTGACCCATCAGGCATGAAAAAACAATCAGCACACAGCACATACATCTAACAGAATGCCAATAACACATCAGCCATTTTGAGTGGTTATCTTGGTTCACTGGTCATTGCCATGCTTTCAAAGCTCATAAAGGTGTTCAATGTTTCATCTGAATTTTTCTGAACTTGAATTGACTGCCTGGACCTTGATATGACAGTAAATCTAAACTCCTACCAGTGTAGTCGTTCTTGTAATGTCTTTGCTGTTGACAATGTCCAGAATGAACACACCTTTTCCCAACAACATTGCTGAGAATACTGTGTTATACCTATGTTGCCAACAAGTGATGATGTGGTACCCATGGTGGTTAAAGCAATGCTCTCTATCCTTTCAATGCATTTTTTTTAGCAAAAGGTGTGTAAATGGTGTCCACTACAGGGTTGTAGAGGTCAGCCTGCTACAAATGCAGAGGTAGACCAAGTAGCTTTCTATACTTGAAGGTAAGAGTTATGGGTTTAAAGCATGGCGGCATGGTCCCCAGTAGTGTTGTATATAGTCAGCTGCTGTTTGTGTGTGTGTGTGTGTGTGTGTGTGTGTTTGTATATGTGTGTGAATGTGTGAATGTGTGTGTGTGTCGGTGCAGCGTGTGAGACCAGAACGCTGTGCTAATTAATAACCAGTGGTTTTCTCTGGAGATGCATTTGAGATGTATTTGAATATTCATAGAAAACTCGATCATTGAGACAACTGCTGCCAGTGCAGAGACCCTCATAATAACGTCTGGAACGGAGTGAATGGAATGGCATTAAACACCTGATACCATTCCACTGATTCTGCTCCAGTCATTACCCTGAGCCCGTCATCTCCAATTTAGGTGCCACCAACCTCCAGTGTAATACACAATGAGTAATGATAACTTTGCTATATACACGGGGTGCCAGTACCGGGTCGATGTGCAGGGGTACGAGGTAATTGAGGTAGATGTACATATAACTAGGAATAAAGTGACAGAAAGTAAACAGTAGCAGCAGCGTATGTGATGAGTCAAAAACGTTAGTGCAGAAAGAGTAAATTCAGAAAGTCTGGATAGCTATTTGGTAAACTATTTAAGTAACTTTTTAACAATCTTATGGCTTGGGGGTAGAATCTGTTCAGGGTCCTGTTGCTTCCAGACTTGGTGCATCGGTACTGCTTGCCGTGCAGTATCAGAGAGAACAGTCTATGACTTGGGTGGCTGGAGTCTTTGGCAATTTTTAGGGCCTTCCTCTCACACCGCCTGGTATATACAGTAGGTCATGGATAGCAGGGAGCTCGGCCCCAGTGATGTACTGGGCCGTATGCACTACCCTCTGTAGCGCCTTGCGGTAGGATGCCAAGCAGTTGCCCTACAAAGTTGTGATGCAGCCAGTCAAGATGCTCTCAATTGGACAGCTGTAGAACTTGTTGAGGATCTGAGGACCCATGCTGAATATTTTCAGCCTCCAGAGGGTGTAGTTCTCTCATATCTGATAAGACAGAGAACACCCTCCAAAAGAGACGATGATTTGATACCCTTGAAACAAGGCTGTAATTGTATGTGAATGTGGAGAAGGAGCATACAGGTGCCGGATCTGTGGTGGAATGTTAGCTGAAGACTGTTGGGATGTTGGAATTTTCATCTGTATTCAATGTGATTTGATTGCACTTAGAATTTTCCTCTAATACCTGATAAAAGGAATGAACGAGCAATGAGGAGAAGAGGATAAGAGGAGAAGAGGAGGTGAATCTGTGATGGAATGCTAGATGATGCTGTCTTCCTGGACTGCTGCACATCTGGAGTATCTCCATGTGCCCTTGGGGTAGAACTGAACTCCCCTCCACTCCCCTCCTCTCCCTGCCTCAACCCCATCACAGCCCCAGCTCCCCTCCTCTCCCTGGCTCAACCCAATCACAGCCAGGCAGCACATGAAGAGAGAGAGAGAGAGAGAGAGAAAGATAGAAAGAGATGTGCACAGCTAAGCAGCTGTTCGCTCCAGAGCCCTCAAAGGGATACTTTCTGAAGCATCCATTTTTTATGCACGATCGCTTACTGTGACAGAGACACATGCGTGTAGGCTACAGTACAGCCTCAGTAGTGACACGATGAGCTCACAATGAGAGAGAGAAAGAGAAGTACAGGGAGCTTGGAACAGTGTATCATGATGCAACATTATCTAACTACTGCATGAGTCTTCAGCATATAGACCACCTGATGTGGAGTCAAAATCATTGCTGGAACATACAGAATTGACTCCTGTTGCCTGGATATTGAAATCCTGAGTTTCAATCATTCACTATCTACTTTTGCAATTTGATGGAAAGATGTTGTTGTGTGGGCTGTTTTTTTGTGTAAGATTGCGTTGCCTTCATAGCCATGCATAGAATAACAACATCCCTCCTTCCTTACACCATAGACAGACAAACAAAACAACTAGTAGTTCTCCTGTTACACCATTTATATTTCAGTGTGAGATTTGATGTTACAGCTTCTTCCTCCTTCAGATAACCGTGTCCTTACAGCTTGTCTTGTGGGGTGGAGTAGAAAGGTCTGGGGAGAAGCAAGAACAGAAGACTAATCCTGTAGCTCGGACGATAAGGAAGCATACGGAGCATAAGGAGCACAACACAACTCGCATGTACAAGAGCCAGTGTGGAAAAGACAACTAGGACCTTTTGGGAGGCAGAGGTGAGGAGAGAAAAGGAGAAGAGAAGAGAAGAGAAGAGAAGAGAAGAGAGGACAATACAGGACAAGAGAGGAGAAGAGAGGAGAGGACGCCTCATTTGGATGCACTTAATTAGCCAGGCTGATTGATTTGATGGCGGTGGCAGGGTGGGCTGGGAGCCTGGGACAGAGTGGAGGGGAGCGGCAGGGCCAAACTCACTGGACTGTGAAGGAGGCTAACGTTCCGATCGATATTTACACCTCCCAGCTTTAATAACAACATTAAAGGAAGGCTCCGTGAAGAAGACTTTCGTTCTGTCTGTCTATTGTTGTCTCTGTCTCAATCTTGATCTCTCACTCTTTCTATGTATTTCATCCATTATAGCTCTCTCCCTCTCTCTCTCTTTCTCTCTCTCTCTCTTTCTCCCTCTCCATCTCTATCTTCCTGTTTTTTTTATTTTGTCTTTCCAGGCCAGAGTGGACACCACATGTTAACAATTACGTCCTGTTGTTCAGTTGGAGTCTGTCCAGTAGCACCATGATCTGCTTAAACATATCACTGGTCATCGAGGATACTTATAAAAACATTGTTCAGCACTTGACTGGACTTTTGTTTATTATCTCTTCTTTTTAAAGCCTAATTAAGGCAATGCAGTTTTTAAAGGTAATTTCCAATAAAATGTCCAACATATACAGCATTTACTGTGAATGCAATCTCAGCGAATGTGCTAACATAGACTTTAAAAGCTGCTTTGTCTACAACTCACGATTGGATTGAATCCCGGCCCAACAAATTTCAGATTGGCTGAAGATGTATTTTCAAACAAATTCATGTTTTGTGTCAAAGCTATACCTACGGCTTACTACAGATTGTGTAGTAATGTGGTTGACGACTCACTTTCGCAAGCTTGCGTACTAACGAATATGCACTGCTCCTGTGACTACATGCTAATTTTGACCCTGAATGTGTATTGATGAACTTAAATACATTATTTATTAGTATAATTAGAATTGCCTCCTTTATCTGTTCAGCATTTTCTAACAGACTTCTCATGTGTTGACGGCTCACTTTAGCGAGCATGCTACAGTCACTCTGTGATTGCATGCTAATAATCAACCCTATGCTAATTGGCAACCAAATTAATCAATGTTTATTGATGAAATTAAATACATTCTTTATCAGTAAAAGACACAGTAGGTTACTGTGTGTTGGTGGTTAATGAATGCTAACTAGATGAATGTGTGTTGGTGGCTAATGTATGCTAACTAGGTTACTGTTTGTTGGTGGTTAATGTATGCTAACTAGATTACTGTGTGTTGGTGGTTAATGTATGCTAACTAGATTACTGTTTGTTGGTGATTAATGTATGCTAACTAGATTACTATGTGTTTGTGGTTAATGTATGCTAACTAGATTACTGTTTGTTGGTGGTTAATGTATGCTATCGCACTCCAAGTTTATTTTGTTACTCGTGCTTATTGTATTCGGGCTTCGCCAGTGTAATTGTGCGCCAGGCGGTTGCCTGGTTATTTCCAGCACCTTGGGTTGGTTACTGGCACGGTTGTGCTTTGCCTGCTATTTGGATTATAGTTGGAGACGTATTAAATACTCTGTTTGCTCCACGCCATCTCCTGCACCTGGCTCCCTTCATTCTACACATCATCACAGAATAACCGACCTACTTACAACATGGTGTCAGCAGGAGCAACCAACATGACCGGGGTGGTGGAGAGAGTGAGAGAACACTCTACCATGCTCACCAGCCTATGAGAGGCGATGGATCGGGTTCTCCAGGCCGTCCAGCGCCTGGAGAACAGCCGACCAGATATTGGAGCCCCCTCATCAGCGCGTCCGGTTCCGACCACTCCAACTCCAACTACCAGTGGGATCCACATTTCCCTTCCTAGGAAGCACGACGGAGCTGCTGCGCAGTGACAGTGGTTCCTCCTCCAGTTAGAGCTGGCGTTCAGCACCATCTCCCCTCCTCCAGCTGACCGTGAGAAGGTGTCCGCCCTAGTCTCCTGTCTCACAGGGAAAGCGCTAGAGTGGGCCAACGCAACCTGGCAAGAAGGAACAGCGTTGGAGGACTTCAGGGAGTTCCATCCACCGGAGGGAAGAGGGGCGGGCGAGCGTCTTTTTCCATTTGAGACAGGGGACGAGGAGTGCGCAGGACTTTGCTCTGGACTTCCGGACCTTAGAGGCCGGGTCGGGGTGGAATGAGCAGGCCCTCATTGACCATTTTCGGTGCAGTTTGCGCGAGGACGTCCGTCGAGAGCTAGCATGCCGGGATACCACTTTGGGGTTCGACCAACTGGTTGATATGGCTATACGTCTGGACAATCTGCTGGAATCTCGCTGACGTCCTGGAGGGGTTCAGCTCGTTCCACCCTTATCCACACCAGCTCCCGTTCCCATGGAACTGGGTGGAACTGCCGTCAGGAATCGTCAAGGGAGTCAGGTTCAGTGCTCTTCCTGTGGCCGCAGAGGACATTCTGCGGCCTGGTGTTTTCAGAGTGCTGTGTCTAGAGGCGGCAGGCAGGGCACTCTGGCGTCACCCCAGGTAAAAGCGCACCACACTTACCCAGAGCCCTCTGTTACACACCTCTACCTTTCTGTTTCCTTTCCAGATTTTTGTACTATTCCCCAGTGTAAGGCGCTAGTGGTATCAGGCGCGGCTGGACATTTTATGGATAGAGCCTTAGCTATTAGATTATGGATCCCGCTTATTCCCATATCCACCCCCATTCCTGTTAGCTGTATGTTGGTGGTTTAGGAATGCTAAATAGATTACTGTGTGTTGGTGGCTAATGTATGCTAACTAGATTACAGTCAACTCATGCCTGTAGTGTGTGATAGTGTGTAAGTCAACTCATGCCTGTAGTGTGTAATAGTGTGTAAGTCAACTCATGCCTGTAGTGTGTGATAGTAAGTCAACTCATGCCTGTAGTGTGTAAACCAGCTCATGCCTGTATTGTGTAAGTCAACTCATGCCTGTAGTGTGTAGTAATGTATATAATATAAACGTCTTGATGATTGTGATGTATGATAGATCATGTTCAATTTCCAGCCAGAGGCTCCAGTTGCAACAGTTCCAAGAGGTTCTCCAGTAGTCAAGACATATGGCATCACAAGTAGGCTATTATTAATCTGGCTCAGACAATGCACCTTATCTTGATACCTAGTGAGACACAACTCTCTGTCTCTTTAAGGGGCTAAGAGATGAAGATACATTTTACTTCCTAACACAGACAAACTCTTACTGTGCTCTAGCTTGACATAAATTCAAACAAACATGTGGAAGCTTATCAGTGCTCGTCACATTTATGCAAGCCTTTGTACTGGTTTAGTCCTGCAGGGGAGAAGGCTTAGATCGGCAGGAATAACAGTTGGGTTCTTTACTTCCACAACTATGTTATAAATGTAACAGAGATGGCCACTGCTTTGGCTGTGATGTTGTGATATTGTAATCTTGACAGCCAGTGTGCAACAAGAGCCTATGGCTACCTTAGACTACAGGCAATCTCTGTTAATTATCTAAATTAGCTATCTAAATTCAATCAAAGCAAATCAATTGTTGTATCATTAGAGTGACTAAGTGCCCCCTTTGCAATGTTGAGCATATTGTCACTGTCTGATGACAACCTCTTATTTTCGAAACAGAAACGTCTCAGGAAATTTAAAAATGACCATTATAATAATTCAATAATGACGATTAACGAACATACAATTATGAAACTTTAGAAACAATTTTTTTATAAATTTTATTGGTCCTAGAGTCATGGTCCTAGAGTTCAGAGTACATTGAGGCGAGTTACTGCTTTCATTAAATGTACAAAAAAAGAAAATTGGCAAACATTTTGTTACAAGGTTTTCATCAGACAACGACGATATGAGACTTTGATTATCTTATTGTAAAGCCGTGAGTCTCAAGGGACGAGAAGCATCATACTGTTCAGAGGCCAGGTACTGTAGAGCTCAGAGCAGACCAAGCCATTTGTCACAGTCTGCTAATGTGTTTACCTAGCAAGACACCGCTTCCCCTTTTAGCTCCCCTGGGGAGTAGCAGCCTGGCCCTGGCCTGGCCCTCCAGGATGACTCTCCTCCTCCCCCTTGGTCTCCAAGCTGCCTCTCTTACTCCTACATGATCCCAGATTGGCCATCTGGCAATTCTGTCAAATGCCAGATGGGCTGGACAATTGTTTTGTTGGTTGGGCTGGTCAAAATTGACACACACAAAAATAATTTGAAAAAATAAATAAAAATAAAACCATGAAAAAGGTGTCGTGGCTGGTGGCCCATGGGCCTGTTAAGATGTTTTATGTAAAAAAAATGTGCGCAATTTCTCTATTATACTAATCTATAATGAGCCTTTGGCTGATAAGTGGGCAATGGCCACGGTTTTCTGATAGGCCGAGCTGAGGTCTCGCAAACTCAAGTCAAATGCGGCAATAGCAAAGATCAGTTAGAGAGCCAAGATCAAGGGTCGTAAAAAACAGAAAGTGTGCCTATAAAAGTAGAAAGAGCTCATTCTACATTGTCACCTCACTTAAAATGTCCTATTACTTTTGGAGGCTAAAACCATGATTTGGTTAAACAGTAAAGAGCATTATCCTCATGATTTCTCTAATAATAGTGCCTGCCCTGCCCCTGTGCCTGTGCTAGGGCCTGTTGCTGTGATGAGCGAGCCACAGTGGGGCTTAAGTAAAAATACTTTAAAGAACTAAGTTGTTTTTTGTACAATATTTTCTGTACTTTACTTTACAAATTATATTTTTGACAATTTTTTTACTTCTCTACATTCCTACAGAAAATATTGTACTTTTTACTCCATACATTTTCCCTGACAACCAAAAGTACTCGTTAAATGTTGAATGATTAGCAGGACAGGAAAATTGTGAAATTCACACACCTTACTGCCTCTGGTCTGGCGGACTCACCAAATACATCTTTTGTAAATAATGTGTTGGAGTGTGCCCCTGGCTATCCGTAAATTTGAAAAACAAGAAAATAGAGCTGTCTGCTTTGCTTAATTGGGCTCCCGAGTGGCGCAGCGGTCTAAGGCACTGCATATCAGTGTTAGAGGCATCACTACAGACCCTAGTTTGATTCCAGGCTGTATCAAATCCAACCGTGTTTGGGAGTCTCATAGGGCGATGCACAACTGGCGTCGTCCGAGCCGTCATTGTAAATACGATTTTTTTCTTAACTTGCCTAGTTTATTAAAGGTTAAATAAAAAAAATAGTTTATTAAAGGTTAAAGAAAAAAAATATATATATACAAGGAATTTGAAATGATTTATACTTTTACTTCTACTTTTGATACCTAAGTACATTTGAGCAATTACATTTACTTTTGATACTTAAGTATATTTAACTTTTTACTGGGTGTCTTTCATTTAAAATATGTATACTTTTACTCAAGTATGACAGTTGGGTACTTTTTCCACCACTGGCAAGCCACTCTGCTGTCCCCCACATGTGCTCGAGAGAAAATCGCATTCTGATCATATAACATTTCAAAACATTTAAAGTGTGGGAAAAACACATCTCTTTGTTATGTGTTAGCACTACTGCCTGTGTCAGGTTGTATGTGTGGGACTGCAGAGTGTGTGTGTATGGCTGGTGGGGGCGTTGGCGCCTGCAGCGATGTGGGCTGGTGTGGATAAAATTCCAGGGACGTATTCTTGTCCCAGTCCGCCCCTGATGTAAGTTGAATTCTTAAAAGCCCTGTTTCTGTATGTGAAACCAGTTGCACAGCCTTTTGTAGTTAAGATTCCTAAATAAAAATGTCTGATTGAATGAACATATGAGACACGTTGAGAAAACACATCATTTTAAGTTGGCTGAATTTTCTGCCTACATTTCTCAAGTTGGAGCTAAGTTTGGGCCAACTAAAAATGTTAAGTTCAGGTAACACTTTGACCGAAAGTTGAGTAAGCTAAAAAAGACTGATGAATCAGTTACATAAAGGTATTTGTCTTTCTCTCTCTCTCTCTCTCTCTCTCTCTCTCTCTCTCTCTCTTTTTCTCTCTTTCTGTTGAGGTGATATACCGAACCTTATGCAGATTGTAAACAACCTCAGGGCCTTCCTCCCACTTGAGCCTAACGTTCTTCTCCTGCCAATCACTTATAATTGGATAAGCAACAGAAAAACACGGACAATTTATGAATCATTTCAAAGAAAAAAATACCCTATGGGATATCAAAGTAAGCAGTCACACACACACACACACACACACACACACACACACACACACACACACACACACACACACACACACACACACACACACACACACACACACACACACACACACACACACACACACACACACACACACACACACACACACACACACACACACACACACACACACACACACACACACACAACAAGAGAATATGTGTGTGGTTGCTATTAGATAGTGCTCTTTCTACCTTCCTTTACCATAATGGTTTTTGCTGTTTTGGGATTCCTCACCCTTTCATACATCCCTAACAGAGGCCAACAACTGTAACGCACCCATCTGTCACTGGTAACCTTCCCATATGCAGCAGCAGCAGTGTCAGACTCTCTCAGACACCCCTCAGCTAGCCATATCTATTAAGCACCATCCTACCCTCCCATAGACTTTAATACTCTTCCACCTCTATTTTAAGAGTCAAAGCGTTTCCATAGCAACTCAGAGGTGAGGTGTGGGCATCGCAGGTATGTTGCTGGTGTTTTTTTTTTAAAGGTCTGGCCACAAAGTCTGGATTTTGAAATAAGAAAATAGGAAAAGATAGGAAAGAAAACAACCTATCATTCAATAATCCTTGTCAAACTGAAAAACCCACTCTCTGAAAACATTAAACCGATTGAAACAACAATGGATAAATGACAGTTGTGGAGTGTATGTCAAAAGGTCAAGTAGGGGAGGCTTATATTTGTCCTGTTTCACACATATACATGTGTTTAACCTGTAGAAATGTGTTTTTTTGCACACACCCTCAGAAAGTGGGGTCACAACCATTATTGACAGCAACCATGGACTCAAGGACAGATCAACATATTTTTCACCTAGTCGGCTGTTGGGGTGAACTAGCAACCTTTCGGTTGCTGGCCCAGCGCTCTAACCGCAAGGCTACCTGCTGTGCTGTGTGTGCGTGTGTGTGTGTATACGAAGGTAACAGAACTAAATGACTATCGCAACGTAGCAATCACTTCTGTCATCATGAAGTTCTTTGAGAGGCTAGTTAGGGATCATATCACCTCCACCTTTTCTGACATCCTAGACGCACTATAATTTGCATAACACCCTAACAGATCCACGGATGACACAACCGCCATAACACTGTAAACTGCCCTATCCCATCTGGACGAGAGTAATACCTATGTAAGAATGCTGGTCATCAACTACAGTTCAGCCTTCAATACCATAGTGCCCTCCAAGATCATCACTAAGCTCGGGGCCCTGGGTCTGAACCCCGCCCTGTGACACCTCCGCTACACTGATCATCAACACGGGGGCCCCACAATGGTGCGTGCTCAGCCCCTTCCTGAACTCCCTGTTCACCCATGACTGCGTGGCCACATACTACTCCAACACGGAAGACAGCAGAGGGGCTGCAGTGGAGAAGGTGGAAATCTTCAAGTTCCTTGGCATGCACATCACTGACACCCTGAAATGGTCCATCCACACAGACAGTGTGGTGAAGAAGGCACATCAGCGCCTCTTCAAGCTCAGGAGGCTGAAGAAATGTATCTTGGCCCCCAAGACCCTCACAAACTTCTACAGATGCACCATTGACAGAATCCTGTCGAGCTGTATCACCGCCTGGTAAAGCAACTGCACCTTCCGCAACCGCAAGGCTCTCCAGAGGGTGGTGAGGTCAGCCCAACGCATCACAGAGGGCACACTGCTTGCCCTTTTGGACATCTACAGCCCCCGGTATCACAGGAATGCCAAGAAGATCATCAAGGACCTCAGCCACCCGAGCCACGGCCTCTTCACTCCGCTACCATCTAGAAGGCGGTGACAGTACAGATGTATCAAAGCTGGGACCAAGAGAATGAAAAACAGCTTCTATTGCCAGGCAATCAGACTGTACCCTGCCCTTAATTTTAGCCACTGTTACTAGCCGGAAACTAATCGGTAGTCAACCCTTCATTGAACACAGGCCACTGTTTTACCCCCATATACTGTAGTCTAGTCAAGGCTCATCATACAGTGGGGAGAACAAGTATTTGATACACTGCCGATTTTGCAGGTTTCCCACTTACAAAGCATGTAGAAGTCTGTAATTTTTATCATAGGTACACTTCAACTGTGAGTGACGGAATCTAAAACAAAAATCCAGAAAATCACATTGTATGATTTTTAAGTAATTAATTTGCATTTTATTGCATGACATAAGTATTTGATACATCAGAAAAGCAGAACTTAATATTTGGTACAGAAACCTTTGTTTGCAATTACAGAGATCATACGTTTCCTGTAGTTCTTGACCAGGTTTGCACACACTGCAGCAGGGAATTTGGCCCACTCCTCCATACAGATCCTTCAGGTTTCGGGGCTGTCGCTGGGCAATACGGACTTTCAGCTCCCTCCAAAGATTTTCTATTGGGTTCAGGTCTGGAGACTGGCTAGGCCACTCCAGGACCTTGAGATGCTTCTTACGGAGCCACTCCTTAGTTGCCCTGGCTGTGTGTTTCGGGTCGTTGTCATGCTGGAAGACCCAGCCACAACCCATCTTCAATGCTCTTACTGAGGGAAGGAGGTTGTTGGCCAAGATCTTGCGATACATGGCCCCATCCATCCTCCCCTCAATACGGTGCAGTCGTCCTGTCCCCTTTGCAGAAAAGCATTCCCAAAGAATGATGTTTCCACCTCCATGCTTCATGGTTGGGATGATGTTCTTGGGGTTGTACTCATCCTTCTTTTTCCTCCAAACACGGCGAGTGGAGTTTAGACCAAAAAGCTATATTTTTGTCTCATCAGACCACATGACCTTCTCCCATTCCTCCTCTGGATCATCCAGATGGTCATTGGCAAACTTCAGACGGGCCTGGACATGCACTGGCTTGAGCAGGGGGACCTTGCGTGCGCTGCAGGATTTTAATCCATGACGGCGTAGTGTGTTACTAATGGTTTTCTTTGAGACTGTGGTCCCAGCTCTCTTCAGGTCATTGACCAGGTCCTGCCGTGTAGTTCTGGGATGATCCCTCACCTTCCTCATGATCATTGATGCCCCACGAGGTGAGATCTTGCATGGTGCCCCAGGCCGAGGGAGATTGACCGTCATCTTGAACTTCTTCCATTTTCTAATAATTGCGCCAACAGTTGTTGCCTTCTCACCAAGCTGCTTGCCTATTGTCCTGTAGCCCATCCCAGCCTTGTGCAGGTCTACAATTTTATCCCTGATGTCCTTACACAGCTCTCTGGCCTTGGCCATTGTGGAGAGGTTGGAGTCTGTTTGATTGAGTGTGTGGAGAGGTGTCTTTTATACAGGTAACAAGTTCAAACAGGTGCAGTTAATACAGGTAATGAGTGGAGAACAGGAGGGCTTCTTAAAGAAAAACTAACAGGTCTGTGAGAGCCGGAATTCTTACTGGTTGGTAGGTGATCAAACACTTATGTCATGCAATAAAATGCAAATTAATTATTTAAAAATCATACAATGTGATTTTCTGCATTTTTGTTTAAGATTCCGTCTCTCACAGTTGAAGTGTACCTATGATAAAAATTACAGACCTCTACATGCTTTGTAAGTAGGAAAACCTGCAAAATCGGCAGTGTATCAAATACTTGTTCTCCCCACTGTATATATCGCTGGACAGTTATTTCTGTCCATTATATATGAGACATATTTCATGTAGTATTCATTATATCCTGTTTAATACAGACAAAAAGAAAGGTTGCTAATGACTGTCAATAACATGTTGTGGCTAAATGCAGATAAATGCCCGTATTAGATATACTAAATGCAATGGAAAAAAAGGAATCACACTATCCATAAAGGAATACCTACATTTAACTTACAATCGACTCCAAGAATACCTGCAGCACTGACAATCCAGAGTGAGTAAACCCGTAAAACCAACTCTCTCTCCACCCACACACATTTAGTTTTTTTATTCCAGGGTCGTTGCTCTATCACCTCGGCTGTTTTACACATAGGCCTATATCATTAGGATTAAGTCTATAAAAGATATCGTAAATAGCTCATATACAAATATATAATAAATATTTCGCTTAGAGAAGTACTTCCATAAGCCAGTTATTGTGTTAATTCTACCGATAACTTTATTCAGTTTTTCCCAGTGTTAACTAGCCACACACTAATAGAGACAACAACCCTGTTGACAATACCTAATCCATTTGCCGGTTGACAATACTTCATCGATTTACCTGTGTGTATCGGAACAATAATATGTCCTTTACATTTTTAATATTGAGATGTATTTTTTAAATGTAAAAGGATAATGGCAGTAATGATTTTAGGATCGTATAGGCCTACTCCAGAGAACCTAGGCAGGTTTTTAATTATATAATCCTTTATCCTAGCCCCACGTTAGATCTATTCATATTTATTAAATTTTATCTTAAAAGCTAATTGTTCCGATTCACATCTGCAAACAAGGGCCGCACTATATAACCCCTTTTAAATCATAATATACCCGACCTCTACAATTAGGCCATATCGTATCAAACAAAAATAAAAAACTTTGGTATTTCTAATTTACAATCTTCAAATTAAATAAATAAACAATCAAAAGAAAAAAAGGTCAGCCTTACCCATCTTCGCCTTCCCCTAAATCAAAACCAGATTTTAAGTCCATATAATGTTAGTGCAACGTTCCATATTGCCTAAATAGAAAAGGATAAATTCATCATACCCATTCTGCCTTACCATAAGTCCAACCTTATTTTAAGTCCACATAGTCCACGGTTCCATACTGCATGAATAAAAAAAGTCCATCATGCAAAAAATATTTTGGTAAAAAACAATTTAATTCATAATTGTACTGTGTAATGCTGTGCAAATGTGTATTGGGGACTACTTCAGCAGGAGCCAAGTTGTAATCTTCGAGTCCTAGAACATTTGGTTGTTTACATACAGCGGGTGAAATAAGTATTGAACACGTCACCATTTTTCTCAGTAAATATATTTTGTTTTTCGATTTTTGGATTTGCATGTATTGTTTTGCATTGTTTGGTATTACTGCACTGTTGTAACTAGGAACATAAGCATTTCCCTACACTTGCAATAACATCTGCAAAATATGTGTATAAAGTATATACAACCAATAAAATGTGGTTTGCCATCCAAGAATATCAGAAATGTTTTTATCCCTTGTGGACAGACAAACGTAACATACAGTGTATTCGGAAAGTATACAGACCCCTTGACTTTTAACACATTTTGTTACATTACAGCTTTGGAGCAGGTTTTCATCAAGGATCTATCTGTACTTTGCTCAGTTCATCTTTCCCTCGATCCAGTCCTTGCCGCTGAAAAACATCTCCACAGCATGATGCCACCACCATGCTTCACCGTACGGATGGTGCCAGGTTTCCTCCAGGCGTGACGCTTGGCATTCAGGCCAAAGAGTTCAATCTTGGTTTCATCAGACCAGAGAATCTTGTTTTTCATGTTTTTTAAGAGTTCTTTAGGTGCCTTTTGGCAAATTCCAAGCGGGCTGTCATGCCTTATACTGAGGAGTCGCTTCAGTCTGGCCACTCTACCATAAAGGTTGATTGGTGGAGTGCTGCAGAGATGGTTGTCCTTCTGGAAGTCTCCACAGAGGAACTCTGGAGCTCTGTCAGAGTGACCATTGAGTTCTTGGTTCCTCCCTGACCAAGTTCTTCCTCCCCCGATTGCTCAGTTTGGCTGGGCGGCCATCTCTAGGAAGAGTCTTGGAGGTTCCAAACAGCAACCATTTCTAAAAAATGCTTTGCATTTCTGGGGTATTGTGTGTAGATTGATGAGGGAATAAAAAAAAAAATCCATTTAGATTAAGGCTTTAACGTAACAAAATGTGGAAGAAGGGAAGGGGTCTGAATACTTGCCTTTTAAAAAATTATTTTCTAACACGTCTCCCTCCGGAAATTAGTTGAGCATCTGACACAACTACAAAAGATTTTGGTTCTGGGTTTCCAGAAAATATATTTTTTAATAACACCTCCAAACTTTTCATTTTGACATTTAAAGTCAGTTCCACCCACTACAGCACTTAAATTGCAGTAGATAGTGACTCAGTCTTGGGGTGGGACTGAAATGGCACCCTATTCCCTTAATATTGCACTCTTTTTGTCCAGAGCCTTGGAACCAGGCTTTGGTCAAAAGCAGTGCACTATATATGGAATAGGTTGCAACTTCAGACGCACCCCAAGACTGAGTCAACATCAAATGCCATTTAAGAGCTAAAGTGGGTGGACGTGACTTTAAACATCATCATGAAAAGTTTGGAGGTATTATAAAAAAAATGAGTCAACATGTAGTGCCATTTAAAATGTAGACTCCCCAAGGGCGCGGCCTTGGCGGTTACTTGTATTCGTTGAGACTGGCTATTCTAGTGTTAGGAACTTACGTGGTTGGAGGTGACTTTCAGACTTTAATTTCAGAATT
Organism: Thymallus thymallus; assembly: GCA_023634145.1. NCBI lineage: Eukaryota > Metazoa > Chordata > Actinopteri > Salmoniformes > Salmonidae > Thymallus > Thymallus thymallus. The sequence continues at coordinate 26,136,596 of CM042387.1, forward strand.
TTATTCTGACATGATATGTCTGAGAGGAATGTAGAAAGTACAACGTTTTCATGTCCTTTCTCTTGAATGTAGTGTTAGCATGACTCAGGGTATGTCCCAATTTTTACCATATTCCCTATATAGTGCAGTACTTTTCACACAGCTCTGGTCAAAAGTAGTGCACTATACATGGAATAGAGTGCGATTTGGGACAGAATCTTAGTATATGACCCATGTACTGGTCCGAGGAACCATTTATCCATCAGATTGAAGATTATTTGTCTGTGTGTGTGCGTGACTGTCAGTGTGTGTGTGTATGTGTGTTTGTATGTGTGTGTGACTGTCAGTGTTAGCAGCAGCATCCACTGGCCCTGTGTGATCCCTTAGAGAAGCCCATCAGGAGAAGAGACAACACTGTATTGATTGTCAGTTTCACACTCATTAACTGGAGAAAGAGAGAAAGAGATGGAACGAGAGGGAGGGAGCGAGAGAGAGAGAGAGAGAGAGAGAGAGAGAGAGATCTGTAGTTCAAACACTCCACAACTGGCAACAAAAATATGTCACTTTCTCTTTGGAAGAGCGGGGATAGAGTGCCGTCTGAAAACATAGAATGCGCCTCGTTTTGATGGTAGTTCGGCAGCCTCTGCCACTCTTTTGGTGCCAAGCAGGTGAGGCATGCCTAGGTTTCAGTCAGCAGGCCAAGCACTTCTTCTACTGTCTAGAGAAATGGTCATGCACGTTGATATATGTTAATTGATGCAAATAAAAGGATGCTTCGCCACCACACCCACAACGGAACGCTACACCGGTGTGTGAATCGTCTTTTTAGTGCAATAAGCTTTGTGGTTTCTTTCTTTAACACAAGAGGTCAGATGATAATGCTCTGTATGAATCTACAAATGAAATAAAAAATGTACTTGCTGTTGTTTCCTGTTGTGTTGGTGTGTACAGTATGTGGATGTTAGGCTGTGTATCTGTTGTGTTGGTGTGTACAGTATGTGGATGTTAGGCTGTGTATCTGTTGTGTTGGTGTGTACAGTATGTTGATGTTAGGCTGTGTATCTGTTGTGTTGGTGCCTACAGGAGATGGTCCCCGCAAGGCGAATGAGGCCCTACAGGACTGCTTTGAAACAACATACTGGGATGTGCTCTGTGAGGCTCATGGGGAGGACATTGATGGACTTACAGACTGCATAACGGACTATATCAATTTTTGTGTAGCCACCAGGAAGGCACGCTGTTTTCCAAATAATAAACACTGGGTCACCAGCGACCTGATGGCCCTGCTGAATGAGAAGAAGAGGGCCTTCAAGGAGGGGGACAGGGACAAATTGAAATGCGTCCAGAGGGAGCTGAAGTTGCGGATTGCTGAGGGGAAGAGAGGGTATAAGGAGAAGATGGAGGACAAGCTGAGGCAGAGCCAGGTGAGAGAGGTGTGGAAGGGTATGAGAAATATCACTGGCTTCACAAAGTCAAACAGTGGACAGATACTGGCCCTGCAACACCTCCCTTCCCCCCACCTCTGGACTGATCCTCAACACCTCCCTTAGCCTGAGCCTGGAAAGGGTCCCTGTGCTGTGAAAAACATCACGCCTGGTCCCAGTGCCCAAGAAGGCGCACCCCACTGTCCTGAATTACTTCAGACCTGTAGCGCTAACATCCCACATCATGAAGACCCTGGAAAGGATAGTCCTCGCTCAACTCAGACCCCTGCTGTACTGGTTCATTTATAACCATCAGCATTGTCCACCATCTTTTCTTACTTGACTTACTTGACTTAAACCTCTTTTTCCCCTTGGGAGCATAGGTTGTCCACCATGGCACTCTACCTCGCTCTCTTCTGTGCAAGGGCTTTTACCTATAGCCTGGAGATCCCCTCTTTGCTCAGTTCTTGTAGAGTGGAGCGCCTCTAATAGTTTTTTGGACTTCCCTGCTTTCTTTTTCCTTGTGGGTTGTAGTCCAGTATTGTCTTGTTCTGTTTGATGTGTGTTTCCTGAGTGTGTGTCCAATCCATCTCCATTTCCTTCTCCTGATTACACTGCTGATGGCCTCCTGTTCTGTTTCAGCCACTCAGAGCATCAGAATTCCCACTGAATGAGTTCTATCACCTTCTATTCCCCTTTGATCCCACTCTGGAGGGTTCTAGAGTGATGTGGGGATTGGGACAGCTCACTCTCAATCCCATGACCTCGTTTCAGACACTTGCTGTGCCTCATACAGTAACTATGTTGCGTACTAGCCAGGTTCCCCTGGGTACTGAGCCTGCAGACTGTATGTGGGCAGGAGCGTTGCAGGGAAAGGTCAGAGTCTTGACCTCCTACTGGGCTGTATGGATGACTCTGTTAACCCATTAATCTCAATGGAGGCCACTCCGATGCTCATGCTGTGTGGCTGTTGGTTAGCTAGCTGCGTGTGGTTTAGATTGTGTGCTTCACCTTCTCATTATAATATTGTCTTCTTATCAAATAATTGTTTGATTTGAATTCCCATAGAATGTGTATGTCCTAGTGTGGATTGATTGAATCATTGATTCATTGATTGGTTCATTGATTCATTCATTCAGTGTAATAAGAAGTACTTCCTGCTTTTGTTTTATGGGACACATTCCTCCAGTTTTAAACTAAATTTCCATGCTCTTTTTTATTTACTTTGCCAGATATCCAAGTGTCTTCACTGCTCTACTAAGCGTGAACGTATATATATAGAGAGAGACACGTCAAAACACTTAAATCTATTCATGAAATTAGTGAACAGCACACAAACACACACACACACACACACACACACACACACACACACACACACACACACACACACACACACACACACACACACACACACACACACACACACACACACACACACACACACACACACACACACACACACAATGTTCACTTCTTCAGTCTCTGCTTTCTTGTTCATCCTATCTACACTGTAGATGAGTAATGACTATGCCAACTAAATAATCTCCCATGCTAATTCCTACATTTAAAATGTATGGCAATATACAACACCAAAATCTCCTTACCCATTTGTCTGATCCGACTACACAGCATAATGTCTCTCTCTCTATCTCTCTGTTATAGTTTCCAGAGGATTGACTACAGACATGTGTGTTAGAATAAGATAATTACATCCATGTTGGTTATCTATTTGAAACTTCCACCCTAACCCTGGGTGATCAGGTTAGTGTAAACTTGGTATCGTTTGATTGGTCAGTGGTGGTTGGTTTTGGTTTGAAAAAGTTATAAATGGAATGAAATGCCTTTGTTCTGTTTCTTAGTGTGTATCCAGTAGATGGAGAAAGGTTGCATTCTCAGTTCCTAGGATTCTAGACCTCTGTCCTAGTAGGAATCTCTCTGTTCATTCTTTATCTTTTTTGCCTAGAATAATGCCTTGTAATGTTTGTTAATGCTTTGTAACTTAAGTTAATACGTTTAAAATATATTATTCATTTTACAAAGTTAATAAATAATACTTGCTTTGATATTACTTCTCATGACCATTCCTTGATCTCATGATCGCGAAACACTTGATTGAGTCAGTCAGGTTTAGCAAATGTAGATTGTTAAATATTATTTATCACTACACATGTTCATGCTTGGCGGGGGAAGACTATTTATTTATTTACTAAGAATTCTCTAAAGTGGGAGATAGAGGCTGCCCATCTCATCTTCTGGCTCATCTTCTGGCTCCAGACCAGGGTGCAGAGGAGGGCTCAGTGAGGAAGATGGAAGACTCTGTAGGAAAAAAATAGATACTGTACAGTAGGCATCCTGTTTCAGAAGGAGGATTCAGTGAGGACAGTGTACAGTAGGCATCCTGTTTCAGAAGGAGGAGGCACCCTGTTTCTGTTTCAGAAGGAGGATTCAGTGAGGACAGTGTACAGTAGGCACCCTGTTTAAGAAGGATGATTCAGTGAGGACAGTGTACAGTAGGTATCCTGTTTCAGAAGGAGGATTCAGTGAGGACAGTGTACAGTAGGCATCCTGTTTAAGAAGGAGTAGGCACCCTGTTTCAGAAGGAGGATTCAGTGAGGACAGTGTACAGTAGGCATCCTGTTTCAGAAGGAGGATTCAGTGAGGACAGTGTACAGTAGGCATCCTGTTTCAGAAGGAGGATTCAGTGAGGACAGTGTACAGTAGGCATCCTGTTTCAGAAGGAGGATTCAGTGAGGACAGTGTACAGTAGGCATCCTGTTTCAGAAGGAGGAGTCAGTGAGGACAGTGTAGTAGGCGAAGGGAGGAAAGAAGGAGGACAGATACAGTTAGACATCCACTTCTTTTACAGACAAAAAGACTACTCAGGAGGAGGATTCTGCAATGTACAGTAGCGGGATATTAAAGGGTTACTGAGAGATTTTAGCAATTAATGAGCTCCTGTAGACATCAAGGCTAATTAGCAAAAGAGGAACACAGATACTGTACAGTATGCACCAACTTATGTTACAGACAGAAAGACGCTGTCCACTGTTTCACTAATCAGTAGTCAGTAGTCTTTGGTGGCAGATAGATTAGATTGTTGATTGATATATACTGAACAGAAATATATAAACGCAACATGAAACAATTTCAGGATTTTACTGAGTTACAGTTCATATAAGGAATAATTTGAATAATGACTTCATATACAGTAAGTCAATTGAAATAATTTCATTAGGCCCTAATGCAGGCCTGGGAAACTCCAGTCCTCGGGGGCCTGATTGGTGTCACACTTTTGCCCCATCCCTAGCAAAACACAGCTGATTTAAACTAATTGCATTTTTAACTGAAGATCATGATTAGTTGTCAGGTGTGTTAGCTGGGGCTGGGGCAAAAGTGTGACACCAATCAGGCCCCCGAGGACTGGAATTCCCCAGGCCTGCCCTATTGTATTTCACATGACTGGGCAGGGGTGCAGTCATGGGTGGGCCATGGAGGGCATAGGCCCACCCACTTGGGAGCCAGGACTACCCACTGGGGAGCCAGGCCCAGCCAATCAGAGTTTTCCCCCATTAAAGGGCTTTATTACAGATAGAAATACCCCTCAGTTTTATCAGCTGTTCGGGTGAAGGTGAAGAAGGTGAAGGTGAAGAAGCTGGATGTGAAGGTTCTGGGCTGGCGTGGTTACACCGTGGTCTGCGTTTTTTAGTCCGTTTGGACGTACTGCCAAAAAAAAACGTAGGGGGCAGCTTATGGTAGAGAAATGAACATTAAATTCTCTGGCAACAGGTCTGGTGGACATTCCTGCAGTCAGCATGCCAATCGCATGCTCCCTCAAAACTTGAGACATCTTTGGCATTGTGTTGTGTGAAAAAACTGCACATTTTAGAGTGGCCTTTTATTGTCCCCAGCACAAGGTGTGCCAGTGTGATGATCACATGGCTAAATCAGCTTCTTGATATGCCACACCTGTCAGATAGATTTGTTATCTTGGCAAAGGCGAAATGCTCACTAACAGGGATGTAAACAAATTTGTAGACAAAATTTGAGAGAAATAAATATTTTATTTCAGCTCATGAAACATGGGACCAACACTTTACATGTTGCTTTTAAATATTTTTGTTCAGTATAGATAGATCTGCAACTATTATATTCAGATTATTTCTCAGTCTGACTCATCATAATGGTCTGCATCCCAAATGGCAACCTTTTCTCTATATGGTGCACTACTTTTGACCAAAATCTTATGAGCCCTGATCAAAAGCAGTGCACTATTAAGGCAACAAGGTGCCATTTGGAATGCAGACTTTGTTTCAGAGCTCAGTGTATCATTCAAGTAATATGAGAGGCTGTATCAGTGCCAAGGATTTACATTACGTAAGCTAATTCCACTTTCTCTACCAGTTCCCTGTCTAACACCCTCTCCATTTCAGTCTCTTGATTGCATGTCAACACCCAGAGTGTATGTGTGTATGTGTGTGCAGATGTGTGTGTGTGTGTGTGTGTAACTCTGTGTGTAATTGTGTCTAATTGTGTGTGTAATTATGTGTGTGTGCACGCATTGTGAGTGTGTGTGTGTGTGTGTGTGCGCGCATGCGTTCCATGCCTGCATCTGTGTGTGCATCTGTGCATGTGTGTGTGTGTACTTGCCTGTGTGTGTGCTTGCCTGTGTGTGTGTGTACTTGCCTGTGTGTGTGCTTGCCTGTGTGTGTGTGTGCTTGCCTATATGTGTGTGTGTGTGTAAACAATGTGACTATGCTTGCCATGCCTAATGTGAGCTTGTTATCCATCTTTCTTCTCCCTGAGGCATGTGTCCCTATCTATCCCAGGACTTACACATGCTCTGGATCCCAAACTACACCATATTCCCCACGTAGTGGGTACCAGGGTGCCATTTGGGATGTAGACATGGTTCTACTTCAACAAGCACTGCCGGTGGAGGGAGGCCACCGAGAGAGCAGTGAAATAATGCAGTCAACGTCAATTTTGCTTGTGTCCTAATTGGCTCCCTATTCCCTTTACAGTGCACTACTTTTGACCAGAACTCTTTGGGCCCTGGGCAAAATGTGGGGTGCCATTTGAGACACAGACGTTACGTGGCACACAAATTGCAAATGAGTATCCCCAATTGCCGTGGGTGACTGATAGGCCAACAGGGAGGCTAAGGCACGACGTACCACTCTTGTTAGTACCATATACTTACGTATTGTTTCCATATATATAATTTTGATTAACATGATTGGACACTCCAGCCTTATAACTACACTACAAGCTGCCCATTCCAACAGTAAAGTGGTGCCTAGAACCTTTCCAGTTAAATGCTGAGATTGTTTTACTCTTTATTGTACAAAATGTTGTTTCAAATGTAGCTCAAGGCAGTATTGTTTTTTTTGTTTTTTACAAAAGTTACCATGGAAATGTTACATAGCCTTATAATAATGTATCAATTAAGTGACAATTTGTGTGTGTGTGTGTGTGTTTTCTCTAGATCCTACGTTGCATATGGCCTCTTAATGCCGGTACTCGTGCTATTCATCACTATTTAAAGCAGGCCTCCCTCCACCTGGCCCTGACTCGTGTGAACAGCCATGCATGAAATGGTAAACCCTCAGAATCAACTACACACACTGAAAGACGCAAGCATGCTCGCGCACACACGCACACACACATACACACACACAGACTCTACTTACCATGCATGAAATGGTAATCCCTCAAAAAACAAACACAGACTGAGTGGGAGATTGAGTACTACACCTTGTGAGAAAGAGGCTGCCTCTTCCTTGTGAGACAGAGGCTGCCTCTTCAATGACACCCTATTCCCTATATAGCGATAATGCTTTTGACCAGAGCGACCCTAGACAGAAACCACCCTAGAATAACTACTTAAGTCTGTGTGCAATAATAGTGTTTAACATTATTTTTGAATTACTACCCCATCTCTGTACCCCACACATACAAACTTCTGTAAGGCCCCTCAGTCGAGCAGTGCATTTCAAACTCAGATTCAACCACAAAGACCAGGGAGGTTTTCCAAGGCCTCACAAAGAAAGGCACCTTGAATATCCCTCTGAGCATGGTGAAGTTATTAATTACACTTTTGATGATGTATCAATACACCCAGTCACTACAAAGATACAGGCGTCCTTTCTAACTCAGTTGCCGAATAGGAAGGAAACTGGTCAGGGATTTCACCATGAGGCCAACAGTTACAGAATTAAATGGCTGTAATAGGATAAAACTGAGGATGGATCAAAGTCATTGTAGTTACTCCACAATACTAACCTAAATGACAGACTGAAAAGAAGGAAGCCTATTCCAAAACATGCATCCTGATTGAAATTAGACACAAAGTTAAACTGCAGAAAAATAGCAAAGAAATTAACTTTATGTCCTGAATACAAAGCGTTATGTTTGGGGCAAATCCAACACAACACATCACTGAGTACCAATCTTCATATTTTCAAGGATGGGGGTTGCTGCATCATGTTATGGGTATGCTTGTCATCATTAAGGTCTAGGGATTTATTTTAGGATAAAAATAAACGGAACAAAGCTAAGCACAGGAAAATCTTAGAGGAAAACCTGGTTCAGTCTGCTTTCCCACAGATGCTCGGAGACAAATGTACCTTTCAGCAGGACAATAACCTAAAACACAAGGCCAAATATACACTGGAGATGCTTAACAAGACGACATTGAATGTTACTGAGTGGCCTACTTACAGTTTTGACTTAAATCGGCTTGAAGATCTATGGCAAAATGGCTGTGTAGCAATGATCAACAACAAACTTGACGGAGCAAATACTGTAAAATCCAGGTGTACAAAGCTCTTAAAGACTTACCCAGAAAGACTGCCAGCTGTAATCACTGCCAAAGGGGATTCTAACATGTATTGACTCAGGGGCGTGAAAACGTATGTAAATTAGATATTTCTCTATTACATTTTCAATAAATTTGCTAACATTTCTAAAAACATGTTTTGACTTTGTCATTACGCGGTATTCTGTGTACAGTGCATTCGGTAAATTGTTTTCTTTTCTTCATCAATCTACACACAATACCCCATAATGACAAAGCAAAAAATGTTTTTTAGAAATGTTTGTAAATGTATAATTTTATTTTAATGAAATGTGACATTTACATAAGTATTCAGACCCTCCACTCAGTACTTGTTGAAGCACCTTTGGCAGCAATTACAGCCACGAGTTTTCTTGCGTATGACCCTACAAGCTTGGCACACCTGTATTTGGGGAGTTTCTCCCATTCCTCTCTGCAGAGTCTCTCAAGCTCTATCAGGTTGGATGGGGAGTGTTGCTGCACAGAAATGTTCAGGTCTCTCCAGAGGAAGACAGATGCTCTCTCTGAGCTCTAGGCTAAAACCAACAGAGTGGAAGCTAACATATGTAATTGTGGATCATTTACCATGGATCATTTAGCTATTTGATTTGGAATTTTAGGACACCTTTAGGTTTAACCCAAACATATTTATTTGGCCTTTACTACTTTAGCCCATAGAAATGCATTGAATAGTTCATTCATAAATGACAAAAAATACAGTTTTGAATATAAGTTTGTCCTATGTATGTATGTATGTATGTATGTATGTATGTATGTATGTATGTATGTATGTATGTATGTATGTATGTATGTATGTATGTATGTATGTATGTATGTATGTATGTATGTATGTATGTATGTATGTATGTATGTATGTATGTATGTATGTATGTATGTATGTATGTGTATGATAGAGGGAAGGAAGGATTTGGTTATGGAGGGATGCATTTATATTATTCCTCTCTGTCTAGGTGGCCATGCCACTAGGTTCCCTGTATGTGGGATGGAGTAATGAAGGAATGGAGGGTTGGAGGGATGGAAGCAGGGAAGCAGGGATGGTGGGATAGAGGGATGGATGGATGTATTTCTGTATTGGCCCAGGTGGCAGGGTCTATCATTAATGATGCCCCACTGGCCCAGGGCCAGTAAAAACATGTCGGACCAGTGGATCTCGTCAGTCACTGGCCTGACCGAGCCATTAACTTCTCTGTATTTTTTCAGCCTTCCAGTTTGACATTTATCTGCTCTGTTGCAGTCTGCCATTGAAAACCATTGAAGACTAGACTCTGAAAAGTCATGCTATTTGTATTTGAGCAATGTGATTGGCCGTTCATTCAACCACGCTCCTTTGGAGTCACAACTTCTTGAGCACTCGAGCAGTACATGAGTTGATGTTTTCGCACGGCAGCTGTCCTGAGCTCATCAATAAAACATTTTACTAAAAAATAAAAAAATCCACTCGCTGTGCATTATTATTTTGGGTATATTGATTTACAAAAGTAAACCTTCAATAGTGAACATACTAACAATATGCTGGCTATGGTTGATAGTCTGCACAAAGAAAGCTACAGAAATGAAATGCAATTCTGAAGAATAGAGTAATGACTTAATTTGCTAGATTATACTATACAGATGTTTAATACATACTATAATAACCAAATGTAGCCTATTAATACCTGAATATAGAGAAAAAGCATGCCAACCTACAGTACTGGCCCTGATGACCCCAATGCATTTTAACTACATAATTTCCGTGACCAGTACAAATTCTGTTCAGGCCGGTAGATGTTTGGCCGTCTGGCCCGACTAGGCCCTCTGTAATGATGAATTATGAATGGGGACATGTTATGGTGAAGGAACTACTCCCATTTCGAGGGATGGAGGGATAGAGGGATGCAGAGATAGAGGGACGCAGGGCGGTCCTTCGTTTTGCTTCTAATACATAAGTGAAGTGACAGAGGGCTAAAAGAGTGAGCCCACAGAACATACAGTATAAGAGTAATGCAGGAGGTGGAAAAAATCATTGAAGACTTAGACCTCGAAGGAGAGGAAAGGAAAGGGGGCAGAGAAAACCACTTCATGAATTAACAATCACTGTTCGCTGGTAATGGATCCCAAGGTCTCTTTGCTATTTGTGACGGAGGCAGCCATGCATTTGCTCTGCGCTTATTAGGGACAGGAATGGAGAGACAACGCTGTCTCTTTGATTAATACCCCTGCACTCGGTGTGTGTGTGTGTGTGTGTGTGTGTGTGTGTGTGTGTGTGTGTGTGTGTGTGTGTGTGTGTGTGTGTGTGTGTGTGTGTGTGTGTGTGTGTGTGTGTGTGTGAGTGTGTGTGTGTGTGAGTGTTTGTGTGTGGAGGGGGGGATGCTCAGAGAAGAACACAGAGATTATCTAGGAGAGTATAGAAAACACAACAGGCTTCTTAGCCTGGGAGCCGGCTGACTGAGTGTATCCCAAATGGCACCCTATTCCCTACATAGTGCACTTTAGGCCCTGATCAAAAGTAGTGCACTTTTTAAGGAAGGTATGTGACTCGTTTCAGGAAGTAGGTGTATGTCGTGCGTCACTACATCACAGGAGCTCCATTTTTATGTGTTCAAATGCCTTCTGGAACATTTGAACTTTCATGTGCCTTAATAACAAACTTGTATGCCATCTACAAGTACGAATACAATTGTTAAATTACGAGCCTAGATGGTTTAGCCACGGAAAAAGACAGCAACCTTCCCACTAGCCATGATTGGCTGAGATAATGAGTGGGCTGGACATGCCGAGAGATGCGTTCGGCGCGCTTCTGTCTATAATTTGAACTGGTCAGTATGTTTAGGTAATCCTTTCTAACGCTGCTTTTTTGAAAGATATCACATAGTACAACTTCATTATGCAGACAGAGTCGAAAAGAGAACACATAGAAGGCTGTTGTATAAAACATGTGTCTCTGGATTACATCTTAAAACTAAGGGAAACCATGGCATCCGTGACAGAGAGGGAGAAGCGTCCATCCATGTATACAGGTAAGAGAGTATAATTAGCTACATTTTCAGATATTACATGTTTCAAATTTTGTCCGAAAGTCGTTTTCATTTCAAGTTAAAGTGTACTGTTAGCTAGCTAGCTAACGTTAGCTGGCTAACGTTACATGTATGATCTGTGTAGTAATATTATTCATATCCCAGAGCCATTTGCATTAGCTAGCTAACATTCAACCTGGTTAGTTAGCTACCTGCAGATTCATGCAGGGTAGTAACGTTATAGATAGATAGATAGATAGATAGATAGATAGATAGATAGATAGATAGATAGATAGATAGATAGATAGATAGATAGATAGATAGATAGATAGATAGATAGATAGATAGATAGATAGATAGATAGATAGATAGATAGATAGATAGATAGATAGATAGATAGATAGATAGATAGATAGATAGATAGATAGAGAGATAGATAAATACTTAGATAGATAGATAGATAGATAGATAGATACTTAGATAGATAGGTACTTTATTGATCCCACGGGGGGGAAATTTCATTGTCAAGCAGCTACAACAAAACACAGGGCAGGTGCAAAATGCCACAACGAAAGTACACAAAAGACAGATACACGGTACATGATACATAGAGCGGCAGTATGAAAAAGTATAGAAATACAAGATATCTGGAGTGCAAAAAAATAAAAGCTATAAAAGAGACATTGCATAGTATGGGTGGTTGGCTGAATATGTACACTATACATTGGTGGATGTTGGATGGTTAACTATACTATACAGGTTGATGGCAGAGAAATACTTCAGTAGCTAAAAATGCGTATGATATGAGCGAGGGTAATAATAGTTTACTTAATAGACAGACTGGGTAAATGAACAGGTAAGTGAAATTGGGATTATAGTGCATTGTCTAGCTAGCTAGCTACATGTCTAAACAAAAGACTTCACAATGCAAGTAACCATTTCAATGGAATGTTTATGATGTCACTCCGACAACTGTCGATAGACGTAGCTGGTAAATTCGTTCTGGCTATCTACTCCAATTTCAGAGCACTCTCGTCTGAGGGTGCCAAAGCCCAGAATAACTGCACAGTTGCAGTCACCAACGCTTTGGATAACATAAAAAACAGCCTAACCAGCTCTGCTAGGGCGAGTAAAATGGTCAGAGTGAGCTGTTCTCTCATTTGTGTCTGGAAGTAGCTTGCAAGCTAGCCGTTGTGAGGTCAGAATACTCGGATCAACCCTACTCCTCGGCCAGAGCGTCCAGTGTGCCCTCTGAACGCTCCGAGAGCGAAACACTCTGAATTTATGAATGGACAATCTGACAACGCTCTGAGTTTATGAATGCCCAGAGCACACCAGAAAAAATGTACACACCTGTAGTATAAGCCAGCCTTTAGTCTTGCAATCTTTGGTTGTTTAGTACATAGCCTCACGTGAATCCTTAAAGAGATGGGTGGGGCTAAAGCATAAGAGGGTGTGAACGATGTTGAATGGGTGTAGACAAAGAAAAGCTCTCCAGTAGGTACCAAAACATTCATGGACCATTTCTCGCCCTGAGTCTTGACTTTTATCCAATGTACTTTTATCCAATTGCTGCATAAGACCGAATCACATATGGTGCCATTTGGGACACAAGCTCTGACTTTACACACAGAGAGAGAGAGAGAGAAAGAGAGAGAGAGAGAGAGAGAGAGAGAGAGAGAGAGTGAGAGAGAGAGAGAGAGAGAGAGAGAGAGAGAGAGAGAGAGAGAGAGAGAGAGAGAGAGAGAGAGATTTTAATGTTTGAGTTTTAGAGAAAGTCAATGTCTCAGCCTTGAGATAACTTGGAAAATGGGAAACACTTCCTATAACGCATAAGATAAGTACTGGTTAAATAATAATCATAAGGAGTGTCCACCTTATTTTCTACATCCTGTTGTTCTTATTCACCCAATCTTACTTGACTTACGTGACTCAAACCTCTTTGTCCCCTTTGGAGCATAGGGCGTCCACCATGGCACCGTGTGGTGCTGCAAGGAAAGACCTAGATAAGCTGCTGCTGGCTCAGAACAGAGCGGCACATCTTGCTCTTCATTGTAATCATAGAGCTGATATAAATACTATGTATGCCAGTCTCTCTTGACTAACAGTTGAAGAGAGACTGACTGCATTACTTCTTGTTTTTATAAGAAACATTAACCTGTTGAAAATCCCAAATTGTTTGCATAGTCAACTTACGCACAGCTCGATAGTTTGTGTATATGTACTGATATGTAGGCTACGTGTGCTTAAAATAAAATAAAAAGTGTAGTTCTGTCCTGTTCTTGTGTATTAATGTTCAGTATTATGTAATGTTTCATGTTTTGTGTGGACCCCAGGAAGAGTAGCTGCTGTGTTTGCAACAGCTAATGGGGATCCATATAAAATACCAAATAGCAAATTCCACCTCACTTTCTTCTGTGCAAGGGCTTTTACCTCTAGCCTGGAGATCCCCTCTTCGCTCAGTTCTTGTAGAGTGGAGTGCCTCTAATAGTTTTTTGGACTTCCCTGCTTTCTTTTTCCTTGTGGGTTGTAGTCCAGTATTGTCTTGTTCTGTTTGATGTGTGTTTCCTGAGTGTGTGTCCATTCCATCTCCATTTCCTTCTCCTGATTACACTGCTGATGGCCTCCTGTTCCGTTTCAGCCACTCAGAGCATCAGAATTCCCACTGAACTCTTACTTTGTGACATCACATTATATTCCTCTTTGACCCCACTCTAAAGGGTTCTAGAGTGATGGGAGGACTGGAACGGTTCACTCTCAATCCCATGACCTTGTTTCGCACACTTGCTGTGCCTCAAAGTTCAATCAGACTTGCTCACATTGATCTTATACTAAAATACTGCAGTGACTTTTTTTATGCAATAGAAGACAGATTAAAACACACATACCTGCAATATCAACAGAGAGAAAGCGAGAGAGAGAGAGAGAGAGAGAGTGAGAAATAGTGAGTGACTGAGGGACTGTCTGAAAGATTGCTGCTCTCTCTGTTGTTTCCGCTCTACTCCACCTTCAAACTAGTACTCACTCTGACCAGCTCTCACTCTGGCACACAGCTCCCACCCTCCTCTACTGCTCTCACCACTTTTTAGGATGAGGAGGATGCTGCGACCTGAGTGGAGGAGCCCTGTGGATTAGGTAACCATAGTAACATGGACAGAGATGTCAGAGCCTGCTCTCCTACTCTCCAACCCATCCCACTGACACACACACAGACACACACACACACACACAAACACACAATGACATGATGAGGTAGAGTAACAACGTGTGCCAAGGAGGACTAATACTGGCCCCATATCTGTGTCCCAAATTGCACCCTATTCAATACAGTGCAAAAGGTCAATGTTGACATTATTTAATGGAATATTATTGTTTATTTTATTATAGTTTGAATTGTCAATCAATATTATTCAGTTAATACACTTCACAGTTCCCATCAATTTCTCTCTGTTTGAATCTAGATTATACAGCACTAATAAATATGTATGATCAGTCAATAAAAAATGACATCAGAAAATTTAGGGATGTAATTTTGGTTGACAAGCTACGACTTTCAGTAATCATATTACACCAAATAGATTGGGATAGTATTGATCTCAACCAAGGCAAATAGCCAATATAACACAGAGGCTTAAAAATACATTACATTACTATAACGCACGGCCATAGCGTGAAATTCTATATAATAAGTCTGTAGAAAACTTGAAAGTCACCAAATAAGCCACACCATCTAAAGCTAATAAACGTGTATGAAATCCACAGAAATTAACTGTAATATAAAACAAAATAATTTAATCTAAAAGATAATGATCTCTTTAAGTGCTAGCTGTAATTAGTGACGTGTCAAATCACAGAGAGTTTGTGTGCTCAGTGTTTGTGTGTGTGTGTGTGCATGTCTGCCTATGTGCAATATACAGCATGTGTGTAGTGTGTGGGAGAGAGAGAGAGAGAACAGATTCAGGTACTCTATCTCAGTAATAATAATAATTATTATTATTATGCATAATAATTATTATTATTATTTGGAGGGTGCTTATATTTGTCCTATTTTACACATGTACAAGTGTGGTTCAATATGCATGTCTTAATTGGAAATATGTTATACTCTCCCTGGCCAGGGTCAGTACCTATGTATTCCTCCAACAGTGTCGCAAGAAAGACCAAACCAAACCAAAGAAAGTTAGTGTGTGGCATGGATGGAGAGGGCCTCTAGCTTCCTGCCATGCCAGTGCAACCCACCTTCACTGGGCATGGCACCCTCTGTGTGTCCCCTCCTCCCTGGAGCTCTACTAGAGTAGAAACAGTAGCTATACAACAGGGATAGATAGCCCAAATAATGCTGTCCCAAATGACCCCCTATTCCCTACATGGTGCACTACTTTCAACCAGGGCCCAAAGGGTAGTGCAGAATATTAGTGCACTATATAAGGAATAGGATGCCATTTGACACGCATATCCAGATAAAACTATGCAGAGTTCCTAGTCAGGTGTATTTGGGGCATCTGTGTACCATTCTCTGTGTCCTCTCCTCTCTGTGTCGTCTCCTCTCTGTGTCCTCTCCTCTCTGTGTCCTCTCCTCTCTGTGTACCATTCTCTGTGTCCTCTCCTCTCTGTGTCCTCTCCTCTCTGTGTACCATTCTCTGTGTCCTCTCCTCTCTGTGTCCTCTCCTCTCTGTGTCCTCTCCTCTCGGTGTCCTCTCCTCTCGGTGTCCTCTCCTCTCTTTGTCCTCTCCTCTCCGTGTCCACTCCTCTCCGTGTCCTCTCCTCTCCGTGTCCATTCCTCTCCGTGTCCTCTCCTCTCTGTCTCCTCTCCTCTCTGTGTTCTCTCCTCTCTGTGTCCTCTCCTCTCTGTGTCCTCTCCTCTCTGTGTCCTCTCCTCTCTGTCTCCTCTCCTCTCTGTCTCCTCTCCTCTCTGTGTCCTCTCCTCTCTGTCTCCTCTCCTCTCTGTGTCCTCTCCTCTCTGTTTCCTCTCCTCTCTTTGTCCTCTCCCCCTGTCTCCTCTCCTCTCTGTGTCCTCTCCTCTCTGTCTCCTCTCCTCTCTGTGTCCTATCCTCTCTGTCTCCTCTCCCCTCTGTCTCCTCTCCTCTCTGTCTCCTCTCCTCTCTGTGTCCTCTCCTCTCTGTGTCCTCTCCTCTCTGTCTCCTCTCCTCTCTGTGTCCTCTCCTCTCTGTCTCCTCTCCACTCTGTGTCCTCTCCTCTCTGTCTCCTCTCCTCTCTGTGTCCTCTCCTCTCTGTCTCCTCTCCTCTCTGTGTCCTCTCCAGTGGAGTAGGAAGGGAAAGGAGCAGTATGAACTGCAGTAAACCTACCAAACCGCAGCCAGACTACTTTTCCATCCATTCTAAACCGCTTTTCACTCGCACTGCAGAAATCACCCTCTGCATAAATAATGCATTTATTTCCACTTATTTATTTATTATGACTGTTGGCATCTTTACAGATATAGACTTTTTATGCATTTCTCGTTTTCTGTCTCTTTCTCTATCTCTATTGCTCTCTCTCTCTCTGACTCGCTTTCTTTTTCATTCCTTTTCTCTCTCTATCCTCTCTCCTGCCAGCGAGCTTGCGGTTTATCTGGTTGACTTGAGAGATCAAGTTCTGTTCTTTCTGCTGAATATAGCAATACCCGGTTTCCTGTTTATTTATCAACCTCCTCTTTATCATTGTCTTGAATGATAAATATTACATTTCGCCTATGTGCCATTAGCATCCCTCCACCGCATTGTACAATACCCATTACATAACAATACAGAGAAACCTAATTTGAAATGAGTCTTTATTTTTTCAATCGTGTTTAATTTACCAAATGATCTCCACATTGAACTCACAACAATTTACACCCTCTGCTCCAACCTCTCCAACCTCTGTATGTGCTCTGGTAAAAATGTGTGCTCTGTAGAGGGAATAAGGTGCTTTTTGGGACACAGACACAGTTAATGGTGACCTCCCAAGTGGCGCAGCGGTCTTCATCTTAGTGCTGGAGGCGTCACTACAGACACCCTGGTTCAAATCCAGGCTGTATCACAACCGGCCATAATTGAGAGTCCCATAGGGCGGCGCGCAATTGGCCCAGCGTCGTCCGAGTTTGGCTGGTGTAGGCCGTCATTGTAAATAAGAATTTGTTCTTAACTGACTTGTCTAGTTAAATAAATAATAATATGAGAATGCAGAATGCGTAAGTAATTATACCGATTGTAACAAAGACTGTGTTTATCATAGATAGATAGATAGATAGGTACTTTATTGCCGTACATAACAACTGGAAACTCGAGAAAACGGAAGTCAAGTTTGCATCCCAAATGGCTAGTGCGCTACTTTTGACAAGGGCCAATTGGCCTCTCCTCAAAAGTAGTGAACTATGTAGGGAATAGGGTGCCATTTGGGATGAAGTTTAAACAGACGTGAAGGCTTTACAATTTCATTTATCACACACTGAATGGGCTGACCGTGTACATGTTATTTTCTGCAAATTTCCTAATTCTGCTCTTCACAATAGCAAACTGTTATTGTGGCACGATTTCCCCCTACAGTGCAAACAATTATTATTGTCTAAAGGGCTCTGCAAGCTTGGACTATTGTTAAGAGCATCAATCCTTTAGTTAAATAATATGAGATTTAATGCATGAGAAGGGGGAAACTTTGCATTCTAGTCCACAGTCTTTGTACTTACAGTCTTTGTCCACTATATTCTATAGGTTTAGGGCAAGCTAAGGTATTCTGCTTTGCATGGCAATTTATTTAGAGCTGGCCTCATTTAAATTGTGAGATAACATACTTAAACCAACACAATGCAATACTGTCCATCTTTATTGTATTTACTGAGCATTGTAGGAAAGGTTTCAGGAGATATGTGTTTCAATGTCAACATTTATTTAAAGTGCAATTTCTTAAACAACTTTATCACAATACACTTTACAAAAAATATTTGGAAAAGAAGACAAAAAGGTCAAAGGGGAATGAGGAAAGGGGAAAGGGGATTTTTTTTTCTTCGATAGTCACCTAATTTGTGTTTTTATTTAATGTATTTTCTCATAGGTGAACACTATTTTCATTGTTAAAAATGTAGAATCTTGTATGATGTTTAGATGGTGGGTCTGGTAGCCCCAAACATTCCATGTCTAGGCCATACAGGATGCCTGAGAATGGCTCTTGCACCACCTTGTATCCACAAGGAATGGAATGTGAGAGATATGCCTTGATGCATGAACACCTATTGCAGGGTTCCTCAACTATTTAGAATTTTAATTGTTGGACATAAAAGACTGTAAAAACACCCGAAAAGGGAATTTAATTTTGGAAATATGTTCACAAGTATTCCCACGCATCATAGAGAGACACATGATTGTATACAAATGTAAGCAAAGTTTGAAATGAATATGTTTCAGTCAAATATTATATCTGTTTGGGCCTCAATTCGCAGTTTACAAATTATTTGTGATTATGTTCCAGACCCCGACCATCCGCTCAAGAAAACAATCGGCCGACGGCTGAATCTAGTTGATGACCTATTGGATGTCTAGTGGTTGTTTTCCCCTATCTATAGATGTACATAAATCGACCCGTACGTTACAGCATCCTGGTCCTGTTGGTAAAGAAAGCAACTGCCTAGAACATTGAATTCTCTGAAATGAACATATAATAATCTCACCTTGTCAAGAACTCCTCACTGTCAGGCTCTGGCCATAGAGAAGCTTTGCTTCCCTATAGTTCTATGGTCTGGCAGATCTATTATTTCTACGTCTGTGTGGTGTTGTGTGTGGGAACCCTAATTAGAGGCAGCTGCTAGGCATTACCTCTAATTAGGGATCTTACTTATATGTCTGTGTTCCACTCCGTTGGCGTGGTTCATTGTTATGTTATGTTGTATGTCCCGTGTTCGTGCTACGTGTGTTTCGTATTGAATTACATATTTGTTATTTGTATAGTTCGCATCCAGTCTAGTTTATTTATTTAATAAACGATGTCGAACTATCGCTACGCTGCGCCTTGGTCTCTCTACACACCCGAACGTGACAGAATGAACCACCACCCGACCAAGCAGCGTTATACTGGAGCAAAGGAGAAGAGAGGAAAACGGCGTTATCGAGGTAAAGGAGCCCGTAGTCAACCCCAGGAAAATTTCGGGGGGGGGGCTATGGGGATGGTCTGGCAAGGAAGAGGACGCGCCAGTACCACTCTCCATGTGGGATACACTGTGCCCTAAATATAAATGGGGGGCGCAAAGTGTTGAAGAGGAGGAATATTTGGAAAAATATTTTGGAGAAGTTCTGGAGGAAATGTGGGAGATAGCAGAGGAGGTTGAAGAGGAAATGTCGGAATGGAATAGTCCGTGTCCAGTCGCCTACTCCACTCCCGTGAAAGAGCAGTCCGCTTTACCGGTGCCCAGTCGGGGTCCGGCCGTCTGCTCTACTTCAGTGCCAGAACAGTTCGCTCCAACGGTGCCCAGTCCGGGTCCGGCCGTCTGCTACACTCCAGTGCCAGAGCAGTCCGCTCCACCGGTGCCCAGTCTGGGTCCGGCCGTCTGCTACACTCCAGTGCCAGAGCAGTCCACTCTACCGGTGCCCAGTCTGGGTTCGGCCATCTGCTACACTCCAGTGCGCCTCTCCAGTCCGGTACGTCATGTGCCTGCTCCCCGCACTCGCCCCAAGGTGCGTGTCATCAGTCCGGTGCCATCAGTGCCGACTCCACGCACCAGGCTTCCAGTGCGCGTCTCCAGTCAGGTACGTCCTGTGCCTGCTCCCCGCACTCGCCCTGAGGTGCATGTCATCAGTCCGGTGCCATCAGTGCCGACTCCACGCACCAGGATTCCAGTGCGCGTCTCCAGTCAGGTACGTCCTGTGCCTGCTCCCCGCACTCGCCCTGAGGTGCGTGTTATTAGTCCAGTGCCACCAGTGCCGACTCCACGCACCAGGCTTCCAGTGCGCGTCTCTAGTCCGGTACGTCCCGTGCCGACTCCCCGCACTCGACCTCCAGTGCGTGTGCCCAGCCAGGTTCCTCCAGTGCCGGCTCCACGCACCAGGCCTCCAGTGCGCCTCTCCAGTCCGGTACGTCCCGTGCCGACTCCCCGCACTCGACCTCCAGTGCGTGTGCCCAGCCAGGTACCTCCAGTGCCGGCTCCACGCAACAGACCGTCGGTGCGCCTCATCAGCCCGGAGCCTCCCGTGATGGTCGACAGGCCGGAGCCTCCCGTGATGGTCGACAGCCTGGAGCCTCCCGCGATGGTTGAAAGCCCGGAGCCTCCCGCGATGGTCGACAGGCCGGAGCCTCCCGTGATGGTCGACAGCCTGGAGCCTCCCGCGATGGTCGAAAGCCCGGAGCTTCCCGCGATGGTCGACAGCCCGGAGCCTCCCGTGATGGTCGACAGCCCGGAGCCTCCCGTGATGGTCGAAAGCCCGGAGCCTCCTGTGATGGTCGAAAGCCCGGAGCTTCCCGTGATGGTCGAAAGCCCGGAGCCTCCTGTGATGGTCGAAAGCCCGGAGCTTCCCGTGATGGTCGAAAGCCCGGAGCCTCCTGTGATGGTCGAAAGCCCGGAGCCTCCCGTGACGCTCGACAGCCCGGAGCCTCCCGTGACGCTCGACGGCCCGGAGCCTCCCGTGACGCTCGACGGCCCGGAGCCTCCCGTGACGCTCGACAGCCCGGAGCCTCCCGTGACGCTCGACAGCCCGGAGCCTCCCGTGACGCTCGACAGCCCGGAGCCACACCGGTGCTCAGTCCTGGCCCGGTTATTTGCCCCGCTCCATGGCCTGAACTTTTTCACCCACCATTGCTATTTCCAGGACCGGTGGGTTGCCCCTTTATATGGCCGGAGTCGCCTGCCACACCGGTGCCCAGTCCTGGCCCGGTTATTTGCCCCGCTCCATGGCCTGAGCCTTTTGCCCCACCATGGTCATTTCCAGGACCGGTGGGTTGCCCCTTTATATGGCCGGAGTCGCCTGCCACACCAGTGCCCAGTCCTGGCCCGGTTATTTGCCCCGCTCCATGGCCTGAGCCTTTTGCCCCACCATGGTCATTTCCAGGACCAGTGGGTTGCCCCTTTAAATGGCCTGAATCGCCAGCCACACCGGGGCCCAGTCCGGGCCCAGTAGAAATGAGGAGGAAGACATCCACTTCGCCGGGACCGGAACCGCCACCGGCGATGGTTATTGTTTGATGTTTTTCCCTCCCTGACCCGTTTTTGTGTTTGTTTTTCTTGCGGCCGGGAGTCCGCGCCTTTGGGGGGGGGTACTGTCAGGCTCTGGCCATAGAGAAGCTTTGCTTCCCTATAGTTCTATGGTCAGAGTCTGGCAGATCTATTATTTCTACGTCTGTGTGGTGTTGTGTGTGGGATCCCTAATTAGAGGCAGCTGCTAGGCATTACCTCTAATTAGGGATCTTACTTATATGTCTGTGTTCCACTCCGTTGGCGTGGTTCATTGTTATGTTATGTTGTATGTCCCGTGTTCGTGCTACGTGTGTTTCGTATTGAATTACATATTTGTTATTTGTATAGTTCGCATCCAGTCTAGTTTATTTATTTAATAAACGATGTCGAACTATCGCTACGCTGCGCCTTGGTCTCTCTACACACCCGAACGTGACACTCACACTACCATAAAAACACTTTAAGATAGCTGAAGCAAGGCACACCATTTTTATTCAGGAACATTTATATTTTCCAGTTAAATCATATAAGGTTGTAGAATAATCTATGTTAATGATATCAGGAAAAAACGTAATAGCCAGATGGATAAGGCCTCCCCACTGTCAACTATAGTCCCATGTCTCCCCTGTATTCTTGTCACTACAGACTCCCCTCTGTTGACAGTCCTGAGGGACAGGAACAGGGGTATGAGCCCAGCGGTAACCAGGGGTAGGGAGGCAGGGAGTGTGGCCTCTGGCAGGCTGGGACAGGCAGAGAGGAGGCGGTGGGAGGCAGGGGAGGTAGAGAGGAGGCAGATAGGAGGGTAGAGAGGAGGGAGAGGGAGGCAGGGGAAGGCATTTGTAAGATGGTAGTGGTGTATGAGACCATCAGCAGCCAGGGGCTGAGTGTTAGGACTCCAGCAGCCTACCCCTGTCATGGACCACTAGGTACAGCTGGGAATCACTGCAACAAGCTCACCTCTCCATGGAGGATAGTGAAAAAGAGATAGAGAGAGAGACTAGAGGGGTGGGTTTAGGGTAATTGCAGCTTCTACCCCCAAGCCATAAGACTGCTAAATAGTTATTTAAATAGTTTACCAAATAGGTACCTGGACTATCTATATGCACAATTTTTTTTGACTCATCACATACACTGCAGCTAATGTTTATTATCTGTCATTTTATTTGTAATTATATGTATATACAGTTGAAGTCAGAAGTTTAGATACACTTTACATACAGTCATTAAAACTCGTTTTTCAACCACTCCACAGATTTAATGTTAACAAACTATAGTTTTGGCAAGTCGGTTAGGACATCTACTTTGTGCGTGACACAAGTAATTCATCCAAAAATTATTTACAGACAGATTATTTCACTTATAAATGTACTATATCACAATTCCAGTGGGTCAGAAGTGTACATACACTAAGTTGACTGTGCCTTTAAACAGCTTGGAAAATTCCAGAAAAAGAGGCCATGGCTTTAGAAGCTTCTGATAGACTAACTGACATAATTTGAGTCAATTGGAGGTGTACCTGTGGATGTATTTCAAGGCCTACCTTCAAACTCAGTGCCTCTTTGCTCGACACCATGGGAAAATCAAAAGAAATCAGCCAAGACCTCAGAAAACAAATTGTAGACCTCCACAAGTCTGGTTCATCCTTGGGAGCAATTTCCAAACGCCTGAAAGTACCACTTTCATCTGTACAAACAATAGTACGCAAGTATAAACACCATGGGACCACGCAGCCGTCATACCGCTCAGGAAGGAGACGCGTTCTGTATCCTAGAGATGTACTCTAGTACATTGCACGTACTTTGGTGCAAAAAATGCAAATCAATCCCAGAACAACAGCAAAGGACCTTGTGAAGATGCTGGAGGAAACTGGTACAAAAGTATCTATATACACAGTAAAACGAGTCCTATATCGACATAACCTGAAAGGCCGCTCAGCAAGGAAGAAGCCACTGCTCCAAAACCACCATAAAAAAGCCAGACTACGGTTTGCAACTGCACATGGGGACAAAGATTGTATTTTATGGAGAAATGTCCTCTGGTCTGATGAAACAAAAATAGAACTGTTTTGCCATAATGACCATCGTTATGTTTGGAGGAAAAAGGGGGAGGCTTGCAAGTCGATGAACACCATCCCAACCGTGAAGCACGGGGGTGGCAGCATCATGTTGTGGCGGTGCTTTGCTGCAGGAGGGACTGGTGCACTTCACAAAATAGATGGCATCATGAGGAAGGAAAATGATGTGGATATATTGAAACAACATCTCAAGACATCAGTCAGGAAGTCACATTTTGGTCGCAAATGGGTCTTCCAAATGGACAATGAGCATACTTCCAAAGTTGTGGCAAAATGGCTTAAGGACAACAAAGTCAAGGTATTGGAGTGGCCATCACAAAGCACTGACCTCAATCCTATAGAAGATTTGTGGGCAGAATTGAAAAAGTGTGTGCGAGCAAGGAGGCCTACAAACCTGACTCAGTTCTGTCAGGAGGAATGGGCCAAAATTCACCCAACTTATTGTGGGAAATTTATGGAAGGCTACCCAAAACATTTGACCCAAGTTAAACAATTTAAAGGCAATGCTACCAAATACTAATTGATTGTATGGAAACTTCTGACCTACTGGGAATGTGATGAAAGAAATAAAAGCTGAAATAAATATTTCTCTCTACTATTATTCTGACATTTAAAATTCTTAAAATAAAGTTGTGATCCTAACTGACCTAAGACAGGGAATTTTTACTAGGATTAAATGTCAGGAATTGTGGAAAACTACGTTTAAATGTATTTGGCTAAGGTGTGGCTACCTCAATTACCTTGTCGATCTATTTTCTTTCTCTCTTCGCTGTTGTTTACGAAGCATGTGACAAATACAATTTGATTTGAATTGAGAGTGACATTATTGTGACAATACTTTCGGGATAAATTTCCTTTTCCAGATTATATTCAGGTGATGAGCAATTGATACATTTGGGAAATGGGTAAACAAGGGATCTGGTATGAAACAGAAAATGTTTTTATTAGATGGAGGAAATACTGTATTTTACACATTGCTGCATGGTGAGCTCAAACAAGAGTTAAGTGCATTTTAATACTTGTGAAAAGGCTCAAACTGAAATGCATACTTTTCAAAGATTTTTTCTGCTCTGCTTTTGGTAATCTATTTTCCACCTCTTATTCCCATGAATTTTGCAGTGATATGTCGCTCTTGGAGCGGATGATTTTGTTGGACTTTTTTGCAGGTCAGAGGATCTGGCTGGGGATAGTTGTGTGAGCCCCAAATGGCACCCTATTCCTTACATAGTGCACTTGTTTTGACCAGAGGCCAATGCATGTCCTTAGTGGAGCCAAATGAAACAGGGAACTCCTCACTATCACCACCTACGTCACATCAAGGATAGAGGCCTTTCATCAAATAAAATATGAATGACAAACCATTCTAGCACTTGTGATGTGTGTGTTCATGTGTTTGTGTGTGTGTGTGTGTGTGTGTGTGTGTGTGTGTGTGTGTGTGTGTGTGTGTGTGTGTGTGTGTGTGTGTGTGTGTGTGTGTGTGTGTGTGTGTGTGTGTGTGTGTGTGTGTGTGTGTGTGTGTGTGGGTCTAATTGAGTGAGTGAGTGAGTGAGTGAGTTTGTGCGTGTGCATGTTCATATTGCGTCATGCCAAATAAATACACGATGACTCAGTAATCCGCAATTCGTTCATAACACTCCTCTAACGCCCAGCCAAGCTGCAATAGTTTTTGTTTTCCACAACACAATTTGGATCCTTTCATCTCAAAATGTAAGTGACTATTTAAGACCATGAATATTTATAAGGCTAGCAGCCCTAAAACGATGGATATGCCTTGCATTTGTGTTGCTGTTATTGCCATTTTACAATGAATAAGGATCTGCCTACAAATTGGGCCGCATTTGTAGCCACCCATGTTCAGTTTGTGAATTACTGTTGTAATGGAAGGAAGGGGGGGAAGAAAGAGCTAAAGAGGGAAGAGAAATGTAATGAAAAAGAGGAAAATCATTGGGGATTATGAATGAGCCTTTGAAGAACTGTTTTCATATTTAAAGTCCCACTCTGTGATTTCTACAGCTAACAATGAAGCCAAACAGAGCCTCAATATATGGTTAACACTATCACATAGGCCTCATGGACTGTCATTCCTTGTCTCCATAGCTACATCTATGAATCTGTTTCCATTTCTCCAGCCCCACCCCGCAACTTTACAGCTAAACAAGTGTATTGCTGAAAAATGTATACCAACAAGACCGTAACTTTAATAGCTGTATTTGCAAGTTGAGTGAGTGTTCTCCAACCCATAAATTGTAAGCTGACGATTAGTGTAACCTTTGTAGATGTTATTGCTGTATCATCTCAGGTAACGAAGCAACAATCTCATTACGAGCTTTAGGGAAACTGTGGACAAGGGACATAATAAATAATATAAAAATAATAATAAAAAATGTCAAAAATCAAATGAGAAGTGTCTTTTTTCTGTGTTGTTATCTGAGGGATGATTATCTCTCCTAAAAAATAATATTCCGTTACTGTATGAGAATAAATCCTTTCACTAGAAACTACTTCAGGGAAAATAAAAAAATAAACTGGAAGTGGCTTTTTGAAGTGGTAGCAATTTTTGTAGTCTGTCTCCCAAATGGCAGCCTATTCCCCTTTTCAGTGCACTATTTTTGACCAGATCCCTATGTGCCCTGGTCAAAAGTAGTGTGCTACATAGGGAATAGGGTGCCCTTTGTGACAGAGCCCTAGTATCAGTGTTTACCATATGGATCGTCAAGGGGCTTCTTTCGGTCTCCTCCAACGATTGATCAAGGAGTATTTTTGACAGTTGGATGGGAAATGTGATGGATATGTGTATGTGTGTGTGAGTGTGTAAGCGTGTGGGTGGATGGCGGTGTGTGCATGCAGTGTGTGTGTGCTTGTGTTTGATGGGTTTGTGATGGATAGTCATCCTGTACTGTACTCTACCGGTCAGGGGGAGAATAAATTGTCCATCCCATCAACACTCACCTTTGATCCCTGCTTGTGGAGATAGCAAGCAGGCCAGCAACCAAAAGAGGACGACTATGGAGATAACAAGCAGCCAGGCACCAAAAGAGGAGGACTATGGAGATAACATTTGGTTCCTTGGGTGTTGTTGGAATGTACGTTTTTGGTTTCACATTGGTTCTGGGAACGAAGCCATAAGTTTAAACATAACTCATAATGTTTAAACGTTCTCAGAACGGAAGTGAAGATTTTGCCTGTTCTGGGAACGTACATGTTTAGTTTGCAGGGAGTTTTTGAGAGCATTTTACTATGGTTCCCTGAAAGTTTTCCTGGGAGATTGTATTAACGTTCTGAGAACGGAAATTATAGGTTATTTGGAGGTTTTTTATTAACTTCCTTAAAACGTTCACTGAATGTTTCAATAAGACTTTTAATAACACTGCTATCATAGGTTAACTGTTTTGAACTCTAAGCACAGATATGACACATGGAAATTAATTTACTTAGGCATTATTCATGTAAACACATTTCTTTTTTATTGTGACACATCGCCAGTGAAATTCGAACAAAAGATTTTCTGATCCTATCCATGGAATTAGTCCACTGCACCACAAGGATGGATAGCATGCCATGTTTGTTTGTTTTACTCATACTAAGCTGTTCATTTTAGTCTATTTAAACAGACTCCATTACAAAGAAAACAAACACATCAGGTGTGACCAATTAGTGGAAGCGGCCAACACACCTGATAGAGAGAGTTTTGTTGACACAGAATGAAACATATACGTTTTTCAATAATATTCTTTGAATGTTACTAATGTTTTCTTGTGTTTTTTTTATGGAAGGTTGTCTTAATGGTCTGAGAACATGACTTTAAATAGAACCATGAGGAAACCTGCAGAAAACCTTGTGGTGAAATACTGAAATTTACACAGAAGAATGTCGTTTGAGAACATTACTTTAAATAAAACCATGACGAAACCTGGTGGAAACGATATGCTGAAGTATTGAAATTCCCACAGGAGAACGTTGTTTCTTAACATTCTCTGAACTATTTGAGAACATTCCTAATGTAAAACCAGTTGGAGAACATTTCTAGAACATTACCAAAAATTAAAAGAATGGAATTAAGAAATATAGAAATGTTAGTGTGAGTAAAGTCGGAGTCCGGGGTGTATATATGTGATGGAGCCCATTCACCCTCTGAATGGCACACATACCCAATCCATGTCTCAATTGTCTCAAGGCTTAAAATCCTTCTTTAACCTGTCTCCTCCTTCATCTACACTGATTGAAGTGGATTTAACAAGTGACATCAATAAGAGATGATAGCTTTCACCTGGATTCACCTGGTCAGTCTATGTCATGGAAGAGCCATGCGAAGTAGATGTGTACTGTACATAAGTAAGCAAACAGATTGTGAAGTGTAATCCATTGTGGAAGCGTTTGGTGTCAGACATACTTAAAACAGGCTTTATCCCTAAAGCAAACAGAACGCTAAGGAAAACCACTAAACCCACTCTCCCCTAACTCCTCCAGTCCCACACTGTCCACGATGTCCACACTACCCCACTCACACCTACCTCCTCCAGTCCCACACTGTCCACGATGTCCACACTACCCCACTCTGACCTGCTTCCACCACCCTCACCCACTCTCCCCCGCCTCTCCTCTCTCCCCCACTCCCTGTACACAAACACGTACACTCCCCAGCTGATTCACTGTGGGCCCTGGATAAAAGTAATACACTACAGAGGGAATAGTGTGCCATTTGGGATGCATCCTGGGACTCCAGGCAGGCTAGTGAAAAGAATCCATTAAAAACGAGAAAGTCTTCCATGATTCTGCATCAAGCAAAGTGGTGGTAGTGAAAGTAAAAGACAGGGATTGAAAGACAGGGGGAGGAGAAAAGAGGAGAGAATAGGGATTTAATGTGTTGATGACAGACAAGGTCAGACTACGTATGAATCCCTGCTGTCAAGTCGGCTATCTGGAGATAGGCTATCCTCAGATATCCATTCAAACTGATGGTGATGCAAAGCTCTGAGCAAAATCTTTTGTTAAAGTGTTTTTAGTAAACAAAATAGACGATCCAAAGAGATAGTACACATTTTATTTACCAATTTCAGTGAATAGAGCAGGGGTCTTCAACCAAAACAAAATGTGGAAAAAGTAAAGTGGTCTGAATACTATACAAATGCAACATTTTCTTGCCTAGGGACCTCCTCACAGGCAAACCGGCCCAGGGACGCCGGTTTGAGGTATTGTGTGTAGACTGATGAGGGAAATAAACAATATAATCAATTTTAGAATAAGGAAATAACGTAACAAAATGTTGAAAAAGTCAAGGGGTCTGAATACTTTCAGAATGCACCTAATATGCCCTTTTGTCAGTCATCAGTCAAAAAGAGTGTCTTGTCCTGCTCCTGAAATCTGCTCCTGCGTTCGTCCCAGTCATCAGCAACAGAGCATTGGGCTAGGTGCATGTCTGACATCAACGTGTGCGCATTTACAATGCTGATTTAATATGGTCTTCAAAAATGATATATAACATAAACATACTGTTGACACATAGGCTATGGTGTAATGGAATGTTTTGCCTTGTGTGGTAGGTTTTGTGGGTTTTGACACTCTGATATAGGTATCATAACCAGCCATAA
The DNA here is from genome assembly GCA_023634145.1 of Thymallus thymallus. NCBI lineage: Eukaryota > Metazoa > Chordata > Actinopteri > Salmoniformes > Salmonidae > Thymallus > Thymallus thymallus. The sequence continues at coordinate 26,165,652 of CM042387.1, forward strand.
AATAACTTCCTTGGTAGGTTTTGTGGGTTTTTACACTCCTAACGTAGGTGTCATAACCAGCCATAAAATAACGCAATATATGTCACAACAGGTCTAAATATATTTGTCATGACAGTGTTAAAATCATATTATCAGCTGTTATAACATTATGAAATGGTTATGATTGTGTCATAACATGTTATGACGCTGGGTGTCAAGTAAAGGGTTTCCCACATTTTTGCTGAGAGCAGCTGTTTAGCTGGTTAAACTAAGGTTAGCCATGTGTTGGCAAAAATGTACACTGAACAAAAATATAAATGCAATATGTAAAATGTTGGTCCCATGTTTGATGAGCTGAAATAAAAGAGCCCAGAAATGTTCCATACTCATAAAAAGCTTATTTCTCTCAAGTTTTGTTCACAAATTGATTGGAACGTCGACTGGAACATCGATTGCGAGCCAGGTCTAATCGCTCAACATCATTGCCCAACCTCCCTAAATGTTTCAACATCTAATGGAAAGCCTTCACAGAAGAGTGGAGGCTGTTATAGCAGCAAAGGGGGGACCAACTCCTTATTAATGGCCATGATTTTGGAATTAGATGTTTGACGAGCAGGTGTCCATGCACTTTTGGTCATGCAGTATATCTGTGACCAACAAATGCGTATCTGTATTCCAAATCATGTGAAATCCACATATTAGGCCCTAATCAATTCATTTCAATTGACTGATATCCTTATATGAACTGCAACTCAGTAAAATCTTTGAAATTGTTGCATATAGCATTCATATTTTTGTTCACGGTATGTCCAAGTCAAGAAAGCTTACTAGCAGCCAGCGGCACATGCCACACTGGTAGCCTATTTGCTGGTGCTTTTTCAAAGCTTATGTCAGATACTCCAGTGAGTGTAATTGGCTCCAATGAGTGTAATTTACTCAATATTAGGAGTTGATAAATAAATGTAACATCATTAGAAAGAATACATTCTCCTCAATTCTACTGTAGGTATGTAATTTTAAATATCTTTATTGTTTTGTTGCTAGTGGTATTCATAAAAACAGCCCTCGGTTGAATACTACTGGAATAGAGACATGTCACCTTCATTGGGGTGACATAAGCATACATTTAAATACATTTCTTTAAGATAAAATTGTAAAAAATACAATTTGCTACCCCTTGATAGTGTTAAAACCTTTGTTTTAATTGACATAAGTTGCAAGGGTTATCGTACCTTTTTAAATGGCATAATTTCTACAACTTAAGTGTTTCATAAACAAACAATTATAGAAAACATCTTGTTAAGAATGTCTTTCTGTGACAAGTGAAAGATATACAGAAAACTCAAAGCAACTTCGCAAATAATGAGAAAATAAGTAAATCAGTCATTACTTCCAGCGTACAGGAGAGTCAAATATCAGTAATCAGAACAGTGTGACATTACAACATGAAAATGCCTGATCAGAAACAAAGGGCCTTCCCATCACCAGAATGAATCTCCACCAATGAAATGGCTTCAGAAAGTATTCAGATCGCTACACTTTCTCCACATTGTGTTATAGAATTAATGTATAATTGCTTAAATATATATATATATATATTTTACAATCAATCTACACATAACACCTCATAATAACAAAGCAATGTAAATTATGTAAATGTCCACATATTCCTAAAAACATGTTTTTGCTTTGACATTATGGGATATTGTGTGCAGACTGATGGCAAACAAAATGATATAATACATTATTAATTCAGTCTATAATTGAACATTTGGAGAAAATAAAGGGGTCTGAATACTTTCCAAAGGCACTGCACATTAAGTAACCCTTTAAATCTGTTCAATTCTGTGGTTTTTATTTTGGCTGCTAAAGCGATTTACAAACTCATTCATGTCTAATGACTTTACTCAATGCTCAAGACTCCAAGACGGCTCAACCGGTCATCGCCCATAGTGGTTCTTAATAAGTTTGAGTGCAGAGAAACTTCTTTCACATGCTGCAGTACTGACTGGTGTAACAATGGCTATTTTGCAAAGCCTGAAAAGTTAATGGAATATCTCCTAAAATGGTTCCAGAAACTCGAGAAGGGTGGTCATGCGCTGCGTTCCAGTTTTAGCTTTCCTCTCTAAAAGCCTCTTAGTTTGATACAACTCGTGTTTCAGATCCTTAGTACATGATTCAAAAATCTCAGCAAATGAAAATAGGGGGTCCTCATCAAAAAACCTGCTGCTTTTTGGGTGAAGCGTTTGGATACCTATCAGTATTGTGCAGTTGGGTTTGGAAAAGCACTTCTCTAATTGCCCTATCATAGACTCAAGGACTGGATAGAATATTCTTACTCTAAATGCTTCTAAGTCAACTTGCACACTTCTTTGTTCTCCAGTTGCAGAAGTGATTACAGATCTGTAAAGCTTACTGTTGGTCTTTTGTAGTCATTTTTTCCATTGTTTCCAAGCTGACATTACATTTCTGTGCAGTGTCTACCGCCTCTTTCCACAGGTTCTCAAAAAAAGCCTTGTTCCTGTACTGATTAAATGTGTCTAATAGTGCTTCCACAAGGTCCACACCGGCTGACAAGTCCAAAGAAGGCGACTGCAGCATGTCAGACAAGAATTTAGACTGGCCCAGCACTGGTCTGAAGGTCACCAGAAGCCCAATAAAAGTCAGATCAATTTGTGCAAGTAGGCTCTGTGCTTCCACTGATCAGTCACCACTATTCTCAAGCATGATCTCCCGAAGAACAACTTTTACTGCAGGAAGTCTATCTGTAAGGTTACGACAGGCTGAATATCTGCATGCCCATCTAGTGTCACTTAGTCTTTGGAGTTCACAAGGCTGGTCACTATACATATTCTTCTGAAATTCCAGCCACTTCTGATGTACGTATGAGCTAGATATAAAAACATAAAGCTTCTGTAGAAGTGCAAAGAAGCAATCGGCTTCAGGAACGGACTTCACTGTGTCCACAAGCACTAGATTTAAACAATGTGCATTGCAATGTACATCAAATGCATGCTTTGCTACTTCTTTGATTCTTGTAGAAACACCTGAGTGCTTTCCACTCATAACAGCAGCACCATCGTAGCCCTGTCCAACAAGATTGTTGTGATACTCTAGACCATATCTTTCAAGACATTTAATTATCATGCAGCATTCAGGCTGTCTGTTCGTTGAAAATCTTTAAAGCTCTCATGGACTGCCCCATCATAATAATATTTCAAGACAAGAGAGAGTTGTTATTTTTTCTTCAGATCTTTTGTTTCATCAGCAAGAACACTGAACACCTCACTGTCCTTAACCTCTTTAATAATCTCAACCATGTCTGCTAAGCATTCCAGTATATCATTATGTAATTGGCATTTCTACATCCATCCATTTGTTTCTGGATTAGAGGATTGTGTTTTGCTATTTCCTCCAAAATGGCTACAATGTTCCCTTTGTTGTGAGATTCCCCACGTTCTCGATGATCTCTCTGTGCGATATTCTGTGTAGCAGTTAGTAAGAGAACACCGGCTATAGTTTTGATATATGCACGGTTATCTTACATTTTTTGCTCCCTGTCTTTGTTGATGGAATTGAGAATGGATGAATTGTTTTGCTCACAAATTTGGTGCACTTTCCATGCATACATTGCATTACAATGCTGCTCAGATTTGTAATGATCTCTAAAACCACCATCATCACACAAGGCTTTTTTCCAATTACAGTAACTGGACTTGGATGAAAAGGGAGATTCAGGAACATTAGGAAGCGCAAAGTGACGGCATACGTAACAATAAACGTCTTTGCTGACAGAGTACTCCAGCCAGGGATTGTCTCTGTACCATGTGGCGTTAAACACCCTCCTCCTGTCCCCAAACACTTTTCCAAGGGAAGATCTTGAGGTGAGGCTGGACCGGACCATCTGCTTTTGATTGAGAAATTTCTGAAAAGTAGTAAAAGAAGTATCTAAATTAGTCTCTCTCGCTCACACACACACACACACACACACACACACACACACACACACACACACACACACACACACACACACACACACACACACACACACACACACACACACACACCTTCAGGTTCCAAGAAAGCTGAATAGCTGCTTGGAGGAATTGGAAGAGTCTCAATGCTGTTGGTTTCCTCTTCCTCACTCTGACTGTCTTCTGTCAAAGTCTCCCTTGAAGTAGCTTCAACATCAATACAGTACATTACAGTACATTGTTAGAACACTCCACTAGAAACACAAAGTTAGTGTTTTTTAGGTAATTCTGTATATAGTAAACAAAACAATATAAAATCAATACACTATACCAAATGTCTCAGTGATGATCAATTAAAAGCAATTAAATTAGTGACGGTACAAGGTACAATAGAAAATACAATCCTATCAAAAGTTATGCAAGTAGGCCTACTTTATCAGAACATAAATGTATTTAAATGTGATTATTTAGTCTTGTGGGTTGTACTAAGTCAATGTGCTTAGAGTTTTGAAAAATTTGCTTTTTGATGACCTATTGGGTTTTTTGTATTAAGAGACCACATAGTAGTAATAGTAATAATAGTACCAAAGCAATTTAATTTCTAAAAAATAGATTGCTATTAACACTGAATACCCATTAACCATTTCTAAACTGGGCCCATGACTAACTGACCAATCGATACCTGTTGCTAACCTGGTGAAGGGTGACAAGAGTTGCTCTGACCCTAACCTTCATTAGTCTCCGTAATCTCTGTGGGGATATGATCACAGCTCTTCTGGCTGGCTGGGCTTCCTCTTTGCAAAGAAGCTCTTAATATCTCCCTCTTTTCATGTTTGATGTTTGACATCAGCCTGTTCACTAATGTAAGTAAACAAATACAATAACATTACTTAACTTTACTTAGCTAGATAGTCAGGTTAATTTAATGCCGTTGGCATAACCGGAATAATGTTATCTAACAAGCCAGCTGCCAAAACGTAATGTACAAATACCCATGGGCCACAATCAATACATATGTTACTACATATATCCACTAAAATATTTATTGGAATATGAACACAACAAAACGTGTACAACTCTCTCTGAAACAGTGGCACTACACTTACAGTGCTAGTTAGCTACTGCTACCTTTTTTATGTAACCTACGGCTGCGCTGAGTGATATACGTCGAGTCAACGTTAGCTAACTATTCAAGATAATTACAATTAACTAGCCTTCTGCTGCACTAATACGCCAAGTCGTTAACTAATCACTAACAACACTATCAATCGTTGTTGATGTCTTAGCACAGCCGCAATACAATTCAGCAAGAACATTTCAAATGTATCAACTTACCATAAATCATTCATTCGGCTGTTCCAACTTCAGACAATGGACGCGCACAAGTGGAGTGGAGACCATGACAGAACAACACAGGTGCGTTACATTTATTACTCTGCCTGTACCGTTGGGCCACCGCCCGGGCAACATACACGAAAAGATTGCATGTTCTTCCTAAATAACTTTGGTCAACGAAAGTGAACGTAGCTACTATCCAGAGAGGCGCGCAAAATTGCAATGGAGTGGAGGGGCACTTAGAGGCGCCAATTAGACTTCAGGTGGGGCAAGTGCCCTGGTGGCCCACCCACTAAATCCACTACTGGACATAAACTCAGAGAGAAATATAATTGTAAAGTGTTATATTGACAAAATAGGCGATACAAAATGTATGAACATATTGTAGTTTATTATTGATTTACCGTGCCACTGAGAGCAAGTTCAACTTCATTAAGGTGGCCCTTTGGGTAACATTAAACATTAAAGCTGGAATCCTTAATGGTGAAACAGCCCTGTAACGTTTGCGATATTCCAACAATAAATATGTTTCTACAAAAAACAAACACAAATATGCACTGCGTGACGTTCCTTAGCTCGGCAACAAAAACAACAACAGCAGTGATGGGGTGACCATGAGCTATACTTCTGACTCCATTAGTGTTGGAAGCCATTTAAATCCATCAATTATTTGAATGTAAGACTTATGTTATTGTCATCACGTGTAATAATCATTTCATGACCTTCTGTTCCCAACATGTCGTGTTCAGCTCATTTTGTCATTCGTCATATGGTGTTTCATTATGGGAGAGTCCATCTATCATGTGTCAGATGTCTCTCACCCTGATCACTACTGGGGAGTGTGTGTATGGTGTGTGTTTGTGTGTGTGTGTGTGTGTGAGTGTGTGTGTGGATAGTAAAGCAATTGTGTGTGTGACCCTGATCACCACTGGACTCGTTTTGATGATCAGTCAGTCAGACGCTCTTCTCTGTACTGCACGTTATAATCTATGACTACACAAACAGATAGGCCCTAACACTGGGCAGTTGGTAAGAATGCAGGGTCAGAAACACAAAGGTTGTGGGTTCAACTCTCCAATGTTATATTTTACCAACTCTAACCCTAACCACAATGAAACTATACCTAAACTTAATCTTTACTTAAACCTTGTCCCTAAACTTAACCTGAACGTTAACCAATTCCTACCTTAATTTTTCGTTTCACCTTCATTTTTAATTCTGCCAGTTACATAGGCCCTTCCGTAATCCTACAGTATAAGCAAGGCAACACAGATCAGTACAGTGTTTTGCCCCCTAGGCTAAAATATTGACAAAACATTGGCCAGGACCCAGGAAGAATGCTAATATGGAGGTGAGGTGTGTTGAGTGGGCCAAAGGTGTCCACGGTCAGGCCTGTCTCTCTCTGTTGTATTTAATTCCTACTTTCGAATTCATAGGTCACATGATTTCCATTCACAGTGCAGTATATTTCAGACATGTATTACAGTATGCAAAAGCCATTGTCTTCTTTCTGAAATCAAAACTTTCAGTACTCAAAATATTTTAGCTCAGTGGCACGTCAATCACTCTGGGGCCAATCCTAACTTTCCCTTACCTTAAACAATATCAATGCTTGACTAAGGGAAAATAATAATTAAAGATTAAGTGTGCACCTCTTTTGTCAGTCCATACACCTACTCAACCCAAATAAAAGTTTGTTGGCCGCGTACACAGATTTACAGATGTTATCGCAGGTGCAGCAAAATGCTTGTGTTTCTAGCTCCAACAGTGCATCAATACAACATGATACACACATAATCCAAAAAGTAAAAAGAAAGAAATTAAGAAATTTAGAACTATGACATAACACATATGGAATCATGTAGTAACCAAAAAAGTGTTAAACAAATCAAAATATATTTTATATTTGAGATTCTTCAAATAGCCACCTTTGCCTTGATGACAGCATTGCACACTCTTGGCATTCTCTCAACCAGCTTCACCTGGAATGCTTTTCCATCAGTCTTGAAGGAGTTCCCACATATGCTGAGCACTTGTTTGCTGCTTTTCCTTCACTGCTGTCCGAGTCATCCCAAACCATCTAAATTTGGTTGAGGTTGGAACCAAAAATCTCAAATTTGGACTCCAGACCAAAGGACAAATTTCCACCGGTCTAATGTCCATTGCTTGTGTTTCTTGGCCCAAGCAAGTCTCTTCTTCTTATTGGTGTCCTTTAGTAGTGGTTTCTTTGCAGCAATTCGACCATGAAGGCCTGATTCACACAATCTCCTCTGAACAGTTGATGTCGAGATGTGTCTGTTACTTGAACTCTGTGAAGCATTTATTTGGGCTGCAATCTGAGGCTGGTAACTCTAATGAACTCATCCTCTGCAACAGAGGTATTTATGGGTCTTCCATTCCTGTGGCAGTCCTCATGAAGCTGGTTGAGAGAATGCCATGAGTGTGCAAAGCTGTCATCAAGGCAAAGGGTGGCTACTTTGAAGAATCTCAAATATAAAATATAGTTTGATTTGTTTAACACTTTCAGGGGAAGCTTCAGGGGAAGCTTTCGGTTACTGGCCCAACGCCCTGACCACTAGGCTACCTGCCAAGACAATAGTGAGTGTCCTGGAGGGTAGGTAGTTTGCCCCCGGTGATACGCCACCCTCTGGAGAGCCTTGTGGTTGCGGGCGGTGCAGTTGCCGTACCAGGAGGTAATACAGCCTGACAGGATGCTCTCAATTGTGCATCAGTAAAAGAAAACATTTCTTCAGCCTTCTTCACCACAGTGGACCATTCCATTTCAGATCGTTGATGTGTACGCTGAGGAACTTGAAGCTTTCCACCTTCTCCACTGTGGTCACGTCAATGTGGATAGGGGCATGCTCCCTCTGCTGTTTCCTGAAGTCCACCATCAGCTCCTTTGTTTTGTTGACATTGAGTGAGAGGTTATTTTGCAGTATATCTAACAGTAGGAATGAATTGGCCTATATACATAAGGACTAGCAGCATGGACTAAGATACAGTAGAAGAGTATTGAATACAGTATATACAAATGAGATGGGGAACACAAGATATGTAAACATTGTTTTAATACCGACTGTAATACCGAAGGATAGTATAGAATACAGTATATACATATAGGATGAGTGATGCCAGATATGTAAACATTATAAACATTATTAAAGTTGCTAGTGTTCCATACCTTAAAGTGACCAATGATTTCTAGTCTGTGCCTATAGGCAGCAGCCTCTAATGTGCTAGTGGTGGCTGTTTAGCTGTCTGATGACCTTGAGGTAGAAGCTGTTTTTCAGTCTCTCGGTCCCAGCTTTGATGCACCTGTACTGACCTCGTCTTCTGGATGACAGGTTGAACAGGCAATGGCTTGGGTGGTTGATGATCTTTTTGGCCTTCCTTTGACATCGGGTGCTGTAGGTGTCCTGGAGGGCGGGCAGTTTGCCCCCTGTAATGCGTTGGGCAGACCGCACCACCCTCTGTGTAGCCTTGCAGTTGTGGACGGTGAAGTTGACGTACCAGGCGGTGATACAGCCCGACAGGATGCTTTCAATTTTGCATCTGTAAAAGTTTCTGAGGGTTTTAAGTGTTAAGCCAAATTTCTTTAGCCTCCTGAGGTTGAAGAGGCTCTGTTGCGCCTTCTTCACCATACTGTGTGTGGGTGGACTATTTCAGTTTATCAGTGATGTGTACGCCAAGGAACTTGAAGTTTTCCACCTTCTCCACTGCGGTCCCGTCGATGTGGATAGGGGGGTACACCTTCTGCTGTTTCCTGAAGTCCACGATCATCTACTTTGTTTTTTTGACATTGAGTGAGAGGTTGTTTTCCTGGCACCACACTCCCAGCCCTCACCTCCTCCCTCAACAGTGATCCAGAATTTTACCGGCTCGAGTGTTACAGTCTATATGTTGGTAGAATTTCGGCAACCTAGTCCTCAAATCCCCAGCTACAATAAATGTAGCCTCGGGGTATGTGGTTTCCAGATTACATAAAGTCCAATGAAGTTCTTTGAGGGCCGACCTGGTATCTGCATGAGGGGGGATTTATACGGCTGTAGCAATGATGGCCGAGAATTCCCTCGGGAGGTAGAACGGTCGGCATTTGATTGTGAGATACTCTAAGTCGGGTGAACAGAAGGACTTGAGTTCCTGTATGTTATCACATTTACACCATAAATCGTTAATCATAAAACATATACCTCCACCCTTCTGCTTCCCGGAGATATGTTTATTCCTGTCGGTGTACTGAAAACCCAACTGGCTTTACAGAGTCGGACAGAACATTTCCAGAAAGCCATGTTTCTGTGAAGCAGAGTATATTGCAGTCCCTAGTATTTAGCTGAAAAGCGACTCTCGCCCTGAGCTCATCAACCTTATTATCCAGAGATTGGACATGAGCGAGTAAATACTCAGGAGCGGTGGGTGGTGTGCGCGCTTCCTGAGTCGGACCAGGAGGCCGCCCCGAGTACCTCTTCTCCGCCGCCGGCGTTGTTGTTGTTGTTTTGGGTCGGCATCTGGGATAAGTTCAATTGCCCTGTGGAGCCAGAACAAGGGTCTGCTCCGGGAAAGTTGTAATCCTGATCGTAGTGCTGCTGGTTCAGGTGAGTTACCGCTGCTCTAATAACCAATAGTTCTTCACAAAACAATTTCTGAGCTATTAACGTGAAAATAAGTATGTAAACAAACAAAATACAGCATAGTTTCTTAGGAGCTAGTCGCGAAGCTGCCATCTTGGTCGGTGCTCAGTTCTAATCTAAGTGGGATGTGTCAGTGGCACTGAAGGTGTTTAGCTTTTCCGGAAGCAAGACGTCGGTGTCTGCAACATGGCTGATTGTCTGTAGACCCTGCCACATACGTCTTGTGTCTGAGCCGTTGAATTGCGACTCCACTTTGTCTCTATACTGACATTTTGATTGCCTAATGGAGGGAATAACTACACTCTTTGTATTTGGTCATATTCCCAGTCACCTTGCCATGGTTAAATGCGGTGGTTCGCACTTTCAGTTTTGCGCAAATGCTGTACAATCTTTACACAGTTTCTGGTTTGGGTAGGTTTTAAGAGTCACAGTGGGTACAACATCTCCTATACACTTCCTGATAAACTCTGTCACCGGATCCGTGTATTTGTCAATGTTATTCTCAGAGGCTACCCGGAACATATCCCAGTCCGCGTGATCAAAACAGTCTTGAAGCGTGGATCCGATTGGTCAGACCAGCGTTGAATATTCCTAAGCACGGGTACTTCCTGTTTGAGTTTCTGCCTATAGGAAGGGAGTAGTCGTCATCAGACTTGCCGAAGGGAGGACGGGGGAGGGCCTTGTAGGCATTTCGAAAAGCTTAGTATTAGTGGTCTAATGTTTTCTCAGAGCGAGTGCGACAGTCAGTGTGTTGGTAGAACTTTGGTAGCATTTTCGTCAAATTTGCATTGTTAAAATCCCCAGCTACAATAAATGCCTCAGGATATGTGGTTTCCAGTCTGCATAAAGTCCAGTGACGTTCTTTGAGGGCCTTCGTGGTATCAGATTAAGGGGGAATATACACGGCTGTGACTATAACCGAAGAGAATTCTCTTGGGAGGTAATACGGTCTGAATTTGGTTTTGAGGTATTCTAAGTCGGGGTGAACAAAAGGACTTGAGTTTCTGTATGTTATCACAATCACACCATGAGTATTTAATCATGAAACATACACCCCCGCCTTTCTTCTTCCCAGAGAGTTCTTTATTCCTGTCTGCGCGATGTACTGAGAACCCAGCTGGCTGTATGGACAAAAACAGTATATCCCGAGAGAGCCATGTTTCCGTGAAACAGAGTATGTTACAATCCTTGATGTCTCTCTGGAAGGAGATCATCGCCCTGAGCTTGTCTACTTTATTATCCAAAGACTGAACATTAGCGAGTAATATACTTGGAAGTGGTGGATGGTGTGCGCACTTCCTGAGTCAGAATAGAAGTCCACTCTGATTGTGTAATGCTGGTGAGTTACCGCCACTCTGATATCCTAAAATTCTTTCCGGCTGTATGTAATAATGTAATAAACAACGCACAAAAAAACAACATACTACAAAGTTGCTTAGGAGCTAGAAGCAGAGCTGGCCTATCTGTCGGTGCCATCTTGCATTATGAGGAAAAATGTATTTTAGTAGAACAGAAGATGAGTTGGCCTGCTGTATGTTATCTGGCTGCGCGCCATGCCATGGGCTGCAGGCTTGTTCATTTAGCAGACAAGATATGCTTATATGTTCCTTGACATTATTTTATATGATATAATTTTATACTAAGAATGATATAATTGAACTTAGCTGAATGAAATAGAAAGGATATTTTTCCCATACCAGTGTGAGTGCGCATATGAAGTGGCTGTATTGAGCGTAAAAGTGATCAATTAAAACAGGTCCTATATGCTAGATTTAGAGTTATTTCCCAACTTTAGTCGTGAAAGATACAAACCTTAGAATGTCTTCGAAATCAAAACATATATGGGGTGCATGTGCGACTATAGGCTATTGATGATTTGAGAAAGTCACAAAAAAAGTGCACTCTGTTCCTTGCTGTTTTCTCATCAAGTGATCATATTTTCACCCATCAGACTACTCTCAATGTAATCTTGTCTTTATTAATATTTAAAATTAGTTTAGATTTAGAATGCAGGGGTAAAAATACATGTCATCTGTATGCACTCAAATAGCAAATGGATGCCGCTTTCCCACAGGTTATTTCACTCCTCACATCAACCACTGTTTGAGGAGTATGCAGCCTCTCCTTGTGCTACAGGGGATATTCTGCCCAAACTCTGTATGCGTGGGCTCTTCAACTCTGTTCCTGCATTTACCCAGTGCTTAATTTGGAAAATCAACTGAAATCTGTTTGGGAACATTGATAGTAACATATTTTCACAATAAAACCTATTTCATTGAACTATTGACAGCCACTCTCTCTGTGCGCTTGAGAAAGGCATGAAGGAGAGAAGAGGAGACTGAAATCCACAGTGGTGAGATATTCTGTAGCTAAATTTTATGTCAGCCTATTACTAGGCTATATCTAATACAAATTCACAATAATTGTAAGCTAACTCTGTAAGCCACCCTGCACAATCAATGAACCAACAGCATCGCCTAAGCCTATCCATTCTCTCCCAGACTTATAGATAGAAAGTTTGGAGCATAGCATAAGGTAAACAGTCCATCCAGTATGCATAACAATACAGTCCACACTCAAAGGCAATTACTAGAATCTGTTTAGGCCAGACCAATTATGAACCAGACATCTTAAATCAGTTTTTCTGCCATGAATAATATGCAGTAGGCTATATATGTATTGTATAACAGCACAATCATTATTTTAAATCAGGTATTTATTCGTCTTTGGCTCCTATATAGGACTATGCTTATGCATAAGCTCTAATATGCCTATGGGTGTTTTGAATGAATCATCACCTTAGAAAGCGTAGTCCATTTTGTTGTGTTAGGCTTTGAAACAACATCCACAACGACCATGTTTTTCCATTCAGTTGCAACCTGTTGTTGAACTTCTTTCTTCAAATTGATCAATCCCTGTGAGGTGAATTATAAAAGCACATACTGTTTTGATGAAAATGTGTTTGATAGAGCCCTGAGTACCAGGCCATTAGCAACCTGATGGTCGTTGGCGAGTTGGGTACTACCAATGCATGTCCAGAGTGCATAAGAGGAGATTACCGTGACTCAACGGTCACATAGAATTTTACTGTGATCATGACTCATGACTGCCAGTGAGCCAGTAATACGGTCACCGCAACAGCCCTATTCCCCCCTTCACAAGTCCCCTTTTCTATGCAAAAAAACCCACAAATAGAGATTTTATGCACTAGCATTCAATGCAATGAGATATATTTGACGCAGGTATTTACTTTGCAACATGTCTTGTAATTTACTAGAACTTAATATGCATCTGTGTACCAGCATTTTTGTACCCCTCTACTAGTTAACTAGAAGGGGCAGTCCAGTCCCAGAGAGTCCGTTCTGCATGTCTTTTTGACATCGATACAATGTGGCGTCATGCATTTGTGCATGCACACTGGTAACTGTCATAGCTATCTGGCTAGCTAACTTCTGCACAATGGCACTTATTAAAGCCTTGAATCTCATAGGGACTTCACTGTCACCACTGGACTCATGTAGCTAGCCATTAGCCAGCAGGGTTGCATCGGTTTCCATTGGAGTAGAGCTTGCTAGGCTGGCTAGATAGGTAGATAACGCTAGCTAACTAACGCAAGTTGATTATCATGTAGCGGCCTAAGGTGACTTCGCGACGCTAGCATGCTAATGTTCGCTAGCCAGCTAATGTTGATACACATAGTTGTGGGTCCGCAAAATCAAGCAAATGGTACTCAGGACAAAATCATGTTTCGACATTTTAGTGGCTGTTGATGTTTTGGTTGTTTGTTTTATGCTTAGTGACATTGTGAATATAATCTTTTGGGCATTTAACTCTGATTTAACTACCGTTATGTATCTAATCCGGATGAAGGCATGTGAAAATTAGTGGTCCCAAATACCCGCAAGATACTGTGACAATTTGCGCACTCACGGATATGGGGATGTAGTCAATGAAGGGGATGGCTGCCATCTAACAGGCTCCTAACCAATTGTGCTATTTTGTAGTTTTTTTTCCACGGTGTTTGTACATAATGTTTCTACCACCGTCTCTTATGACCGAAAAGAGCTTCTGGATATCAGAACAGCGATTACTCACCTCGAACTGGACAAAGATTTTTTATTTTACGAGTCGGACGCAAAGGATTTACCGATGATACCGGAACAGGCCCAAATCCCCGTCATTCACACGAGGAAGAGACGTCGATACAGGGGACACAGATCCGAGTGCCTTGTGAGAATTTGTCGGTGAGTGAATAACCCGCCTCTACCATCCATCCTTTTGGCCAATGTGCAATCATTGGAGAATAAACTGGAAGAGCTCCATTCGAGACTATCCTACCAACGGGAGATTAAAAACTGTAATATCTTATGTTTCGCAGAGTAGTGGCTGAACGACGACATGGATAATATACAGTTTGCTGGGTTTTCCGTTCATCGGCAAGACAGAATAGCCACCTCCGGTAAGATAAGGGGTGGTGGTCTGTGTGTATTTGTCAATAACAGTTGGTTATTGAATATTGAATATTAAAGAAGTCTCAAGGTTTTGCTCACCTGAGGTACAGTATCTCATGATAAGCTGTAGACCAAACTATTTACCAGGAGAGTTTTCATCTACATATTTTTTTGCTGTCTATTTACCACTACAAACCGATGCTGGCACTAACACTGCGCTGATCGAGCTGTATAAGGCCATGAGAAAACAAAAAATGCTCATCCAGAGGCGGCACTCCTAGTGGCCGGGGACTTTAATGCAGGAAAACTTGAATCCGCTTTATCTAATTTCTACCAGCTTGTCACATGTTCAACCACCTTTACTCTACACACAGAGACGCGTACAAAGCTCTCCCTCGCCCTCCATTTGGAAAATCTGACCATAATTATATGCTCCTGATTCCTGCTTACAAGTAAAAACTAAAGAAGGAAGTATTTTTTTTATTTTTTTTTATTTCACCTTTATTTAACCAGGTAGGCCAGTTGAGAACAAGTTCTCATTTGCAACTGCGACCTGGCCAAGACAAAGCAAAGCAGTGCGACAAAAACAACACAGAGTTACACAGTAAACAAACATAGTCAAAAACACAATAGAAAATCTATATACAGAGTGCAAAATGTAGTGCAAAGGTAGGTAATAATAGAAGAACTGTTCTGAGCAAATAATGTAAGAAAAAAGAAGTCTGACGGCACCATCTTGCTGTCATCTTGCTTTAAGAATCCTATCTATACATAACAACCTTGCAATGACTTTTCCTGAACCCCTTTATGTCATCCTAATGTTATGCCATATTTAATTGACCAATCAACTCCTTCTGGGAGACAATCGTGTGGTGCCATTGGCTCTTTCTACAATGAGCACCCGACTGTTGACAGTTAATTTCTCTCTATTTATTCAGACATCAATGATAGCCTACAGTGCTCTTTCTCTGAAATCAGTAAGTTCCTAGTTAATTGAAACAGTTGGGATGTATTGTATCTAACTGCTTTACTGTGTCGGATGTCCATATTAAATGTTTGATCCATGTGGACCCCTGATGGACTAAATTCATAACATCCCGGTGAGCTAATTAGTCCATCAATGATAGGTGTTAGACATTAGAATAAAACCTGTGGCGAGATGGCGTAGTGGGTGATCCTCATCGCTCTCCCAGAACTAGGTCCAAATACTTTTGGAAATCATTTCAAACACTTTATCTGTGCTTGATTATGCTTGTCAGGCTTAATGGACCAGAATAGTCCTAAACCTGCAAACCCTACCCATTTGGGACTCCAGGCAGGCCAAGAAATTTAAAGATTTCAAATAGTATTTGAACCCATGTCTGATTCCACCCTCCTCCCCTCTTCTCTTTATATCACTCCTCTACAAGTTGATTACTGTTTACCCTCACAGAGGCAATTGCAGATGCCACCACCGACCGCTGTTACAATAGATTACAGCTTGTCTGTCTGATTTCTATTGGCAATTAATAATGCTTAATTTCACACCCAACAGCCCCTGTACACTTGATTGCACTTTTGATAAGTCGCGTACCATGAGCTATACGGATCACTGCTCGCTTTGTGGCAATGACACAGACAGTGGTGCACGCACGCACGCGCGCACACACACACACACACACACACACACACACACACACACACACACACACACACACACACACACACACACACACACACACACACACACACACACACACACACACACACACTTGTGCACACATTTACCTGTAAGGCAGAATCCATCTGCCTTTTTTGCCTGACAGAGTTCCTAAGTTAGCTTTTGGATCAATCAAAGTAGCTGGCTTTCGTTTTTTTGTTGGGTCTCCTGTGAATACTTTCTCGGTTTTATCCTAAGCCACTTCATATCAACCAGTTTTGCCGGCTGTGTTATACAGTTTTTTTCTATTGCTTTGGTGCTATATTCACAATTATGTGGTGGAATGTTCATAACTCTTAGTACATACCTTCAAACTGGTAACACTTGTAACGCAGCAAGTCTTATATTCAAAACCTTTTATTGTGCATTCATTTTGTTTGGAGACATATTTTAACACACAACCATTGATCCAAAATATAAGTTTAATGTGAAATACCATGAGAACATTGATTTTAATCACCAAAACGCAACATAATGATATCTTCTCAGTTTAGTTATTAGAACAACCAATTAATCCAATAGCAAAAAATGCAAGATACCTTTTGAATGTAATACCCTACAGTACTGTAAATTACAGTACATTACACTGTTTTAACATCAGGCAATATACTTGTACTACCCATCAAATTTGACTGAAAATTTAATTTCCATAATTTTTATCCCATCTGTGATCAAAGGTGTGATAATTTCACTATTATTGATGCAAAAAAATAAAGTATTGTTCAGATATAATTACACTGTAGGTGTACTGAAATCAAATGAAACAAATTAAATTAATGCAACAAACATAACGTTTAGCAGGCACTAGTTTGAATCAAGCCTGTCCGAGCATTTGGTCATAGGTTCTCATCACCATCACAGTAAATGTCCTCATTGTTCATGCACTTGGGGAAAACCTTTTGGCGAATCCAAGCCTGACATACACCCCCGGTCAAAGGTTTGGAATATTACTCTTCTTTATTTGCACTATTTTTTACATTGCAGAATAAAAGTGAAGACATCAAAACTATGACATAACACATATGGAATCATGTAGTAACCCAAAATGTTTTAAACAAATGTTATATTTGAGATTCTTCAAATAGCCACCCTTTGCCTTAATGACAGTGCCACAGGGTTCAATTCTTGGGCCGACTCTTTTCTCTATATATATCAATGATGTCGCTCTCGCTGCTGGTGACTCTCTTCTACGCAGACGACACCATTCTGTATACATCTGGCCCCTCTTTGGACACTGTGTTAACAAACCTCCAAATGAGCTTCAATGCCATACAACACTCCTTCCGTGGCCTCCAACTGCTCTTAAATGCTAGTAAAACTAAATGCATGTGTTTTTCAATCGAACGCTGCCCACACCCGCCCACCGGACTATCATGACTACTCTCGACGGGTCTGACTTAGAATACGTGGACACCTACAAATACCTAGCATCTGGTTAGACTGTAAACTCTCCTTCCAGACTCCAATCCAAAATTAAATCTAGAATCGACTTCCTATTTCGCAACAAAGCCTCCTTCACTCATGCTGCCAAACATGCCCTCGTAAAACTGACTATCCTTGGCAATGTAATTTACAAAATAGCCTCCAATACTTTACTCAGCAAATTGGATGTAGTCTATCACAGTGCCATCCATTTTGTTACCAAAGCTCCATATACTACCCACCACTTACTACATATTCGTCGCCAAACCCACTGGCTCCAGGTCATCTATAAGTCTTTACTAGGTAAATCCCCACCTTATCTCAGCCTACTGGTCACCATAGCAACACCCACCCGTAGCATGCACTCCAGCAGGTATATTTCACTGGTCATCCCCAAAGCCAACACCTCCCTTCGGCGCCATTCCTTCCAGTTCTCTGCTGCCAATGACTGGAATTAATTACTGAATTAACTACCATCTCCCTCAATAACTTTAAGCATCAGCTGTCAGAGCAGCTTTCCGATCACTACACCTGTATACAGCCCATCTGTAAATAGCCTACCCTACTACCTCATACCCATATTATTATTTTTGCTCATTTGCACCCCAGTATCTTCTATTTGCACATCATCATCTGCACAGCTATCATTCCAGTGTTAATGCAAATTTGTAATTATTTTGCCACTATGGCCTATTTATTGCCCTACCTTCCTAATCTTACTACATTTGCACACACTGTACATAGATTTGAAATTGTGTTATTGACTGTACGTTTGTTTATTCCCATGTGTAACTCTGTGTTGTTGTTTTTGTCGCACTGCTTTGCTTTGTCTTGGCCAGGTCGCAGTTGTAAATGAGAACTTGTTCTCAGCTGGCCTACCTGGTTAAATAAAGGTGAAATTTGTTCTTGTTCTCAGCTGGCCCCCCCGCCCCACCCCATTAAAAAGACTCCAGCAACTTCATTTTGGATATTTTGGAACTTTATTGGGGATGCATTTGTTACATTCAGTACAACTCTTATCTATGTCTGATGTTTTTATAGACATCATCATATAGTACATTACAGTATTATACTTCATGTGTTTATATTTTACAAACATACATTTTCATTAATTAGTTCTCAAAATCTGTAGTAGACAAACCAGTTTAAAATCTATAGGTTTACCAAACGGTTAAGTGATTATACATTAAGAGCAGTCAGATTAAGTAATTGTAAAATGTATTTTAACAAATTACAAGACAATCATATCAAAGGTAATGTGAGCATTGCATTGTGAAAAGATATTACTTTATATGAACATGTATTACAATGTGAAACATATTTCTAGATGAAATACTGATTACGTTTGGTGAAGAACTGACTGTATGATTTTGTGTGTTGTACTTAGTTTTTAAATAACTGACTTTTTGATTATCTGTTTTGAGTTTTGTGGTTTGAGTTGTGAACATTTACTACATACTTGTGAAAACTGCACCAAAAGAAAAAATTAATAATCATAATGCCAGCCAGACTTGAAATCTTTAGAATATACCGTCTTAATTTAGCAACATACCTGCCAGATTAGACTTCACATCTTTCAGTTTTACACTCATTATGATGTCATTGCAAACAGTTTTGCCTGCTGGGCTTTATCTTTTCTTCTGCTACTTTCAGCCTCTCACTAATGGCAGGAAATTGCAGACGTTACATCTTTAGAAGGTACAGTCGTAGTTTAGAACTCTAACTTTTTACCCGTGCGTCCTCTCTCCCCATCTCTCATCTCCTCACTTTCGCTTCCAAGTCTGAACATGATAAAGCAATAACATGTAAAACCTCAAGCACATACACTATTTCATCACTGCTCCGTCAGATACAATTGTGCTTTGTTTCATGAACCTCTAAAAAATTTAAATGTTTTTAAAAAGGTACGGAAGGAAAGAAAAACGACTATTTAATCTTCTTTTCTTTCATATAGCCTTCCAAAACAGAGGGAATTAGCAGTGTCCCGGAATACTTGGTAGAATCTGGAAATATTGGACAAAAGAAACGGTAAAAAAAAAAGGAAAGCTTCCTGCTTCAATGTAACCTCACTAATTGCCCCCTTACACTCAAAAACTGGTTGTACCACTTTTAGCTGCCATGACTGCAACCAAATGCTTCCTGTAGTTGATGACCAGTCTCTCACATTGCTGTGGAGGAATTTTGGCCCACTCTTGCATTCAGAACTGCTTTAACAGTGACATTTGTGAGTTTTCAAGCATGAACTGCTTGTTTCAAGTCCTGCCATAACATCTCAACTGGGATTAGGTCTGGACATTGAATAGGCTATTCTAAATGTGTTACCTTTTAACCATTTTCATGTAGACTTGATTGTGTGTTTTGGATAATTTTCTTTCTGCGCTGGGTCCCATTATGTGTGGTGGTGGTAGTGTGATGGTTTTGTGATGCATTGCTGCCTCAGGACCTGGACGACTTGCCTTAATAGAATGAACCATGAATTCTGCTCTGTACCAGAGAATTCTACAGGAGAATGTCAGGCCATCAGTCTGTGAGCTGAAGCTGAAGCGCAGCTGGGTCATGCAGCAAGACAATGATCCAAAACACACAATCAAGTACATGAAGATGGCTAAAAAGCAACAAATTTGAAGTTTTGGAATGGCCTAGTCAAAGTCCAGATCTAATCCCAATTTAGTTGTTGTGGCAGGACTTGAAATGAGCAGGTCAGGGTTGAAAACCCGCAAATATCGCTGAGTTAAAGCAGTTCAAAAATCCTCCACAGCCATGTGAGAGGCTGCTCATCGACTACAGGAAGCATTTGGTTTCAGTCATGGCAGCTAACGGTGGCACAACCAGTTATTGAGTGTAAGAATTAAATTACTTTTTTGCACAGGGGAATTGGGTGTTGCATAACTTTGTTGATTACATTTTAAAAGTATACATTTTTGTTGTTATTCGTGAATTCAGGTTCCCTTTATCTAATATTAGCTTTTGGTTAAATATAATTTTTATTTAACCAGGCAAGTCAGTTGAGAACAAATTCTTATTTACAATCACGTCCGGTTGTGATACAGCCTGGATTCAAACCAGGGTGTCTGTAGTGAAGCCTCTAGCATTAAGATGTAGTGCCCTATGCCACTGCACCACTTGGGAGCCGCTGATAACACTCAGTATCAATAATATTCAAAAATTGAGAAAATCACAAAGGGGGCAAATACCTTTTCACGGCACTGTACATTGAAGAGTATCAAACCCACATGTTTGACGCCATTCCGTTATTCCATTCCAAACATTCCAATTAGCCTGTCATCTTATAGCTCCTCTGGTTGAGAACCACTGCAGTAAGGGGCTCTGTCATGTTGTCTATATGTGTGGCCAGCTATACTGTTCCTAGGACCATAAATGCAGTTGTTTTCAGAGCCTTATATTTTGATCTCATGTGTCTCTATGTACCTATCTATCTATCTATCTATCTAACTGCACTGTTTGTATATACAATTGTATGGGATAATGTTATAATATTAAGCTGTTAATCAAAGTCCTATGTTTTCAGCCGACGTCTCACTGAGTTTTCACCCCATGGAGTGTTTATATGCTCTTTTCAAGTACAGCTCAGCTGCATTGAATGATATCTTGCCCTTGATAAGATGCCCTTTCGGACAAAGCCTGAAAGCAGTTTTGTTACGTAAAAATTGGTCTTGAGCCTCCCAAAGTGATTTGATGTTAGGGAGATATTGTCAGTGCCAGTACAGTATTCAGCAGCGCTACTTTCAATAAAACGTCCCTGGAATAACTTCCTCCGGCAGCTATAGCCTCGTTTCATCCTCTGAGCTGATCTTCAGAAAACAGTTTTGCCCTGTGAGAATAATAAATTATCCCTCTCGTCCTCTTTTATAGTTTTCGTGGCCACCTGCGCCATCTAACACTCGGTCCCAAATGGCACCCTATTCTCTTTATAGTTCACTACTTCAAATATACTGCACTATAAACTGTAGGGAATAGGGTGCCATTTAGGACGCATCCTAACACTGTGCATTCCTTGCATCTTGAGGTGGATTGTAGTTGGAAATAACATGACATAATGTCCTGCTGTAGCACCACAGTCTGTGCTGCCCAAGGTCTGTTCAATGACTATTGTCTAGTATTTATGCTGTGCCCAGATTGTGTGGTGCAAGCCTAACTGTCTCTGGACAAGTATCACTCTTCAATGGGAGATGACTTACCTTTTTTGCATTCACGTTAGCCTATATGTCTACAGTGTTTATATACTTGCATAAGAGGGTTTATTTATGGCATTGAAGTTAGCAATATACATATAATCAGTTTTGGAGAAAGGACATGAAACATTAATTGGTTTAGGTTTCCATATTTGATGAACATATGCTGGTATGCATGATCGTAAACACTTAAAGGGGCAATATGCAGTTCAAACAAACAAGGCACACACCCCACTACTATTTTGGTAAACAGCTGAAGGATGAAGCTAGATATTGTACTTTGATAAAGCTAGTAAAATATCATCACTCTGTTTTAGTAGATGGCTTACAGTCCATGCAAAGAGGATATATATTTTAAATGCTTACATACTGTCAGAAGAGTATATTTTTCAGGATTTATAAATACGTTTTATAGGAAGCTCATGAAACATTGAGGACTTTCAGCTTTTCATGCTTGACAATAAACCATAGAGATGAAATTATCATAAATACTATAGGCGGTCTTCAGTAATCCATACAGTCTCGCTCTTTATACACTCTTAGAAAAAAGGATTCCAAAAAGGGTTCTTCGGCTGTATGGGGCATCACTACAGACCCTGGTTCAATTCCAGGCTGGATCACAATCCGGCCGTGATTGGGAGTCCCATAGGGCGGTGCACAATTGGCCCAGTGTCGTCTGGGTTTGGTCGGAGTAGGCCGTCATTGTAAATAAGAATTTGTTCTTAACTGAGTTGCCTAGTTAAATAAAGGTTAAATAAAACCCCACCCACTATACCGTAAATTGCGCGTATTTAAACGCGCAATTTAATGGGCCTCCTCCTCTCTTTCTATCATGGATCAGCCACCAAGTCAGGCAAAACAGCGAAAACAAAAATGTAGCTATAACGAGGTTGATCTGCTTGTTCATGAGGTAACAGCAAATTTAAACATCATACAAGCCCGGAATTCCACACCCACACAAAAGAATGCCATCTGGACCGAAATCACACAAAAAATCTATGCAATATCCTCGAACCCGTAGACAGGTGGAAGAGGTAAAAAAGAGGTGGCAGGACCTCAAACGCCTTACCAAAGAAACAGTTGCATTTAACAGGGCACAGGCCAGGAAAACTGGTTAATGTCCCCCAGAAGTGCGCGAATTGACCACTGTTGAAGAGGTTGTGCAGCAAACGCTGGTTGCTGAACAGGTGGAAGGCGTGGAAGGAATTGATACTGCTGAGTCCACATTAGAAAATGAAGGTAAATCTGATTTAAGATTAAATAGTCGTGATTGTAAATGGACTTTGTTGTCACATTTATATTTATTTGATTTATATCTAGCTATTGAAAAATAGAACATTCACCCACCCAATACCATTGCTGATAGTAAAAAACTGTCCGGGATTATTGCAGCACTAAAGTGTTCAATTTCTGTGATTTCCCTTCGGTATACATAACGGTTCGTTAGCCTATTACAAATGTATGGACGCTACGCTGGCAAAAAAAATGTGGAACAGCTGTATACGTTGTTTTGTAGGTGTTACGAGTGTTAAGTGTGTTACATATCCTTTTTCCCCTTTAGAAAGCGCATTTTCAAATGTTGGTGCTACTGCACCGGCATCCTGTGCACCTTCCACCTCGTCTCTACCCTCTGCACCCGCATGTAGGATGAACATGGATGACGTGGATGAAATGCTCTTGACTGAGCAAAGGGGCCAAACGAGGGCGCTACAAAAGATGTCTTCGGATGTGCAGCAGATGGCCATTTCCATCAGGGCTGTGAGGCGCCACAGTCAGCAGGTAAAAGACCTTGTGGTGGCAGTGAATGGAATGACGCGAGCTGTCACAAGATTATGTCGCCAGCAGCAGGAGACCAACAACTGCCTCAAGGCGATCATTGTAAGCATGACCGGAACCTCCAACCCTGCACCACCCAGCCCTGTACCATCCCGACCTGCGCAACCCAGCCCTGTGCCATCCCGACCTGCGCAACCCAGCCCTGTGCCATCCCGACCTGCGCAACCCAGACCTGTGCCATCCCGACCTGCGCAACCCAGACCTGTGCCATCTCCAACTATACTGATGCGAGGTCTCAGAAAGAGAAAAATTAAGTCTGAACAAACACAGTCACACTAACATAAGTCCAACATTGCTGTTGTTCGTTTAATGTGTTTTTTTTTTTTCACATTTAAAGTGAAAGTTCTAGTTTGTTTATGGTTGAATCCATTTATTTTATATGGATACAATATAAATTAGCAGCGGACATTTAAATATTTTTTTGAGCCAATGTCAAATATTTTGTGTGATTCGATGTCATCTTTGATTTCTTCCTGTAACTGTAATATTGCATAGCTGCTTAATCTGTAACGCTTAATGATTTCGTTTTCACTCAACTGAAAAAGTGTGATTCTTGTTGCAAAAATCTTTACAGCTCGTCTCCTTAGCCTATGTCTTCTTCTTGCTCGGATTACTGCTGCCATTTCACCAGGAGGCATATGCCAGGAAACCCGCTTCCTAAATTACACCTGCTTTTAAGAGGTGGAGAATTTTCAGCGCAAATTAGAGGCGCGCTTTCACCGGCTTTTTCTGTACATAATGCGGAATACATAATTAGGCGCAGTTTACGCTTCCCCTCCCATCTCTTTATGTGACACTCCCACTTTCCCCTTGACCATCCCATGAATGCATATGCATGACACGAAAAGCGCATTTAGCCATTTTCAGTTCCCGCAACAGGCAGTCTGCGCTTTCATCTCCGTGCGTCCCGTTCGTACATACCTCGCCATGGTTTTATGCGCACTTTGCGAAACAAATACGCCTGAAGTGTCTTGTACCAGCAGTCTTGTACCAGCCAGTCTGATAGCAGTCTTGTACCAGCCAGTCTGATCTGTAGGCCTACTGACTGTTGGGAAAGGGATGACTGCCGGGACAGCCCAGAGAAACTCCTAACTAAGGCATAGGCCTAGATGGTGAACTTGGTCCTTTGAGCAGGATAGAGCTTGAAAGTGGAGAAAAACAATGCTGATTTGCTGGGTTTCCTCATTTATGAAGCAGTTTTTCATGGAGGCCCTGTGTAAAGTCACTGAACTCTCATTAAATATTTATCAAATGTACACTACCGTTCAAAGGTTTGGGGTCACTTAGAAATGTCCTTGTTTTTGAAAGAAAAGCAAATTTTTTGTCCATTAAAATAACATCAAATTGATCAGAAATACAGTGTAGACATTGTTAATGTTTTAAATGACTATTGTATCTGGAATCGGCAGATTTTTAATGGAATATCTACATAGGCGTTCAGAGGCCCATTATCAGCAACCATCACTCCTGTTTTCCAATGGCACGTTGTGTTAGCTAATCCAAGTTTATACATTTTAAAAGGGTAATTGATCACTAGAAAACCCTTTTGCAATTATGTTAGCACAGCTGATTGTGCTGATTAAAGAAGCAATAAATCTGGCCTTCTTTAGACTAGTTGAGTATCTGGAGCATCAGCATTTGTGGGTTGAATTACAGGCTCAAAATGGCCAGAAACAAATAACTTTCTTCTGAAACTCGTCAGTCTATTCTTGTTCTGAGAAATGAAGGCTATTCCATGTGAGAAATCTCCAAGAAACTGAAGATCTCGTACAACGCTGTGTACTACTCCCTTCACAGAACAGCGCAAACTGGCTCTAACCAGAATAGAGTGGGAGGGTCCGGTGCACAACTGAGAAAGAGAAAAAGTACATTAGAGTGTCTAGTTTGAGAAACAGACAAGTCGTCAACTGGCAGCTTCATTAAATAGTACCCGCAAAATGCTTCACCGTAGGGATGGTGCCAGGTTTCCTCCAGACATGAAACTTGGCATTCAGGCCAAAGAGTTCAATCTTGGTTTCATCAGACCAGAGAATCTTGTTTCTCGTAGTCCTTTTACTTTGGCTTCCAACTGGCCACTCTACCATAAAGGCCTGATTTCTGGAGTGCTGTAGAGATAGTTGTCCTTCTGGAAGGTTCTCCCTTCTTCACAGAGGAACTCTAGAGCTCTGTCAGAGTGACCATCGGGCTCTTTGTCACCTCCCTGACCAAGGCCCATCTCCCCAGATTTCTCAGTTTGGCCGGGTGGCCAGCTATAGGAAGTCTTGGTGCTTCCAAACTTCTTCTATTTAAGAATGATGGAGGCCACTATGTTCTTCGTGACCTTCAATGCTGCAGAAATGTTTTGGTACCCTTCTCCAGATCTGTGCCTCGACACATTCCTGTCTCGGAGCTCTACAGACAATTCCTTCGACCTCATGGCTTGGTTTTTGCTCTGACATGCACTGTCAACTGTGGGACCTTATATAGACAGGTGTGTGCATTTCCAAATCATGTCCAATCAATTGAATTTACCACATGTGGACTCCAATCAAGTTGTAGACACATCTCAAGGATGATCAATGGAAACCGGATGCACCTGAGCTCAATTTTGAGTCTCATAGCAAAGGGTCTGAATACTTATGTAAATAAGGTATTTCTGGGTTTTTTTCATACATTTGCAAACATTTCTAAAAACCTGTTTTTGCTTTGTCATTATGTGGTATTATGTGTAGATTTCTGAGGAAAAAGGCTGTAATGTAACAAAATGTGGAAAAAGTCAAGGGGTCCGAATACTTTCCAATGGCACTGTACATCTTGAAACTTGATCATACCCTGAGTGTTATCAAGATATAAGATAATATAGAGACGCTATCTATTCTAATTTCTGTTATGTATTCAATTCTCTTTTATGTCTGTAAAACATCAAAACAAATAGTGAAATCAATAGAACAGTTTTATGATGATTCCCTGTTGTGTTGAAAAGCACATTGAAATAGAACACTGATTTAGCTTCTGTTCCAAACATTTATCTGCAGACCAGAAGAAAACAGAAACTAGTTTATTCACCTGTATAGGAAATAATAGCACAGAGAAAACGATATTCTTTAAGAAGTACTTTCTTCCCCCTCTGGCAATAAGAGCTTATGTGATTATATTTATGAAGACAAAGGTAAACAACAAAACCTTCTCTTGAAGACTTCTTTTTAGAAAGAAATTCAATTACCAAGAGAAATCTATCAGCCTTGACCGTGAGTTTGAAAGGTCCATTGTTTTTTCTCCTCCTTGTATTGATTGTTAGCCAGGTAATCGTGGCATTGTTACAGTAGTTATCTGTGAGTGACACCTTGTTCCGAGGAGCAGGGAGACAGGGATGAGACAGGGATGAGCAGGATCAATGATGAAGAAAGAAAGATGAGCCTTTGGATATAGTTAATGTGCAAAAAACAAACAACTACGCACACTAACAATGCCGATGCACAATGGGCAAACTAATTAGCCTTTCCACTGACCAAGTATTTTCCCCCCTTTGTAATCTTCTCTAGCATATTTTTGATAGTAAATGTTATTTTACATTTTAGTAGACACTCTTATCCAGTGCGACTTAAAGTTAGTTAGTGCTTACATATTTATACTGGTCCCCTGTGGGAATTGAACCCACAACCCTGCTGTTGCAAGTGCCATACTCTACCATCTGAGCTACCCAGTGTTATCAGATCTTCAACCAAAACCTAATATTAGATAAAGGGATCCGGAACAAATAACACAACAATTATATACTTATTTGATTTTTTTCATAAACAACATTATGCAACACCCAATGCCCCTGTGTGAAAAAGTAATTGCCCCCTTACACTCAATAATTGGTGCCACCTTTAGCTACAATGACTCCAACCAAACACTTCCTGTAGTTGATGTCCCACTCTTCCATGCAGAACTGCTTTAACGCAGCAACATTTGTGGGTTTTCAAGCATGAACTGCTCGTTTCAAGTCCTGTTATCAAATCTGAGTCCGAGTTTGGCCAGTGTATGCCGTCATTGTAAATAAGAATTTGTTCTTAACTGAATTGCTTGGTTAAATAAAAATTATTTTCAAGCAAAAGCTAATATTAGATAAAGGGAACCTGAATTCACGAATAACAACAAAAATGTATACTTTTCAAATGTAATCAACAAAGTTATGCAACACCCAATTCCCCTGTGCAAAAAAGTAATTTAATTCTTACACTCAATAACTGGTTGTGCCACCGTTAGCTGCCATGACTGAAACCAAATGCTTCCTGTAGTCGATGACCAGCCTCTCACATGGCTGTGGAGGATTTTTGAACTGTTTTAACTTGCGGGTATTTGGTGGGGCGATATTTGTGGGGCGATATTTGCGGGTTTTCAACACTGACCTGCTCCTTTCAAGTCGTGCCACAACATCTAAATTGGGATTAGGCCTGGACTTTGACTAGGCCATTCCAAAACTTCAAATTTGTTGCTTTTTAGCCATCTTCATGTACTTGATTGTGTTTGCTGCATGACCCAGCTATGCTTCAGCTTCAGCTCACAGACTGATGGCCTGACATTCTCCTGTAGAATTCTCTGGTACAGAGCAGAATTCATGGTTCATTCTATTAAGTCAAGTATTCCAGGTCCTAGGCAGCAAAGCATCCCCAAACCATCACACTACCACCCACGTGCTTGACCGTTGGTATAAGGTTCTTACTGTGGAATGCATATCGCCCATTAAGTTATACGTTTTACTCATATGTCCATATAACATTATTCCAAGTGCTTTTTGGGCAAATTTGAGCAAAGATTTTGGATGAGATGGGTCCCATTATGTCTGGCGAAAACCAAACTATCTCCCTCCTCCTTCTCCTTTTCCTTCACCTCTCGCTCAGACCTTTCCTCTTTTTCTCTGCCTCTGTATCCCCCCTCTCCCCCTCTCTCATTTCCCTCACCATCTTTCTATCTCCCTCTCTCTCCCTCCCCAGTCTCTCCTCCATCTCACCTTGAAACAAAAGGAGCAGGGGTTCACAGGTGTGATAACGTATGAGTCCTCTCCTCCCTGTCATCCCCGTCACAGAGATGTCAATGCACATGTCATTTCCCACCCATCAGATTTCATTAGGTACTCTAGTCTCTGGACACCTCACAGCAGTGCACACACACGCATGCACACACACACACACACACACAGTCTTGTACAGCTAACCTTGTGGGGGGACACAATTCAGTCCCATTCAAAATCCTATTTTCCCTAACCCTAACCCTAACCCTAAACCTAACCCGTACTCTTACCTTTACTCTAACCCTAAAATTAACCCTAGCTCCTTACCCTAACCCTTACGTAACTCTAACCCTAACACTAATTCTAACCTTAACCCTAAACTCCCTAGAAATAGCATTAGACCTCGTGGGGACTAACAAAATGTCCCCAGTTGGTCAGATTTTTGTTTAGAAGTCCCCACAAGAATAGTTAAACACATCCACACACACACACACACACACACACACACACACGCGCGCGCACACACGCATGCACGCACACATACGCACACACACACAAACATACAAACAGTCACAGTAGTGAAGGAAGCAGGTGGCCAGGAAGACATCCACCCTGCACTCACACACTGTGTCCCAAAAAGCAAGCTATTCCCTATATAGTGGACTACTTTTGACCAGGGCCCATAGGGTGCCATTTAGGACACACCCACAGCATTTCTCTGGGCCACCTGACCAGATTATTCCATCACTGACACACTATACACTATGTTCATTCCTTTATCTTGTTTTCTCAGTAACTATGTCACAACCCAATTACATATTAGAATCATCCACATCGGCACCCAAGGGAGTCTCAGTTCCTTGTGTCCAACTGAATATCATGCTGTTTCTCAAACACATTAATGCAGTTGTTTGTTAGCTAGCTAGCGAATTTTAGCCATATTAGCATAGACATCAGTCAAAACCTCTCAAAACAAAACATGGTATCAAGAAGAAAATAAAATCAGCTGAAACGAGCCACCTACACTGAAAAAAATGAAGGTTCTTAAATGGTTCTTCTTCAGCTCTTAAAAGGTTCCTTGGAGAAATCTTGCCCGATAAAGAGTTAAGTGTGAGGTTCTTGACGTGGCATCTACGGTTCTTCAGAATTCTAAAAGGTTTTTTGACATGTATGGAAGCTTGCAGTTGTGTCCCTTTCATATCACACAGCAAATTGGCCAGTATTAAATATGGTTTGATTTAAAAGTTAAATTAACACTGTAAAGACTAAAACAATCCTGGTGTTGGTGTTAATAAATAGTTTAATGTTAGAATGTTGGTCCAGTAACCGAAAGGTTGCTGGTTTGAATACCTGAGCCAACGAGGTTAAAAAACAAGACACTTAACCTTCAGTTACTACAGGGGTGTCATACTACTATGGCTGACCCTGTAAAACAACATAATTCAATACATATATCTGGTCTATGTGACAATAAAACATACATACAGTTTATCCTTTAATTGTTTGTTTCAATATCTATGTTTTTGCATGTACATTGATTGATTAATTAATTAATATTGTGCTACTCAATACAACATAAATCTTCCTAAAGTATTCCAATCTGTTACTTGGACTTATTGCACCCATTACTGAAATGGTTGTTCCAGTTTAGATGTTTAAGTTAGTCTCATATACACTCTTAGAAGTAAAAGTGCTATCTATAACCTAAAAGGATTCTGTCCCCATAGGAGAACCCTTTGAAGAACCATTTTTGGTTCCAGGCAGAACCTTTTTGGTTCCAGGCAGAACCTTTTTGAGTTCCATGTGGAACCCAAAATAGTTCTGTCTGGAACCAAAAAGGGTTCTTCAAAGGGTTCCCCTATGGGGACAGCTGAATAGCCCTTTTTTCTAAGAGTATATTAGTGTACCCAACCCTGGCAGTCATTCTGAATTCAGGTTGCTGGTGAATCACTTTGTCAGCCAGCATAATGTGACTTGCAGGGCTGATGTGGCCTGTAAACTATGAGTTTTAAGCCATAATATTAGGGTTAAACTAGGCCCTCAAAAGAAGGCCTTATGAAATTTGCGTTGTCTTAATTAGTTACATTTTAGGATTATTTAGGATCGCACTTGGTGAAAGCCAAAGGACTGAAAATTAATGAATGGCACCTTGGGAATTCACTTGAAAAGCACTGTGTGAAATATACAGCAGGGTTATTCAATTCCCGTCATGGAGGGCCAAAACATTTCTGGTCTTGGATTTTTGTATTGTTCTTCAAAGAACCATCACATTTATGGTTCTTCAGAGACCCTAAAAGGTTTTCCCTATGGCATCTCTCTCAAGAACATTATTAGGTTCCAACTAGCACCCGTATTTTTCATTTTGAGCAACTGCCCCTGAAAGGACTGTGCACAGCTGTCTTCCCTTTTATATTTCAGCCTTACATACAGTATATTACTTTAATGTGGGCCCATACTTTGTAGTGTGCATGTGGGTTGAAGACTAGATCAAACCTAGATTGTCTCTAAGTGAGAAATAAAAAAGCTCTGACTTCCCACCTCCCTCATATGTCCCCTACACACTAAGAAATGAGGGTTCCTCAAGGGTTCTTTGGAAGGTTGATGGTTCTATGTGTAACCATAATGACAAAAAAAAAACATTTTGAGCCCTTCAATGTTTCTTTGCAGTTCAGAAAATGGTTCTTTACTCTTTTAGTGATTTTTTTTTTAAGTAGGGTCGGCGGCTCATTCAAATACTTTGGGGAGTGCTTGTAATTTTCTGTTAAATATGTCTATTGCCAGTGATAGTTTCTTGGGTCAAATGAGAACAGTTAATTAAATCAGTGGTTCTTAATTCTCTCCTCAGGGACTCCCAGCTGTTCCAGAACTAGCACACCTAATTCAACTTGTAAATTAAAACAATAATAATAAGGAATTTCAACAATATAATATGGCTAACCAGAATAACAAAAAAAACTATGATTTTTCAAAAGGATCTACAAAGAACCTTTGAGATTAATGAACATTCTCCATTAAGGTTCTATATAGATGCCATGGTTTAAAGATTGGACCCGAGGCGCTGAGCAGTAGTATATCGACATTCTTTTTATTTGTGATAAAAAAAACAACAAAGGCGAGAACGAAACCACAAACTGGTGTGTAACATGCACAAACAAAGAACCACACGCAGGTGGGAAACTAATTAACTTAAATAGGATCCCCAATTAGAGACAACGTATGGCAGCTGCCTCTAATTGGGGACCAACAGAAACCAAACATAAAGCCGCCTAGTGTCACGGCATGGGATGTGGAGAGACCAAGACGCAGCGCAGGGATAGTAGTTCGACATGATTTTATTCAAATACTATGTAAATAATATTCCACTTGAACGAACTAACACATTCACCGTGACTGCGACATACATCGATAACAACCCACCCCAAGTGAAGGACAGACTCAACATATATTGGATCCCTAATTAGAGACAACGGGTAGCAGCTGCCTCTAATTAGAGATCCACCCAAAACCCACAAAGAAACAGAAAAGAAAGACACTGTCAGACTCAGGGGGGGTTAATGGGAGGGAAGACTAGTCCCTCGGGGGCGGCTCTGGCTCCGGTGAGTTGGACAGTTTTGTCCCATGCCCTTTTCTTATCACCGGTCCCGGGCTGGGTACCGGTGGAGCAAAGGGCTCCGGCCATGGAGCGGGGTAAACAACCGGGCCCGGACTGGGCACCGGTGGGGCAAACGGCTCCGGCCATGGAGCGGGGAAAACAACCGGGCCCGGACTGGGCACCGGTGGGGCAAACGGCTCCGGCCATGGAGCGGGGAAAACAACCGGGCCCGGACTGGGCACCGGTGGGGTAAACGGCTCCGGCCATGGAGCGGGGAAAACAACCGGGCCCGGACTGGGCACCGGTGGGGCAAACGGCTCCGGCCATGGAGCGGGGAAAACAACCGGGCCCGGACTGGGCACCGGTGGGGCAAACGGCTCCGGCCATGGAGCGGGGAAAACAACCGGGCCCGGACTGGGCACCGGTGGGGTAAACGGCTCCGGCCATGGAGCGGGGAAAACAACCGGGCCCGGACTGGGCACCGGTGGGGCAACCGGCTCCGGCTATGGAGTGGGAAAAACACCCGGGCCCGGACTGGGCCACGGTGGGGCAAACGGCTCCGGCCATGGAGCGGGGAAAACAACCGGGCCCGGACTGGGCACCGGTGGGAAAAACGGCTCCGGCCATGGAGCGGGGAAAACAACCGGGCCCGGACTGGGCACCGGTGGGACAAACGGCTCCGGCCATGGAGCTGGGCAAAAAACCGTGCCCGGACTGGGCACCGGTGGGGTAAACTGCTCCGGCCATGGAGCTGGGAAAACAGCCGGGCCCGGACTGGGCACCGGTGGGGCGGACTGCTCAGGCTCTGAAGCGGAGCAGACGGCTGGACCCGGATTGGGTACCGGTGGAGCGGACTGCTCTGGCACTGAGGCGGAGCAGGCGGCTGGACCCGGACTGGGTACCGGTGGAGCGGACTGCTCTGGCACTGAGGCGGAGCAGACGGCTGGACCCGGATTGGGTACCGGTGGAGCGGACTGCTCTGGCACTGAGGCGGAGCAGGCGGCTGGACCCGGATTGGGTACCGGTGGAGCGGACTGCTCTGGTACTGAGGCGGAGCAGGCGGCTGGGCCCGGACTGGGTACCAGTGGAGCGGACTGCTCTGGCACTGAGGCGGAGCAGGCGGCTGGACCCGGATTGGGCACCGGTGGAGCGGACTGCTCTGGCACTGAGGCGGAGCAGACGGCTGGACCCGGACTGGGTACCGGTGGAGGAGGCTCCAGGCCTTGAGCTGTGGCTGGAGGCTCCGGGTTGCTGACCCTCGCTGGAGGTGGCGGGACGCTGACCTTCGCTGGAGGTGGCGGGGCGCTGACCTTCGCTGGAGGTTCAGGAGAGCTGACCTTCGCTGGAGGTTCAGGGGCGCTGACCTTCGCTGGAGGTTCAGGGGCGCTGACCTTCACTGGAGGTTCAGGGACGCTGACCTTTGCAGGAGGTTCAGGGACGCTGACCTTTGCAGGAGGTTCAGGGGCGCTGACCTTCGCAGGAGGTTCAGGGGCGCTGACCTTCGCAGGAGGTTCAGGGGCGCTGACCTTGGCTGGAGGTTCAGGGGCGCTGACCTTGGCTGGAGGTTCAGGGGCGCTGACCTTGGCTGGAGGCTCAGGGCGGCTGACCTTGGCTGGAGGCTCAGGGCGGCTGACCTTGGCTGGAGGCTCAGGGCGGCTGACCTTGGCTGGAGACTCAGGGCCGCTGACCTTGGCTGGAGGCTCAGGGTTGCTGACCTTGGCTGGAGGCTCAGGGTTGCTGACCTTCGCTGGAGGCTCAGGGTTGCTGGCCTTCACTGGAGGTTCAGCGCGGGGAGCCGGCACGGGTCGTACCGGACTGGGAAGGCGCACCGGAGGTCGAATGCGTGGAGCTGGCACGGGACGCACCTGGCTAGACGCACGCACTGGAAGTTGGGTGCGGGGAGTAGGGCAGAGGTCCGGACCCGGACTGGACATCGGTGAAGCAGATTGCTCTGGCCTGGGAGTGGAGACGACGACCGGACCCGGACTGGGCACCGGTGGAGCGGATTGCTCTGTCAGGGAGGTGGAGTAGATTACTGGACCCGGACTGGGTACCGGTGGAGCGGACTTCTCCGGCCTGGGAGGGGAGTATATGACCGGACCTGGACTGGCCCACTCCGCCATCTCCCTCTCGACCTCCTCCTCTATCTCCACCAATTCCCTCAGAACCTCCCCAAAATGCTCCTCCAGCTCCTCCTCCTGCTCCTTGCTCTGAGCCCCCCATTGGTACCTGGGCCTCCCCATGGTCCACATGGGGAGTGGAGTTGGCTCCTCCAGGAGCCCCCACGGGTGAGGGAACCGAAGCATGTCCTCCTCATCGTCCTCCTCCGACTCGAACCCTCCGAGGAGTTCGGTGTTGGTAAACCGACGCGGGGCTATCTCGCTCTCCGTCTCTCCCCATTTGCGCTGCTTGGTCTCGTAACGATGGGTTGTTCTGTCACGGCATGGGATGTGGAGAGACCAAGACGCAGCGCAGGGATAGTAGTTCGACATGATTTTATTCAAATACTATGTAAATAATATTCCACTTGAACGAACTAACACATTCACCGTGACTGCGACATACATCGATAACAACCCACCCCAAGTGAAGGAGAGACTCAACATATATTTGTCACGAGTGGGTGTAGAGAGAGACCAAGGAGCAGCGCAGCGATAGTTCGACATGTTTATTTTAACTATAAACTTGCAATGTCACGAACTATACAAAACCAAACAATGAAACAGAACACACTTACTTGGCTGTGACTTGACGTACAGACATCTAACAATGACCCACACAACAGGTGTGGGGTTGGGCAACTTAAATAGAATCCCCAATCAGAGACAATGTCTCACAGCTGTCTCCAATTGGGGATTCAACACAAAATGAAAAACATAGATCTAGATATCTAGATCTGTCAGGCTCTGACCATGGCCAAAGGGTACTCCCTATGGCCAGAGCCTGACAGTACCCCCCCTCTAAGGCGCGGACTCCCGGCCGCGATAATCACAAAAAAAAAAAAAAAATCCTCCCTGACCTGTGTCTAATGACCAGTCCCGGAATGGGACCTAGCATGGCGAACGGCTCCGGCCATGTAGCGGTACAGACGACCGGACCTGGACTGGGCAACGTTGTGGCAGGACGCTCCGGTTCTGGAGCTGGGCAGACGTTCGGAC
Organism: Thymallus thymallus; assembly: GCA_023634145.1. Taxonomy (NCBI): domain Eukaryota; kingdom Metazoa; phylum Chordata; class Actinopteri; order Salmoniformes; family Salmonidae; genus Thymallus; species Thymallus thymallus. The sequence goes on from CM042387.1 coordinate 26,200,897, forward strand.
CCGGACTGGGCACCGGTGGAGCGGGCTGCTCCGGCGCTGGAGCTGAGCAGACGACCGGCCCCGGACTGGGCACCGGTGGAGCGGACTGCTCCGGCGCTGGAGCTGGGCAGACGACCGGCCCCGGACTGGCCACCGGTGGAGCGGACTGCTCCGGCGCTGGAGCTGGGCAGACGACCGGCCCCGGACTGGGCACCGGTGGAGCGGACTGCTCCGGCGCTGGAGCGGAGCAGACTGCTGGACCCGGATTGGGCTCCGGTGGAGGTTCAGGGCGGCTGACCTTCGCTGGAGGCGCCGGGCTGCTGACCTTCGCTGGAGGCGCCGGGCTGCTGACCTTCGCTGGAGGCGCCGGGCTGCTGACCTTCGCTGGAGGCTCCGGGCTGCTGACCTTCGCTGGAGGCTCCGGGCTGCTGACCTTCGCTGGAGGCTCCGGGCTGCGGACCTTCGCTGGAGGCTCCGGGCTGCGGACCTTCGCTGGAGGCTCCGGGCTGCGGACCTTCGCTGGAGGCTCCGGGCTGCGGACCTTGGCTGGAGGCTCAGGGCTGCTGACCTTGGCTTGAGGCTCAGGGCTGCTGACCTTCGCTGGCTCAGAAGCCCGCTCCCGCATATCCATCAGCCTGTTCACTAAAGCGTATCGGCGCCCGAAGTCCTCCTCCTCCTCTATCTCTATTAGCAGCGGGTCCGTCTGCTGCTCCAATGGAAGAGCAACCCAGGCTCTCCACCACTTCGTCTGTTCCTCCTTCGGGTATTCATAAAACCCCTCGGGTTTCTCTCGATCATGGATCGTTGGCAGACGAAGTGGTGGGCGATCCTCTTCCTCCAGCCTCTCCGTGCCTTGGCTGCGCACCGATGGTGTGGTGCGCGAAGTCGGCACGGACCGTACCTGACTCTGGGCCGACGCTGGAGGTTCCGGGTTGGGAACTGGCGTTGGAGGGCTGCGACTGCCCCGATCTTTCTCTCTCCATCGCCAATCCCCTTCCTGTGAGGACTCCATCGGGAGCCCCCACGAGTGAGGGAACAAAGGCACATAGTCGTCGTCTTCCTCCAACTCCTCTCCGTACCTCTGCTCCCACGGCTGTAGGGGCTCCTCCTGGATCCCCCACGAGTGCAGTGGCCGGGGCTCTTCACCATCGATCCCCGACCACCCCCATAGCCCCCCCCCAAAAACAGTTTGGGGGTTCTTCTGGGCTCCAGGCTGTTTCCTTGCCCGTGTCTTGTTTTTTCTACTGCCTCTCTTGGTCTCGTTGTGGTGGGTCATTCTGTCACGAGTGGGTGTAGAGAGAGACCAAGGAGCAGCGCAGCGATAGTTCGACATGTTTATTTTAACTATAAACTTGCAATGTCACGAACTATACAAAACCAAACAATGAAACAGAACATACTTACTTGGCTGTGACTTGACGTACAAACATCTAACAATGACCCACACAACAGGTGTGGGGAAAGGCAACTTAAATAGAATCCCCAATCAGAGACAACGTCTCACAGCTGTCTCCAATTGGGGATTCAACACAAAATGAAAAACATAGATCTAGATATCTAGATCTGTCAGGCTCTGACCATGGCCAAAAGGTACTCCTTATGGCCAGAGCCTGACAATATTGGATCCCTAATTAGAGACAACGGGTAGCAGCTGCCTCTAATTAGAGATCCACCCAAAACCCACAAAGAAACAGAAAAGAAAGACACTGTCAGACTCTGACCATAGCTACATAGAGAAGCAAATAGGCTTCTCTATGGCCAGAGCCTGACACCTAGACAACCCTACTGTCAAGCCCTGACAGTATCCTCCAGACACCATAGAGATGCCTAGAGATCTTACTCTAGTCAGGACCTGACAATAGAACCAAAAAGGGTTGTAACCATAACAGAACCCATTTTGGAGGACACATATCTTTTTCGTTTTTTTTTAGCTTTTCTGCTATACATACATTTTACATATACATTTTACATATACATTTTACATACATGGTAAGTTTATATAAAGCAATCACATAACAATAATACATTACCAAACATAAACTCTTTAATCCATCCCCATCAGCCACTCTTAGCCCATCCCACCTATCACCATAGACCACCCTCATTTGGTTTCCATGTGCCATATATTTTTCAATTGTGCTGTGATGTTTTACATACATTTTGAACCTTTCTAATCGTATAGTGTCTACAGATTGTGAGCTAAAGATTAAAACATTTCCTACAAGTATTATTATATTAATTATTAACTGACTATGGCTTTCCAAATCGCCCAACACTGCTATTTGTAATGTTAATTTTAAGGGAATTTTGTGATTTTTTTAACCATTCCTGAACCTGTGACCAGAAACAAGCTGCATAGGGGCAATGCCAGAATAAATGATCTAGTGATTCTGTCTCTTCGCAGAAAAATCGACAGAGCTGAGATTGTTGTATGCCCCATATACTGTATATAACATCCTGTTGGTGGCAATAATTTTGGATAATATATTTTATTTTTAAACTCTAAGTGTTGAATCAAGTGTTGTTTTTGTACCAGTTCATAAACCATGTTCCATGGAATTGGTACATCGAAAAAATCTTCCTATTTATTTTGCAACCTGTATGGTACAGCTGTCAACATTTTGTCCTCAAAAGAAACTGGCATATTTTCTATTTATGCCAATTCCTTTCAGCCAATTTGTATCTTTAATATTTGGCAGGCAAACAAGTTCCCTACTCTACTCCTCCATTTTTGTGGTAATGCTGCAATCAGTTGGTTTTAAGTTTGGATTGAGCAGACATTCCCATATATTTTCAATTGCTGAATATGTGACCTAACTCCACTGTTTCTTTTCATATTATCATTAATAAATATAAGAAAAAAATATTTCCAGTATATTTGAGTTTAACCATAACATTTGTTGTAATATTTGTTCTATCTTTTCTGGAGGATAAAACTGAAATTGTAACCAGCTTTGTATGGCTTGTTTAAGAAAGGGCGATACTTTAAACAAAAGTTCATTTTCAATTAACTGGAAATGAGAAGTTGTATAAAGGCAAAAAGACAATTTTGGAAGAAAGGATGAGCCTTTCTTAATAATCTACTGGAGAACCATTTTTGGTTTAAGAATAACTTATGTATGAGTGAAGCTTTTAGTGAGAGGTTTAAAGCTGTAATATTTAATAATTTTAGTCCCCCAAATAAAAGGAAATATTTTTTGCTCATATGATTCATATGAGTCGTCTGGAGTAGGCAGCGCCATTAGTAAGCAAGTAAACTGTGATAGGATCAAATATTATCTATTTTTGCTAACTTTCTATTGAAATTGTTTGTGGTAAGTTCCTTTATATTTTTGAGATGTGAATACAAAGTCTGTCTGCTTCACCATACACCCATTTTATTGGTAAACTACAAGGTAGTGTAAACACTGTGTCTTTTAACGATCAATACATAACATGGTACACTAGGTTTTAGTCCAGAGAAGCTAGAAAAGTGATCAAGATCTTCAATGTGCAGGGATGCAGATTGCAGATTTAAGACAAAACTTCAGAAATACTGTACATTGACATTTTCATTTTTATCCCCTGGATTTCTAACCCCTTGAAGTTCTTGTTGAATTTCAATGGCCATAATAAAAATATATGGAGACAACGGACAGTCTTGTTTTACTTCTCTTAAAAGCTCAATACTTTCTGAGAAGTTACCATTATTTACTATTTTACATCTGGGGTTTCTGTACATAACTTTAATCCATTGTATAAGAAATTCACCAAAATTAAATTAATCCAGGAATTTATATACAGTGGGGAGAACAAGTATTTGATACACTGCTGATTTTGCAGGTTTTCCTACTTACAAAGCATGTATTTTTATCATAGGTACACTTCAACTGTGAGAGACGGAATCTAAAACAAAAATCCAGAAAATCACATTGTATGATTTTTTAATAATTAATTTGCATTTTATTTTATGACATAAGTATTTGATCACCTACCAACCAGTAAGAATTCCGTCTCTCACAGACCTGTTAGTTTTTCTTTAAGAAGCCCTCCTGTTCTCCACTCATTACCTGTATTAACTGGACCTGTTTGAACTCGTTACCTGTATAAAAGACACCTGTCCACACACTCAATCAAACAGACTCCAACCTCTCCACAATAGCCAAGGCCAGAGAGCTGTGTAAGGACATCAGGGATAAAATTGTAGACCTACACAATGCTGGGATGGGCTACAGGACAATAGGCAAGCAGCTTGGTGAGAAGGCAACAACTGTTGGCGCAATTATTAGAAAATGGAAGAAGTTCAAGATGACGGTCAATCTCCCTCGGTCTGGGGCACCATGCAAGATCTCACCTCGTGGGGCATCAATGATCATGAGGAAGGTGAGGGATCAGCCCAGAACTACATGGCAGGACCTGGTCAATGACCTGAAGAGAGCTGGGACCACAGTCTCAAAGAAAACCATCAGTAACACACTACGCCGTCATGGATTAAAATCCTACAGCGCACGCAAGGTCCCCCTGCTCAAGCCAGCGCATGTCCAGGCCCGTCTGAAGTTTGCCAATGACCATCTGGATGATCCAGAGGAGGAATGGGAGAAGGTCATGTGGTCTGATGAGACAAAAATAGAGCTTTTTGGTCTAAACTCCACTCACCGTGTTTGGAGGAAGATGAGGGATGAGTACAACCCCAAGAACACCATCCCAACCGTGAAGCATGGAGGTGGAAACATCATTCTTTGGGGATGCTTTTCTGCAAAGGGGACAGGACGACTGCACCGTATTGAGGGGAGGATGGATGGGGCCATGTATCGCAAGATCTTGGCCAACAACCACCTTCCCTCAGTAAGAGCATTGAAGATGGGTCGTGGCTGGGTCTTCCACCATGACAACGACCCGAAACACACAGCCAGGGCAACTAAGGAGTGGCTCCGTAAGAAGCATCTCAAGGTCCTGGAGTGGCCTAGCCAGTCTCCAGACCTGAACCCAATAGAAAATCTTTGGAGGGAGCTGAAAGTCCGTATTGCCCAGCGACAGCCCCGAAACCTGAAGGATCTGGAGAAGGTCTGTATGGAGGAGTGGGCCAAAATCCCTGCTGCAGTGTGTGCAAACCTGGTCAAGAACTACAGGAAACATATTATCTCTGTAATTGCAAACAAAGGTTTCTGTACCAAATATTTAGTTCTGCTTTTCTGATGTATCAAATACTTATGTCATGCAATAAAATGCAAATTAATTACTTAAAAATCATACAATGTGATTTTCTGGATTTTTGTTTTAGATTCCGTCTCTCACAGTTGAAGTACCTATGATAAAAATTACAGACTTCTACATGCTTTGTAAGTGGGAAAACCTGCAAAATCGGCCGTATATCAAATACTTGTTCTCCCCACTGTATAAATTCAAGTTGTATTTTATCAAACACCTTTTCAAAACCAGGCCTGGTATCTTTGATGTTTCATAATGTTAAATTTGGTCCGATTGCATTCGGTCTCCTATTAATATTGAATTTTTTACTTTTGATACCAGCAAGAATGATACCAGGAAGTAATCAAGACGGCTAGCTTGATTAAGCCTCCTCCATATATATCTCACTAGGTCAGGGTTTTTCAGCCTCCATATATCCACTAGTTCTAATGTATCCATGGCATTCATTATTTCCTTAAGTGCCTGTGGGTGATAGTTTGTAGTGTGATTTCCTTTACGATCAATTGAGGTACTTAAAACGCTGTCATAATCTCCCACCATAATAATAGATTCATTTGTTGCTTGTAAGCTCAATATATTATTACTTAGATTTTTTAAGAAGTGTGGATCATCATTATTTGGCCCATATAGATTAATTAGCTAGATCTGTTTTTGGTCCAATAGCATATTTAAAATAATCAATCTTCCTTGAGGATCTGCTTGCACAGTTAGTATAATCACCCCTTTTGAGTTTCTTTGCCCATGACAAAAATATGTTTCTCCCTCCCAGTCCTTTTTCCACCCAAGAATATTATATTCTTTCTCTTTAGCCAGGTAAAAATGTATATTATATATATTTTTTTATTATCTGATAAGCCATTACAATTGTTACTGGCTATACGTATTACCCCACTTACCATAATAATACCCAAGTTTCTATTATACTTACCACACCCAGTATTTGTAAACTTACCATTAGAAAGCACCATGATGATTAAGTGTCCGTATAGCTGTACCATAATATTTGCACTGTCGCTGCAACTATCTAAATCTCATATTGTCCTAATATTACAACCCACTAAAACCTCCCCCCATATCTGTAGTCACTAAAACCATCAGACCATCTCCCTGACTCATGACACACCTTAGCCACCAATTGGCGTAGGCCAGAGGGAAATATGGGCAGACCCATGATAACATAATTGAATACTGCCACCCTTCACTAAGACATTCAAAGCCCCGTAGGTCTATTGCATATGTTTGAGGGTGTTTTTTAAGACAACTAACCAAATAACATGGAAAACAGTCAGAAAAAAATCTACAATAACAATAATAGATCATATTAATAGAAATAATAACAGCACAATATTATAAATTCATGCTCATATGTAGAAAGTCTTAGCAAGGCTACAAGCATGCCAGCCCAGCCTACTCAGTTCATTGGATCTAAATAAATAAAATGAAATTTAAGAGAAAATTACCTATATATATCGCAAGACCAGTTCTTTATGTCCATTACATGCAAGACATATTTCATGTAGTCCTCATTACATCCTGGAAAAAAGAACATAGATTCTAACTGCCACTAATGAATGCCAGTAAAAACTGGTCTTAGGCATCACACTACCCATAAAGGTAGAACCTTTTATTAATTGTTATTTATTGAACCTTAGAAAAAGGTTATTTTATAGCACCATAAAGTTTCCACTTAGAACCTTATGAGTATGGTCTTTATGGACGCTTAAAAAAAAGGTTCTATATAGCACCAAAAAGAGGTCCACTATTGTTACCCTAAGAACCCTTATTTGGCACTATTTAGAACCCTTTACACTATCGTTCAAAAGTTTGGGGTCACTTAGACATTTCCTTCTTTTTGAAAGAAAAGCAAATGTTTTGTCCATTAAAATAACATCAAATTGATCAGAAATACAGTGTAGACATTGTTAATTTTGTAAATGACTATTGTAGCTGGAAACTGCAGATTTTTTTATGGAATATCTACATAGGCGTACATAGGCCCATTATCAGTAACCATCACTCCTGTGTTCCAATGCCACGTTGTGTTAGCTAATCCAAGTTTATAATTTTAAAAGGCTAATTGATCATTAGAAAACCCTTTTGCAATTATGTTAGTACAGCTGAAAACTGTTGTGCTGATTAAAGAAGCAATAAAACTGGCCTTCTTTATAGTAGTTAAGTATCTGGAACATCAGCATTTGTGGGTTCGATTACAGGCTCAAAATGGCCAGAAACAAAGAACTTTCTTCTGAAACTCGTCAGTCTATTCTTGTTCTGAGAAATGAAGGCTATTCCATGCGAGAAATTGCAAAGAAACTGAAGATCTCGTACAACGCTGCTCCCTTCACAGAACAGCTCAAACTGGCTCTAACCAGGATAGAAAGAGGAGTGGGAGGCCCCAGTGCACAACTGAGCAAGAGGACAAGTACATTAGAGAGTCTAGTTTGAGAAACAGACACCTCACAAGTCCTCAACTGTCAGATTCATTAAATAGTACCGGCAAAACACCAGTCTCAACGTCAACAGTGAAGTGGCGACTACGGGATGCTGGCCTTCTAGGCCGAGTTGCAAAGAAAAAGCCACATCTCAGACTGGCCAATAAAAATTAAAGATTAAGATGTGCAAAAGAACACAGACACTGGACAGAGGAAGATTGGAAAAAAGTGTTATGGACAGACGAATCTAAGTTTGAGGTGTTCGGATCACAAAGAAGAACATTCGTGAGAGGCAGACCAAATGAAAAGATGCTGGAGGAGTGCTTGACGCCATCTGTCAAGCATGGTGGAGGCAATGTGATGGTCTGGGGGTGCTTTGGTGGTGGTAAAGTGGGAGATTTGTACAGGGTAAAAGGAATCTTGAAGATTATTATTTCAATTAAAAATCATTATTTATAACCTTGTCAAGATCTTGACAATATTTCCTATTCATTTTCCAACTCATTTCATGTATGTTTTCATGGAAAACAAGGACATTTCTAAGTGACCCCAAACTTTTGAACGGTCGTGTATTTCTGTGTGTGTACTAAGTTACCCCCTGCTATCTAACACCATTCAGAATGATCATCATCAAATGCAGTGGCCTGGACACCCAGCATAGCCTCCCTGCACTTAGCCTTTCATCTAGAACCCTTTGATAGCTTTTTAACCTTATCATTCATCAGCTTAACATGTATCTTTGTCGAACTCACATTGCTGCTATTTTACATCATCCACACTCAACATCTGGCTTGGATATAAGGAATAAATGTAAATGCTATGATTTGAGCCAAGTGCCATATTTAGTAAGTGTCAACGGCTTGTCAAGATTAATGTACTGTAAAAGTCTAAATGTTAAAATAAAAAAAATAAACAGGCTTGCAAAATAAATTATTTGAGGGACATTTGAGGAAAATGCCTTGCTCCAAAAGGTTTCTGTCTAAAAATATAAAATATGATTCTTACTTTATGCTTTGGAAGCCTTTGATATAAAATAACTGTCCTGCACTCTTGTCAAAAACCAAAATGTGTGCTTATCCAAAGTCTTTTGTGATCGTCATTGACTGACAAGTCTGGCGCCTTTGGCTATCTGTGAAAATGATCTCTTATCAATGTGGAATGTTTTGCACTTGTCCTTGTACTCAGTTAACTTAGAAAATGTAGAAACAAGCAAACAGCATGTGTACTGTAAACTTAGATTTTCAGTAGATATAAATTCTGATGCATAATCTGAGAAAAAGTTATTGTATACTCTTTCTGTAATACGCGTAGCGTACGTTCTGTTGATATGCTCTGTTGCAGTGAAGAAATGACAATGTGGCGATGCCAAACAATGCCTTAAAATAACCTAGCAATGTACCAGAGCACAGGACAATAACAACATTAACATCTTATGGAAAACATAGATGAGAAAAGCACACAAGTAGCATGAATCTGCTTTATATCCTTGTTTGTTTGTTATCGCAGCTCCTATGATGCTGTTGTTTGGCCCTACTGGCAGGTTAGTATGGAGCTCTGTGTGATTTACAGTGCAGAGTGGAGCTGTGTGTGTGTGTGTGTGCGTGCGTGCGTGCGTTTGCATGTGTGTCTTTGTGTGTATGTGCACTTGGGTGTGTGTGTGTCTGAACAGCCAGTTCAGAGTCGTAACTCTGCCAACAGGAGGGGAGAGAGATAAAGAGAGAGGCCAGTGTTAATATACTGAGCAGTGGCAGCATCAGACCTTGAGAGTTGGGCCCTAGACTAACTGAATGTTCCGGACATTGAGTGGGGGACCGAAAATACACAATATGTGTCTGGGGTGTCTGGAAATTTAAAAGCAGTAGCTAGTGTGAATAAAGTGTACTGCAGACTGTAAATTATTTAGATTGGACTGTCTGCAGTACAATTCATTCACACCGGCTACTGCTTTTACATTTTCAGACAAAGTAGGTATTAGTGTAAAGGAAAGAAACTCTAGGGCCCCTATTTTCGGCTGACGCTAAGGCGGCACAAGTGTCAAACGCACGTTAGTTGGCAATTTCGTTATGTCAAATATGGCGCTCTGGCATTTTCTACCCCTTACGCCAGGTTTGGCAATTTACCTGTCTAACATCAGGTGGGAGGGGTGGCAAATTTTGAAGTGTGTCCTTGAAAACTAGCGTAAAAGTGACAATTTTATTCATGGAGAATAGGGAGACAGGTGTTTGTGGTGGAATTGTCGCCTATATAGCCATGATCCACAGTGCACATATGCACATGGAACAAGAGAGATACGCTTTTTGTGCCCGTGAACCTCGTATTTAAATTAATTTGATTCAAAACCAAGCATAGCCTACCCTCCCCTCAATGAAGGCTTTTTTTTTGTCCTGTACAATGCATTCATTCGCCAATTAGCCAAGACTATAAATAAAGGTTTTGGCTCGTCAGACCGTTTTGAAATGGCCTAAGCTTTATTAAAAGATCATGTATAAGAGCAGCAACAAAAAAAATAATCCATATAGGCTACATGTCTATGTGCCCATCATGGAATGAGAGATGAGATGATGCCAGTGACCTTGGTATTTAGAAATATTTAAGTTATTAAACATATTCAAATTAAGTCCTATGATGCCATATCCACGGTGGATAGGCCTATACTGTATCTTGCTTATTGTGAATGTGCCTCAAACATTACATTTTAAGGGGAGCAGAGAATGTTTTATTTGTAACTGTAAGCTATTTAAAGGGATACTTCAGGATTTTATCTATTTCCCCAGAGTCAAATGAACTCGTGGATACCATTGTTATGTCTCTGCAGTTTGAAGGAAGCGTTAGCGCAATTGCTAACTAGCGTTAGCACAATGACTGCAAGTCTATGGGAACTGTTAGCATGCTAGTAGACACTGTATACTTCCAGGTATTGTACTAACGCTAGTTAGCATTGGCTTGCAAAACTACCTCTAACTTCCTTCATACTGGATGCAGAGACATATCCACGAGTTCATCTGACTCTGGGGAAGTAGATAAAGGGATTCAAAGCCAAAATCCCGAAGTATCCCTTTAATAAACGGTATCAATATACAATGGACTAGGACAAGAACATTCCGTGCCCCCATTCGAATTGGAGTTGATGACAATTCAAAGACTGAATAACACACAACTTGAGACAATCGCATGCAGTACTAAGGCATGACCGATGTTGATTTGCCAGTGAATGGTCATTACAGGTATATTAAAGGTATCACAGCCCTCATCACACCTACAACGTATTTATTCATCAAAAGCCTTCCCTTTCACCCCACCTCCAGCTGCTGCTCCCATAATTCCTTCTGTGAAAATAGCGAACATATTTCTGACACATTCCCAGACCTACCACCAGCACTAATATGTACCATTACGTTAGGTTTGTTAAAATAGAGCCCTTGGGCTTGGTGTCATCTTAAAGAGTGGGATATCACTGGGGTCAGTGACTCTGCTGCTGGCCATTGTGTTCACATTGCAAAATGGTAGAAACAGAGCAAGAAAGAAGATATTGGCACTTGAATACAGATTAATCAGAACGAAGAACTCAGAAGGAAAATATTAAATATTTATGTGTATGAGACTTTGTTTCACTTACTACAAAAAACTGTCCCCGTCATCAATCTTTGTCATGTCTCCAAGGAGTAGAGGTCTACGTCCCAAATGGCACCCCATTCCCTGTATAGTGCACTACCTTTGACCAGGGCCCATAGGGGTCACTCTGGTCAGAACAAAGTAATGCACTATATAGGGAATAGGGTGCCATTTGGGATGCAGCCGAGGAGTGCTTAGCTCTCTTCCACTCTGGAGAGAGAGGAGCTAAAGCGGATTGATTTCTATCTGGAATCAGTAACAGAAGTAGAAATCGATGACAAGTGTTTGTTCCCTTCCCTCCAAAAGATGAAGACAAAGTAATGATTTCAATCTGAAACAGGCCAGACCGAGAGAGAGACAAGTTGGTGAGCACTGTCTGAGATCGTCAGTGTCTCTTTGTGTCCACTTACCTGGATTTCCTACTCGGCTGTTGTCAAAGCATTCATTTTAGACCTGTTTTTGAGGAAGTCATACTCTACCCAGTTATTTTAGACACTCATATTGTTTCCTTTTATAATAAAACATTATGAAGGCTCAGACATGCCTATAACAAGTTAAAAAATATTGTAAATCATTTATACTTACACAATTCAAGTAAAGTGTTACTGATTATTTCACTATGACTAGTAGCGAAGTCAAGCATAGAACAAATAGTTTGAAGTTGAAAATGAATGGTAATTACAAAATAATTGTCAATCCATTATTTGTATCATAAATTATCACTATCTGATTAAATTCACAGCAATTAATAATTATGATAACTTCATACTAATGTAAAAAAAACAATTAAAGATAAAAGCCTAACTACCCTAACCATGGTTATTTCTGTTATTTCTCTAGTGACACATTTCTGGTGTGTATAACCTTCACGCTTCCTGTTCTGTTACAGAGAGCGAGAGAGAGAGAGAGAGAGAGAGAGCGAGAGAGAGATGGCTCCAGCTGTTGCAGCCATGCAGGTTTATCTGAGACTGTTATCACTGCTGACAGATAGGGTAGCCAGGGTGTGTTTGTGTGTGCGTGCATGTGTGAGAGTCACATTCTCCCTGGTGGCCAGGCAATGAGACTGAGCTAAATGCAGTAGACAGGGGTGAACAAGGTTGACACCATCTCTCACCTGGTAGGACTGGGCTATCTGGGAATGGAGAGGCCAGGGACACAGAGGCTAGTAAGGAGGCAAATGCTAATAGGGAGAAAGGCTAGTAGGGAGACAGAGGCTAGTGGGGAGACAGAGGCTAGTAAGCAGACAGGCTAGTAGGGTGACATGCTAGTAGAGGGACATGCTAGTAGAGGGACATGCTAGTAGAGGGACATGCTATTAGAGGGACAGAGGATAGTAGAGAGACATAGGTTGGTAGGGAGGCAGGCTAGTAGGTAGACAGGCTAGCAGAGAGACAGGCTAGTAGGGAGGCAGGCTAGTAGATAGACAGGCTAGTAGGGAGACAAGCTAGTAAGGAGGTAGTGGCTAGTAAGGAGACAGAGGGTAGTAGAGAGAAAGAGGTTGGTAGGGAGACAAGATAGTAGAGAGACATAGGTTGGTAGAGAGACAGATGAAGGTAGGGAGACAGAGGCTAGTAGGGGGACAAGCTAGTAGAGTGACGGAGGCTAGTAGAGAGACAGGCTAGTAGAGAGTGTCTAGTAGAGAGACAGGCTAGTATAGAGACAGGCTAGTATAGAGACAGGCTAGTATAGAGACAGGCTAGTAGAGAGACAGGCTAGTAGAGAGAGAGGCTAGTAGAGAGACAGGCGAGTATAGAGACATGCTAGTAGGGAGAAAAGCTAGTAGGGAGACAGGCTAGTAGGGAGACAGGCTAGTAGGGAGACAGGCTAGTAGGGATACAGGCTAGTAGGGAGAAAAGCTAGTAGGGAGACAGGCTAGTAGGGAGACAGGCTAGTAGGGAGACAGGCTAGTAGAGAGACAGGCTAGTAGGGAGAAAAGCTAGTAGGGAGACAGGCTAGTAGGGAGACAGGCTAGTAGGGAGACAGGCTAGTAGAGAGACAGGCTAGTATAGAGACAGGCTAGTATAGAGACAGGCTAGTAGAGAGACAGGCTAGTAGAGAGTGTCTAGTAGAGAGACAGGCTAGTAGAGAGACAGGCTAGTAAAGAGACAGAGTCTAGTAGAGAGAGAGTCTAGTAGAGAGACAGGTTAGTATAGAGACAGAGTCTAGTAGAGAGACAGGCTAGTAGAGAGACAGGCTAGTAGAGAGACAGGCTAGTAGGGAGACAGACTGTAGTAGATTGACAGGCTAGTAGAGAGACAGGCTAGTAGAGAGACAGGCTAGTAGAGAGACATCTTATTAGAGAGACAGGCTAGTAGGAAGACATCTTATTGGAGAGACAGGCTAGTAGGAAGACAGGCTAGTAGAGAGACAGGCTAGTAGAGAGACAGGCTAGTAGGGAGACAGGCTAGTAGAGAGACAGGCTAGTAGAGAGACAGAGTCTAGTAGGAAGACAGGCTAGTAGGAAGACAGGCTAGTAGGGAGACAGGCTAGTAGGGAAACAGGCTAGTAGAGAGACAGGCTAGTAGATATGCAGTCTAGTAGGGAGACAGGCTAGTAGAGAGACAGAGTCTAGTAGGGAGACAAGTTAGTAGGAAGACAGGCTTGTAGGGAAACAGGCTCGTAGGGATACAGGCTAGTAGGGAGACAGGCATCAGACTAAACCAAGGCATAGACCGGGGAGTACCTTGGACAGACAGTTTCTATGTCTTGTTGTGGAGTTGCATAGTCATTTTATAACTTCTCTTACTACAGGATTTCAGTGAATTGAAAGCAATGAATATCTGCACAAGCACAATAGATAAAAACCTGCCATTTAAAAACTTGACAATCCTCTCAATTGGGGTGAGACAGGGATGCAGTTTAAGCCCCACCCTCTTCAACATATATATCAACAAATTTGCGAGGGCACTAGAACAGCCTGCAGCACCCGGCCTCACCCTACTAGAATCTGAAGTCAAATGTCTACTGTTTGCTGATGATCTGGTGCTTCTGTCCCCAACCAAGGAGGGCCTACAGAAGCACCTAGATATTCTGCACAGATTCTGTCAGACATGGGCCCTGACAGTAAATCTCATTAAAAAAGGTCCAGTTGCAGGACCACAAATATAAATTCCATCTAGACACTACTGCCCTAGAGCACACAAAAAACTATAGATTCCTCAGCCTAAACTTCAGCGCCACAGGTAACTTCCACAAAGCTATGAACGATCTGCGAGACAAGGCAAGAACGAGCTTCTACGCCATCCAAAGGAACATAATATACTGGAATCAGTTATAGAACCCATTCTATCCTCAGTGTACAACGTAAAACACCAAATAATGCATGCAGAGTAGTTAGGCCAATACCCGCTAATGATCAAAATCCAGAAAATATCAATTATATTCTACAACCACCAAAAAGGAAGCGGTTCCCAAACCTTCCATAACAAAGCCATCACCTACAGAGAGATGAACCTGGATACAATTTTTTATAAACTTCCCTATCTACTCCATGAAATACCACAGTGTGCCATCACAGCAGCAAGATGTGTGACCTGTTGCCACAAGAAAAGGGCAACCAGTGAAGAACAAAGACCATTGTAAATACAACCCATATTTATGTGTTTTTATTTTCCCTTTTGTACATCATTACAACACTGTATATAGACATAATATGACATTTGAAATGTCTCCATTCCTTCTGAACTTTTTGGAGTGTAATATTTACTGTCAATTTTTTATAGTTTTTTTCACTTTTGTTCATTATCAATTTCACTTTCTTTGGAGATGTAAACATATGTTTCCCATGCCAATAAAGCCCTTTGAATTGAATTGGAGAGCGAGAGAGAGATTGAGCGAGAGAGAGAGAGAGACACCGTTGCTCTAGAGCACACAAAAACTGTACATACCTCGGCCTAAACATCAGCGCCACAGGTAACTTCCACAAAGCTGTGAACGATCTGAGAGACAAAGCAAGAAGGGCCTTCTATGCCATCAGAAGAAACATAAAATTCGACATACCAATTAACATCTGGCTAAAAATACTTGAATCAGTTATAGAACACATTGCTCTATATGGTAGTGAGGTCTGGGGTCCGCTCACCAACCAAGAATTCACAAAATGGGACAAACACCAAATTGAGACTCTGCATGCAGAATTCTGCAAATATATCCTCCATGTACAACGAAAAACACCAAATAATGCACGCAGAGAAGAATTAGGCCGATAAATTCTACAACCACCTAAAAGGAGGCGATTCCCGAACCTTCCATAACAAAGCCATCACCTACAGAGAGATGAACCTGGAGAAGAGTCCCCTAAGCAAGCTTGTCCTCTGTTCACAAACACAAACAGACCCCACAGAGCCCCAGGACAACTACACATTTAGACCCAACCAAATCATGAGAAAACAAAAAAAGAATGACTTGACACATTGGAAAGTTAACAAATTAACAAACAAAATGCACAAACTAGCATGCTATTTGGCTCTAAACAGAGAATACCTGACCACTGTGACTGACCCAAACTTAAGGAAAGCTCCCATATCTACTGGGTGAAATACCAGTGTTCCATCACAGCAGCAATATTTGTGACCTGTTGCCACAAGAAAAGTGCAACCAGTGAAGAACAAACACCATTGTAAATATAACCCATATTTAGGTTTTTTTATTTTCCCATTTGTACTTTAATATTGTTACAACACTGTGTATATATAAATAATATGACATTTAAAATGTCTTTATTCTTTTGGAACTTCTGAGTGTAATTTTTACTGTTAATTTTTATTGTTTACTATCTACTTCACTTGCTTTGGCAATGTTAACGTATATTTCCCATGCCAATAAAGCCCTTAAATTGAAATTGAATGGAATTGAGAGAGAGAGAGACTTTGTAGGTTCCAAGACAGCAGTCTCACTTACTTCTAAGCATCCAGCACAACTTTGAGACTGTTTTTAATTGGTTTTTCAATAAGGCAAACAACAATGACAGAACCAGACAATGGTAGCATCAGCACTTATACAGAGGAGTAAATAGAACGACAGATCCTGTGTCCCAAATGGCACCCTATGACCTAAAGTATGTAGTGCAATATTACCCTAAGGGCCCTGGTCAAAAGAAGTGCACTATATAGCAGGGTGCCATTTGGGACACACTCACTTCCTACTTCCTACTTCACTACGCTGACAGGAAGTCATCAGCCCAGGCTGACTCAGCACATTTTGGAGGAAGTAACGGATGACACACACGCGCGCACACACGCACGCACGCACGCACGCACGCACACACACACACACACACACACACACACTCACACACTCACACACTCACACACATGTCCACAGGCAAGGCATTCAATTCATTACTCATAACCATGATATAGTGTAATGATATAGGCAGGAATACAACTACAGGGGTACCTCAGGGGTGAGTAGTATTTCTGTAATCAATCATTGTACCACCATGACAGAGGAGGCTGGTATAGGAGTATGTGCTCATCCTAATGGATGGAATGGAATGAATGGATAAGTATCAAACATATCAAACATTTCATTCCAGCAATTACAATAGTTCATCCTCCGATATCTTCGACTATCAGCCACCACTGATAGATACCTTTTGAACCATAGAGGGTGACAGTGGCAGAGCTATGTTTTATTAAAACATTTAAAAAATATGATCTGTGTAGATATATAGATCATTGTAACACTTACAGTTACATAATTAACATAATTTATTCTCCAATGCTCTTACACCTTTATTCATCACTCATTATAGATATCACTGTCAGATCAAATTTCTTGAGAACGGCATCGACCATCTCTGTCACTAGGAATCAGTAGCCTGGAATGCTAATAGATGGTAGCTAGTGATCTATTATAGATTCCAATGCCTCTGTTGACTAGACATTGCCTGCGTCCCAAATGTCACCCCATTCCCTATCTAGTGCATGTAGAGAATAGGGTGCCATTTGGGCCGCATACATTCTTATGGTCTTATGTGCCCTTCAGCTACAGAGGCCTCTGAAATATTGACATAATCTCCAGAAAAAAGCTCTGTGTCTTTCTGTCAAAGGATCCATTGCTTTTACTGTTATTATGAGTAATAATCTAACAGAAATGATGAAGATACTAAAATGTGTAACCACATTTCCTCCGTCAGCGCCTGCCTTGAAGGCCTAAGTAATTGTCGTCATCAAATCTCTGACGCAAAGTATCACCCCTTGTGTCCCTGCTCTTGATGTTTTCGTCATCTCATTTATTATTTCACCCCATATTCCCTAATAACTTCTGGTACACCATCACTCAAAGTACTTCCCAAAACTGGTTTAAATTCTGACATTTTGTAGTGTTTTGCCCAGTTTTGTCTTCTTCCCAGTTTATTGTTTAATTGTCAGTGCATTAAGCAGATGCCTGCAAGCCTTGGTTACATAAAGGAGGAAGAGAGAGAGGGGGGGAGTGAAAGAGAGCTGATGGTTCTGTTGAGAGGCTGGTTGTAGTAGTGACAGTGTGGGTAAGAAGTGGATCTGATGGTTCTGTTGAGGCTGGTTGTAGTAGTGACAGTGTGGGTAAGAAGTGGATCTGATGGTTCTGTTGAGAGGCTGGTTGTAGTAGTGACAGTGTGGGTAAGAAGTGGATCTGATGGTTCTGTTGAGAGGCTGGTTGTAGTAGTGACAGTGTGGGTAAGAAGTGGATCTGATGGTTCTGTTGAGGGGCTGGTTGTAGTAGTGACAGTGAGGGTAAGAAGTGGATCTGATGGTTCTGTTGAGAGGCTGGTTGTAGTAGTGACTTGTGGGTAAGAAGTGGATCTGATGGTTCTGTTGAGAGGCTGGTTGTAGTAGTGACAGTGAGGGTAAGAAGTGGATCTGATGGTTCTGTTGAGAGGCTGGTTGTAGTAGTGACAGTGAGGGTAAGAAGTGGTGTGTGTGTGTGTGTGTGTGTGTGTGTGTGTGTGTGTGTGTGTGTGTGTGTGTGTGTGTGTGTGTGTGTGTGTGTGTGTGTGGTAAAAGTGAGGGTGAGTGCAGCAGGGGACACCCTCCTTAACTTTTCTCCTCTCATCTCTCTCCTCCTCAGGTCTGGCTCACAGTGACAGCCACCAGGTAGAGCACAGAACATTGTCACTGTGCATTCAGCCCCCTCTCTAAAGAAACACAGCATGTAGAGAAACAGTGGAGAGGGGAAGAGAGAGAGAGAGACAGAGTTAGAGGGACAGAGCCTTGGAGGAAGAAAGCAAGGACGCTTATGTGAGAGACAGACAGATTGTGAGAAGAAAATACTATTTTATTGACAAAAACTGTTGATGTGTTTGTCTGTTCGTGTGTGTGTGTATGTGTGTGTGTTTAATATGTGTCTGGCATTTCAATAAAATACTTCACTTTATATCCTGAGTATCTGACAGGAGTGTGAGTTGCATTAGGTCCTATATATCTAACTCCAACACACATCTATTCAGTCATACAGTCTCTCACTGATGCCCCCTTCCTCTCACTCCAGGGTAAAGAGCCTCAGTGCATACCAGTGTTTGCATTATGTTTGACCATATGCTGCTCTGGTCCAAAGTAGTGCACTATAATGGGAAATAGGGTAATGCATGTAGAGCAGAATTAGGCCGATACCCGCTAATTATCAAAATCCAGAAAAGAGCCGTTAAATTCTACAACCACCTAAAAGGAAGCGATTCCCAAACCTCCCATAACAAAGCCATCACCTACAGAGAAATTAACCTGGAGAAGAGTCCCCTAAGCAAGCAGGTCCTGGGGCTCTGTTCACAAACACAAACAGAGCCCACAGAGCCCCAGGACAGCAACACATTTAGACCCAACCAAATCATGAGAAAACAAAAAGATAATTACTTGACACACTGGAAAGAATTCACACAAAAAACAGATCAAACTAGCATGCTATTTGGCCCTAAACAGAGAGTACGCAGTGGCAGAATACCTGACCACTGTGACTGATTCAAACTTAAGGAAATCTTTGACTATGTACAGGCTCAGTGAGCATAGCCTTGCAATTGAGAAAGGCCGCCGTAGGCAGACCTGGCTCTTAAGAGAAGACAGGCTATGTGCACACTGCCCATAAAATGAGGTGGAAACTGAGCTACACTTCCTAACTTCCTGCCAAATGTATGACCATATTAAAGACACATATTTCCCTCAGATTACACAGACCCACAAAGAATTTGAAAACAAATCAAATTTGGATAAATTCCCATATCTATTGGGTGAAATACCACAGTGTTTCATCACAGCAGCAAGATTTGTGACCTGTTGCCACAAGAAAAGGGCAACCAGTGAAGAACAAACACCATTGTAAACAACCTATATTTACGTTTATTTATTTTTGCTTTTGTACTTTAACTATTTGCACATCATTACAACACTGTACATAGACATAATAGGACACTTGAAATGTCTTTATTATTTGGAACTTTTGTGAGTGTAATGTTTACTATTATTTCACTTTTGTTTATTATCTATTTCACTTGCTTTGGGAATGTAAACATATGTTTCCCATGCTAATAAAGCTAATTGAGAGAGGATCTGATGGTACTGTTAAGGGGCTGATTGTAGTAGTGACAGTAAGGGTAAGACGTGTGTGTGTGTGTGTGTGTGTGTGTGTGTGTGTGTGTGTGTGTGTGTGTGTGTGTGTGTGTGTGTGTGTGTGTGTGTGTGTGTGTGTGTGTGTGTGTGTGTGTGTGTGTGTGTGTGTGTGTGTGTGTGTGTGTGTGTGTGTGTGTGTGTGTGGTAAAAGTGAGGGTGAGTGCAGCAGGGGACACCCTCCTTAACTTTTCTCCTCTCATCTCTCTCCTCCTCAGGTCTGGCTCACAGTGACAGCCACCAGGTAGAGCACAGAACATTGTCACTGTGCATTCAGCCCCCTCTCTAAAGAAACACAGCATGTAGAGAAACAGTGGAGAGGGAGAGAGAGAGAGACAGAGTTAGAGGGACAGAGCCTTGGAGGAAGAAAGCAAGGCAGCTTATGTGAGAGACAGACAAATTGTGAGAAGAAAATACTACTTTACTGACAAAAACTGTTGATGTGTTTGTCTGTTCGTGTGTGTGTGTATGTGTGTGTGTTTAATATGTGTCTGGCATTTCAATAAAATACTTCACTTTATATCCTGAGTATCTGACAGGAGTGTGAGTTGCATTAGGTCCTATATATCTAACTCCAACACACATCTATTCAGTCATACAGTCTCTCACTGATGCCCCCTTCCTCTCACTCCAGGGTAAAGAGCCTCAGTGCATACCAGTGTTTGCATTCCAAATCGGATCCTATTCCCTTCATAGTGCAATACTTTTGACCATATTGAGGTCTGATCAAAAGTAGTGCACTATTTAGGCAATAGGGTGCCATTTGGAACACATCCCAACTCTCCCTTCAGGGCACAAAGGCTCAGAGCAGGCCAGTAGCAGGGTTCCTCCTCTTCATGTTAGAGGCTCAGAGCAGACCAGTAGCAGGCTTTCTCCTCAGGTCATGACATCACAGTGTCATAAAGCAAGCCTATAGGGTTTATGAATATATGATGTGATGGAGCAACCCCATTACCTCCTTACAGCAATATCATTGTGTCATGCACTTTGCATTCTCTGCACACACAAGCACACCCACACACACACACACACACACACACACACACATTTACACAAACACACACACATACACATGCACACACACACACAAGGAGCTGAAAACAAGGAGCTTGTTTCTGAGCAAGCGTCATAGCCCACAGGGCAAAAACTGGTTGAATTAACATTGGTTCCACATAATTTCAACAAAAACCTCAATATGATAACATTGAATCAACATGGAAAACTGATTGGATTTGCAAAAAATCATCAACGTAAGGGATTTTTCAATTTTTTAACTAACTTTTAACCTAAATCCAATGACATGGTGACATTTTGTATTTATTTTACGTTGAATTCACGTTAGTTGACAATTCAACCAAAAACCAGACATTCGAAATGGCATCTGTGCCCAGTGGGTGATGACCATCTGCAGTATGACTGTGTTGAAAAAATATTTATGTTTTAATTACTTAATTAATCTCTCTCTCTCTCCCTCTCTCTCAATTCAGTTCTAAGGGGCTTTATTGGCATGGGAAATGTGTTTACATTGCCAAAGTACTCTCTCTCTATCTCTATCGATCTCACGCTCTCTGTCTCTCTCTCTCGCTCTCACGCTCTCTCTCTCTCCTAGAATGGTAAATAGAATGCCTTGGTGATTATATGATCGGTGAAGTACCATCTACTTCATAATTATTTTCTTGGAGATATTTCTCGTTCACTAAATATATGATTAGCATGACACTCAATGCTGAAACCTCTATCTACAAGTACACTGTAAAAAATGATTTTATGGCAAAGTAAATAAAACAGGAAAAATCATGTATCTTTTGCTAAGAATCATTTTGTAAAAATGAAAACTTTAGTATATTAAGTAAATCCTAATTATATACTCATTTTTTACTTGTAAATATTAGACATCCAACAGACAAGTAAAATTGACTTCTGACTCTCTGGCATATTTGCATGCATTAATTAAGTACTTGAAGCAAATAAAAAAAATCAAGTAAAATTTACGTCCTTGAAGAAAGGAATCTGCGCATGCGCGGAAAGAAGAAAACCCGCGATGATTGAGGGATTTCCAATCTCCACTCCATCTGCTCTCGACAGGTAAGCAACAGTAAAAAACTGCATTATATTACGGATTTTAGATTAATTTAACGATTGTGTTGTCATCACTTCAGTCTATACATTTGAAAAGTTTAGTGTTCTTAAGTTAAGAGACGTGCTCCAGAAAAAAAGTTCACGGAGACGGAGAGGCAGAAAGCACTCTGTTTATTTTCTTTCTTTTACAAAAGCACAATGTTTTATTTCGATTGTAAGTGGACACATAAAAAAGTAGACATTTAACAGTTTATTTTTTCATATTTCTTAAGTCTGTAATCTGTATGACCAAAAATGACTGAGCATTTTGAGGTAACGTTATGTGAAGAAAGAAAATCGAGCAAAATGCCGACCCAAGACGGTTAATGACGAGTTAGCTTTGTAAGACGTTAGCCATATTTTTTTCTCAGTAACGTTATATACTGCGTTCACACCATGGAAACGGAAACGGAGACGGAGAGCCAGTGGTGTCCATTGTGCTTGAAGAAAGCAAGGTCCTATCGAACTGTGGAAATACTGCGAAAGCTTGTGCTCTCCTGATGGGACTGATATACGCCTTAAATCTTCAGTATCCCTCCAAGCTGAAGTACACTTTTGAGGTTTTTCAGAAACTGTTTCTGGATCTTGATGGTCTGAAGCTCTCTCCTAAAGTACGATCTTTGAAAAACAAGCTGCTTGCTTGAAATATTTCCAGAAGCATTTATCTGCCTTGTTGACTCTTGCTCCAAAATGTGCATTGTGTGCAACCTTTACATTTATATTTGTTGTTAACATAACAGATGTGTGCAACTGAGTTGATAATGGTTGCCATCATTTGATAAAACTGTTTTGTACAAATGTTTTTACATGTACAAATTACATGATTTGTATTTCAGTTTTTTTATTAGCTTAAAAGGGTTTCTAAATGTATTGGGTAAGGACTTAATGAGTTTCCTTTTTAAGGGTAGGGGGTGGGGTCTGGTTAGCAGGATTAATTTTTGACAGCAGTTTGCTATGTAATATTTTGATACTGAAATTTAGAAAGAACTTTACATGTTTTTGTACTGTGAATGTTCATAAGCATTTATCTGCCTTGTTGACTCTTACCCCAAAATGTTCATTGTGTGCAACCTTTACATTTTATATTTGTATTTGTTGTTTACATAAAAGATGTGCGTGCAACTGAGTTGATAATGGTTGCCATCATTTGATAAAACTGTTTTGTACAAACTTTTTTACATTTACAAATTGCAGGATTTGTATTTGTTTTTTTATTAGCTTAAAAGTCTTTCTAAATGTAATTGGGTAAGGACTTAATGAGTTTCCTTTACTTCATTTACATGATTTTGTACTGTGAATGTTCATAGGCATTTCTTAATAAATTACTCTGAACTGCACATTGTCCCAGTATTATTTTGTCACATTATAAGAGTAACATTTAATTTAAAATAATTACCAGCACTGCATAAAACAAGTAAAATTAATTTAAAATATCAAGTGGTTTTACTTAATTCTATTAATTATATCAGATTTGTAAGTAAAAATTACTCAATATAATTTAACAGGCCAAGTTATATGTACTTATTCACTTTGTTAATTTTACTCGGCTTAGTTAAGTAGATTTACTTAATTTCCATAAATGTGAAATTTACTTGAAAAATATTCGTGCAAAAACTTGCCAAATAAAAATTGAGTAAATTCTACTTGTTGTTTTTCTCAGTGTAGAGGGATAATACACTTAATCAAGATACAGTATCTAGGATGCACAGAAATCCCACACACAAGCCCCTGCACGTGGGCATGTACGCACACACTCTTTTTTGTCTCTCTTTTTTGTTCTTCCACTCTCACACAATCCATCCCCAAGGTTGTTAGCAATTCTTTTTTGTGTTTATTCTTCAAAAGTATAAATTCTTGAGGGGCTTTGCTGGGTCTCTGAAGCAGAAGACATCATACAACATTGACTCGCTCTCTACCACACTCTACCACTCTGTCCCAGTCTAGATATATGGGATTGATACATCAAACCATTCCTGCCCCATGCTCATGCATTTATGTAGAATTTGTACAGTGTATAATATTGATTAGAATATAGAATTTAAGAATTGCAGAATATTAGAATGTAGAATGTTTAATCCGATCCTGGTTCTCAGTGAGTATAGAGTCCTTCTGTCAGATTGAAGTAGGCCTTGTGCAGTGATCTGACACTCTGGTCAGGCAGCAGACATGTGTCAGAGTATTACAGGTAGAGTTCCCTTCTCTTCCTTCACCTGAGTCCTTATTCATAATGACATCCTGCATAGAAGATGCCTCTTAAACAGAGTCTGTACACATTCAGATCGGCCATGTCTCCCCACCCACAGGGGCTGTCCAAGGGACAACACTTCACAGTAAATTAGCCCATGTGAGTGTGTGTGTGTGCATGTGTGTATGAATGTGTGCATGAGTGTGTGTTTTCCACATGTAGGAAGGATTCAATCCTGCTCCCACTGTCACCTATACAACCCCTTTCCCCACCATCGGGTCCTCTCTCACCCTCTACTTGCCCTGTGACATGCTCCATTTCACACTGACAACTTTCCTGGGCGATGACATAACAGAACAGAATATTGTTGATCACTCTGCTGAAAGTATACTGAACAAAAATATAAACGCAACATGTTACAGTAAGTGTTGGTCCCATGTTTCTTGAGCTGAAATAAAAGATCCCTGAAATGTCTATATGCAGAAAAAGCACACATTTCTTTACATCCCTCCCTGTTAGTGAGGATTTCTTCTTTGCCAAGATAATCCATCCACCTGACACGTGTGGCGTATATAGAAGCTGATTAAACAGCATGATCATTACACAGGTGATGTGGGACAATAAAAGGCCAGTTTTGCAGTTTTGTCACACAACACAATGCCACAGATGACTGCAGGAATGTCCACTAGAGCTGTTGCCAGATAATTGAATGTTAATTTCTCTACCATAAGCCACCTCCAACATCGTTTCAGAGAATTTAGCAGTACGCCCAACCTGCCTCACAACCGCAGACCACGTGTAACCACGCCAGCCCAGGACCTCCACATTCGGTGGGATCGTCTGACAAAAGCCACTCGGACAGTTGATACTGAGTAGTATTTCTGTCTGTAATAAAGTTATTTTGTGGGAAAAAACAAATTCTGATTGGCAGGGCCTGGCTCCTGGCTGCGCCCCTGCCCACTTATGTGAAATCCACAGATTAGGGCCTAATTAATTAATTCAAAGTGATTGATTTCCGTAACTCAGTAAAATCTTTGAAATTGTTGCATGTCGCTTTTATATTTTTGTTCAGTATATATTCCTATTAATTCCTTAGTAATTTATAGTAACCATAATACGTTTCCTTACTGTAAATTGTTACAGTGCTTGCTATAATCACTGCATTGTTGTATTGTTATAACTTGGTCAGAGGAGTCTTGTGTTCTCTCAAGCCTTAGGGGAGGTTATTCTGCAGCCTCATTTAGCGGTACTGAGCTGCACACACTCCGAACACATTTCCATCCCCTAGAAAATATGTCTGTACCTTTATGCAGTTAAGTCTACATTTATGGTTGCGACAAGCAAGCGGCTGCCTTCTTTATGGTTTCAGTACGTTGGTATGCAGGGTGATCAGTTTCTGTTGTGTTTACATTTACATTTTGGTCATATCCAGAGCGACTTACAGTCAATCAAGTAAGGCTGATAAAACAACCACATTTCACAGTCATTGCAAGTAAAAACTTTGCTCTGCAAATATTAGTATTTAACAAAACTATACTCATTACTTCCTGGGTATGGGCCCAGTATTCTGTAGAGGGCACACTGAGATGCCTTCCCAATATAAATAATGATGGCGTGAAAATGAAAGGAAAGTGAGACTTGGCGATGGATCAATCCTTCTAATGAGCATTATGAGAATACGTTGGAAGAGGGGGAAAGAGTTGTGTGTGTGTGCATGCCTGTGCATGTGTGTGTGTGTGTGTGTGTGTAATGAGGAGGGAGGAGAGGGTCATCTCCTTCTGTAGAGAGAGAAATTATACCCGAGGAGACTAGATGGAGAAATCTCTCACACAGAGGCCTTGTCATACATTCACATTACATAGGAGGGATACTGTACATAGACAGTGATCTTGATGAGACATTACATATGCAAAGGGCCTCAAGACCCTACCTCAGCTAACTTCTACTTGCTTTTGATACAAGTGACCCAATGCATCCTTTTGGAGAAAAAAGGATGCAACTCTTGCTCACAATTAAAAACGTAATACTAGCGAGTGTTGCGGCTTTTCCTTCCAAATGCTCATATAACTTGAGTTGTGCCTCGTCTCACTATTGGTTGAGCGCCTTCTATTCCTCTCCAATGCGTAGTTTTTGCTGAGAATTGGGCATCAACAAAACATGACATGACACATGAATGGCCATTTTCATCTCTCCACAGCTGTCCTGCATAGCTGCTGAGTTATTCATCCAAGCAAGCACTGCATGGATACATTACAAGAGATAGGTTCCCAAAACACAAAATATACTCAGTTGTGATGACATTTTATACAATGTTTACGTTAGGTTGCACAGGACATTCTTACAATGTTGAATAATGTTCCACAATTTCCAAATAATTCAGTTTTGTTGATGTTCATAGCATATGTCTTTTAGGTTTAACTTAATATTCCATTGATTTTTTACACAATATTAATTTTACCTTTTCTTGGAAAAATGTCAAGAACATTTGAAAATGTTATATTTAAGTTTCACCTAATATTACCAGCCTAGCGGTTAGAGCTTTGGGCCAGTAACTGAAAGGTCGCTGGTTCGAATACCCAAACCGACAAGTTGAAAATCCTGTCGATGTGTCCTTGAGCAAGGCACTTAACCCATTTTCTCCAGGGGCTGACCCTGTAGGTAGGCCGTCATTGTAAATATGAATTTGTTCTTAACTGACTTGCCTAGTTAAACAAAGGTTACATAAGAAAATATATAACATTCTCAGCATGCAAATGTGACATCCCCATTGTGTTTCTCTCCAGATTATATGGCAATTCACATTTGTACAAAGTGATAAAGACACACAGCATTTACATTTAATTAATCTGAACAGCATTTTATCATATATTGTAAACACAATGTTTGGTTCCCAAGCTTGGTCTTTAGTTCTCTGCACCGCCAGAGAAGCTTACATTCGATTTCTTCAGTATATAGCCATGGCAGTATGGTCAATCAGGAATTCTATGCTTCCCTTTCAGCCTTCTTAGACATAACTAACCCAGGGATATACTGGTAACTGGGTTATCCACCATCACTTCATCCATCCTCTTTATATGCTACATACTTCTGGGCCCATATTTACAATTTATCCAACAGTATGAGTGCTGATCAAGGATGATCATGAAAAATAAGACGGGGGACCATGTCAAGTGTCTCAAAGAAGGAATTATATTGGGTCCGTCAATTTTTACACCATTTTCTTTTTTTATTACAATTAGTCAAAATTTTGCATTTCTGACTGGATTTATACATCTGGACGAATCAAAGTGAATCCATGGATCAGCGTCCTCCAGCAGGTGAAGCTGATCCCGGACGAGCACACAATAATCTGTAGCACCCAATAATCTTGTATTGTTATGTTTTTAAAATGGTATGAACTGCCTTGATTTTGCATAGTGCCATAGTGCCAACTGTAAAGTTTGGTGGAGGAGGAATAATGGTCTGGGGCTGTTTTTCATGGTTCGGGATAGGCCCCTTAGTTCCAGAAGGGAAATCTTAACGCTACAGGATACATTTTACATTCTAGACTATTCTGTGGTTCCAACTTTGTGGCAACCGTTTGGGGAAGGCCCTTTCCTGTTTCAGTAAGACAATGCCCCTGTGCATAATTGTTTTAAATGTAACCTTTATTTAACTAGGCAAGTCAGTTAAGAACAAATTCTTATTTACAATGACGGCCTACCCTGTCCAAACCCCGACGACGCTGGGCCAATTGTGCGCCGCCCTATGGGACTCCCAATCACGGCCGGATGTGATACAGCCTGGATATATCTTTCTCAAAACATCAAATTGTGACCAACATATGTGTGTGCATCACACCTATTTCAATAAATATGCTATATAGCCTGCAGAACGCAAGAGAGGAATGTAGGCAAGACAGAACAGAGAATTCCACCAAAGCAGTGCAAAAATATTGTTTCTCTCTCTCTCTCTCTGTTGAATGCATGGGCATTTAGCCTACAGCCTACTGTATGTTTTTTTGTAAAAGACACTCCTTAACTATCTTGTGTCTATCTATTTAAAAAAAACGTAGCCTATATTCCCTTCTCTCTCCGTTCAATAGGCTATGAATTTGACTGAAGGCCACCCTTCATTTTTTTATGCATGGCATTCTACAGATGAAAGTAATGGTGTTCCATCTCAAAAAAGTTATTTGAATAGCCTAAAATGTAAGGTAGCCAGATGAATAATAATTAAAGAGAACAAACAATAGCAATTACCTAAATAAAAATAGAATTACAAGTTTAATCTTATTAAGAAATATATTATCCACATGGGCCTGGAAAATGGCCAATAATCATAAAAGCTTTAAGATAAGTTAAAGTTGTAAACAGTAGTTATATTTCCCAGATATTCTAGCCAACAAAGGTGTCGACCTGAAGTTGTTGTGGCTTTTAAAAATAACAAGAATGAAAGAATGAAACTCTATAGCCCAGCGGTTCCAAAACTAGGGGTCGCAACCCCATGTGGGGTCGCCTGATATGAATATGAACATTTCCAAAATCACGAAAACAAAAAATCTTTATTGTTTTTGTATCTCAAAATAATTGTAATGTGGTTAACCTTAAAAATCTAAATGAAAATTATTGAAATCTAAACGCAGCAGAAAATACCCTGCCGTCTCCCTCAGAGCTATAAACTCATGGTACCCTTTGCCATTTCATATCTGTTTGAAGCTGGATTCAGCAGTGCTCTCGTCTGCATTAAAACCAAATATTGATCCAGGTTGGATGTGACAGTAGAGATGTGACACTGTTGACCACGCCTACTGACTTTGAGAAGCTCTGATGCGACATGCATCAAGCACACTGCACACCCATCTCATTAGTGGTGGTGAGATAAGAGACATTATGTCAGACTAATTTGCAATTGACTGTCATAGCCCCACATTAAAATGATGACAATCAGAAATACTGTTAGAATTTTAGAAAGTGAACATTGCATGTCAATTACTTTTTTTTCACATGGTTGGAGTCATGAGAATGTTCAGATATCAAAATGGGGTCATGTTTGGGAAGTCTAGGCATAGGCTATTTATAAGAGATGGTAAGAAAGATGGTTACTTAAGGCAAACCAAAGGTTGCGAGTTTGAATCAAATCACAGACACCTTTAATTAAATTGCAACTTTTCAACTACTTACTACTTTTTAGCTATTTTACAACTACTTTGCATGTTAGCTATCCCTTCCCCTAACCCTACCCTTAACCCTTTAACCTAACTCCCAAACTTAACCCTAGCCTTAACCCTAATCCCTAGCTAACGTTAGCCAGCTAGCTAACGTTAGACACCTAGCTCGAATTTGTAACATATCATATACGTTTTGTGAATTTGTAACATACAATACCGTTCAAAAGTTTGGGGTCACTTAGAAATGTCCTTGTTTTTGAAAGAAAAGCAAATTTTTGGGCCAAGAAACTGAAGATCTCGCACAACGCTGTGTACTACTCCCTTCACAGAACAGTGCATACTGGCTCTAACCAGAATAGAAAGAGGAGTGGGAGGCCCCGGTACACAACTGAGCAAGAGGACAAGTACATTAGAGTGTCTAGTTTGAGAAACAGATGCCTCTCAAGTCATCAACTGGCAGCTTCATTAAATAGTACCCCCAAAACACCAGTCTCAACTTCAAGAGTGAAGAGGCGGCTCCGGGATGCAGAGTTGCAAAGTAAAAGCCATATCTCAGACTGGCCAATAAAAAGATTAAGATGGGCAAAAGAACACAGACACTGGACAGAGGAAAATATGGCTTTTTCTTTTAAATTAGACATTCGATTTTGATTGATTCATCAAGTGCTCATGCTTTTGAAAGCAACGAACACCACAGGGGTGCAGTAAAGTATTTGCAAAGGTTGGAGAAATACACTGGTGCTTTACAGTACTTATCCTATGAAAAGACACTTGGGACAATAAAAGTGGTGCAGCAGTTTGGCTGAGATAGGTTTACAGTGTTCTCCCACTAAATCACAGCACAATCTCATCATCCTCTCTCTCTCTCTCTCTCTCTCTCTCTCTCTCTTCCAGCCTGCAGCGACCCCAAACTGCTGTTTAATTTGAGGAAACCATACCACAGAAGAAATCAGATCCCAAATAAAACCCTTTATTGCTACCAAACTCCCGCAAAAATATCGCAATGAAAGTCAAATAGAGCAATGAACAGCCATCCACCTCAACTATTGGGGTGGTTGTTGGCAGTGTTACAGTGGTGTATTTTTCTGCCCATGTCTACTCTGAGAACGCACTGAGCTAGCTATTAAAATGTGTATTTGGTAAAGTCTTATGGGCCAAGGGAATTTCTTTCTCTGCAGCTTTTTCATTTAGTTCAATAAAGCTAATCTCGATTACACACTTAATGCTCTTTTGGTCTTCCTTTCTATTCATTGCAGACCTACAGCTCAACCTGAAGCTGGTGTGCTTCTGTCTGTGTTGACAGGTGCATTCTGGATTTCTGTAAAAAAGTGGAGATTCTAAAGGCCATGATACAGGGGCAAAGAGGTTGTTCTTCTTTAGCCTTAAACTCAAACCTGCTGCCAGCCTAACCAATGGCAATGTAGAAACAACAAGATAACTAGATTTATCAAACCTTTAACAAAATATTTACCAGCTAGCTAGATGTGAATGGTATTAATCTAGCACGCAACCGGAGTCCCATATGTTGGCGCACAATTGGCCCAGCGTTGTCCGAGTTCGGCCGGTGTAGGCTGTCATTGTAAATAAGAACTTAACTGTTCTTAACTGACTTGCCTAGTTAAATAAAGGTTAAATAAAATACAAAAAAGTTGTATATATGTCCATGTTGCCTGTTGTCCATCATTGCTCCAGTGTCTCATACTCCGTCTCCTTGCCAGCAACATTGCCTGAGAATATTACCTCAATAAATTACCAGTGTATCATAGCCTTAAAGCTGAAATCCTTAATTGGAGAAACTGCCTTGTCTTTTTGGGATTTTACAACAACAAAGTTACTGCAAACAACAAACACTTTGTTTTTACCTCTGACACCATTGCACGCTCAATAGAACAGCAGAATAGGTACTGCAATTTTTGTTTACCACACTGCCAGAGGCTCATCTACACCGTTTCTTCTCCATTTTAACAACAAAACAAAAACAATAAAAAAGGAAGTGGGGGCGAGCAGTGGCACTGTTTCTCCTAATTCTCCTCATCATTTTCTGTCTGCCCTTCACCTGCAACACTGTAATATAGTCCTCAAGTTCCTCACCCTTGGTCCTCTGCAGGTAATCTAGAAGGTCCCTAGCTTGACCTTTAGAGGAGTATAACCAACCTATAGATGGGGAGAACTGTAGCCATGCTGCAATAAATTGGCTCCCTAGTGAAACACTAACCTTTTTGGGCCCTCTTCACGATTTGGGCGACGTGGGAACTGGGGATTCAATTGACGTTGTACTGGGAAGACAATTTACTGTAGCACAGCACCGACGGGTGCCCGTCCATAGTAAAAAACAAGAGGAAGAACATCCAAGGTGAGAAGTGCAGACTCAGCATTTGTTCTTTGTTGTATGTTGTTGTTTTTGTGAGTGACAGAAACAGAGAGCAAAAGGTGTCAACACAACAACCCTGACAAGATGGTGTGTGGGGAACAGGAGTCAGAAGTGGGGAAATTGGAATGGAAGTAGGTTGAAATACAGCATATACAGTATATCTGACAGTGAGAGGTGCACAGTGAACAGGGAAGCCCCTGGTTGCTCATGTGAAAATGCGCCTGATTCCTTATATAGCGCACTCACTACTTTTGACCAGGATGTGCACAATGCACTCTATGTAGGGAATAGGGTGCCATTCTGGATGCAGTACCTCTAAGCAAAAGGAGTGCACTATGTAGGGAATACGGTGCCATTTCGGACACAGCCCCTGTCACATATTATATAGAGAAGGTCCTGAGTCTACTGTAACAATAATGAAGTGCTTTGTTTGGAAAAAATGGTCCTCCTCTCTCCTGTACTCATCACTCTGTGCTTTAGCCTATGGGCCCTAGTTAAAATTAGTGCACTATATATGGGAAAAAGGTGACATTTAAAGGGAAGGTACTGTAGGTCCAGAGTATAATAGTGCTGTGTTTGAAAATAAAAAGGACAGAATGAGCGGCCCTCCTCTCTTATTTCTCCTGTACTCATCACTGTGTTGCTTTAGCCAGAGACTGATTAAAAAGGCATCAATTGCCTCCCACCTAATTACCAGCAGTGTGGTAGCTTAATGTTTTTGTTGATATTAAATAAAGTAGTTGTCTGTAGAAAATGAGGTGAACAATGCAGAAGCCAATCCTCAGCATATTTAATGGTGCTATTTGACTTCCAGCCATATGCTACCAGTCATTACTTTGTCCCCCAATTACCATGTAACAAATGCATTTTCAAAACAACAGAATGGAAGGGTTGGAACATACTGTTCCAGAACCCTTACAGATAAAAACAACATCAATGGAAAATGTGTTCTGTACCATTCTATAGTTTTGTCCATCAGGGAGAACCACATGGACAGGTCTTAAGCACTGCATAGTGAACTACGTGTATGTATGTATGTATGTATGTATGTATGTATGTATGTATGTATGTATGTATGTATGTATGTATGTATGTATGTATGTATGTATGTATGTATGTATGTATGTATGTATTAATACAAAAACTAAATTTTAAGTGAAATATTAGCTTTTGTCTGAAGCCTAAAAAGACTGAAAAATCCAAAGCTAATTTGAGCTCTGCTCTAACAAGGCCTTTCAGCATAAGACTCTTGACTACTGCTAGAGTACTATAGCTTTTTGATCTATTGTACCTCAACAACCAATGTGCTCATATTGGATGGGTTGATTAGGATTCAAACCTTCTCTTAAACAGCCTAATATATACTCTTGGAGTAGGTTTAGCCTGTTAATGTACTTGGCAATGTAAACATGTTTTTTCATGTAAGACATAATCCCATTCCACTTATTTAAACATTATGGGCAGGTTTTCCAGGACACAGATTAAGTCTAGTCCTAGACTAAAAAGCAAGATCAATGGAAATCTTCAGCCCAAATTATCTCTAGTCCAGGACTAGATGTAATCTGGGTCTATGAAATTGCTCCGTTGACACTGCCTTGGTAGACATCGAAGTCACACATCATGCCAGAGATTCCAGTTCTCACCCACACTTTGAATCCCCATGGGTTTGGTTTGCCTCGCATATATTGCTTGATTCTGCTGAATTTCCCCTTGAAAGGAATCATCATCTCATCCACAGAGTTGTGCTCTTCTGGTACCACCTGCAGGCATTTCTCTCTGAATGAATCAAGCCATGGTCTGAGTTTCCATAGTTTGTCTTTCTTTTCCGTCTCAGATACTGTCATGTTGTTTACAAAATGTAATGACGTCAACAGGGATTGGAATCTGTTGCGTGGCATCACATCAGCAACAGGGGAGTACCGTGTCTCTGTCTCCCAATACAGACGGTTTCCAGCCATTTGTACTAGGCCCATCTTCAGGTACATGCCAAACATTTTTTCAATTTCCTTTGCCATGGGGTTTACAGATGTTCCATGTGTCTGAAAGCTGTACTCATTTGTGTTTTGTGTCAGAGCCTCAATCATGTCTTCGGACACAAACTTCTGGAAGTATTCCAATGGTGTATGGAGGGAAATGTCATCTCCTGTGAAAAATCAGTGTTGGGACTGATGAAATCTTTTTTCAGCCAGCGAGGGCATGGTGTGTTTGCTTGTTTTTGGCTCGATGTCCTCGTAATTATCAGCTGGACAGTCCATGGGTGGTTGGTTTCCTTTGTCCACTTGTTGACAGACATCTTCATCTGAGTCTTCATCACTCTCATCAGTGTCATTGAGTTCCATCTCAACTTCACTCTCTCCATTTTGGATGACATCAATCACATCCTGCACACTGTATCGCGGCTCTCTCCTTGCTGGTGGCATTCTGAAAATAAAACATCAATTAATTAACATGTATTATAATGCTTTTTATATTGTAGTACATAACCTGAAGTAATAGATAGGGTGGTGGACCAAGTGGTCACATTGGTCATGTTTTCCAGGCAGACAAAACTGTCTGCCTATTTTAAGTTGCTTAGGACAAAAGCGTCTGCTAAATGCCCTAAATGTAAATGTACCCCAATCACCAGCCATTTAGTCACACAATACTGCCTGGACATAACAATACTGCTTGTTATGCTCTCTAATTATCGTACTAAAAGGAAAACATTCACACCCCCACTTACATCCACACACCACATTCAATAACATTTTCACCTTTCCCAGAACTGAATTGTCTGTTGATATCCTCTGGATTTTTAGGTCAGTCTGATCAAATTAACTACATTTTCTTGAGATAAACTTTTAAATCAGTCAAATTTGACGTTGTTCGAAGGAAACCTTGAGAGGTTGTGTGAGTTTGTGGCCCTAAGGCGGGACTTATAAACAAATGTATGATCCAATAGCATTGGGAGACTGAACAATAGGACCCACTGACTATGTAAATGTGGTAAAAAGTAGGATAAAATATAACAGATTGTTTTTAAGGATGACTAAAGGTAACGTTTTAATTTTACAACAAGGGGTCTTACAGGGTTAACCCTACATTTGACTGAGCCTAATACATAAGCCTACTGAGACAATGTAGTTGACAGCTTTTGAACCTATTTTGAAGCTATACATGGTTTATGTTCCTGTTATAAACAATGGAGTAATGCAACCTTATCTTTTGGGTCCCTGATACACAGTCAAATTAGTTCAGACAGAACGAGCAGTAGAGATAAGAGAGGCCAAATGTAAGATTAGATCCATTATGATAGATGTGTGGCAGAAGAGGTGGGACAGCAAGCCCAAGGGCCAGCATAGGATTAGGGAGGAGAGTTTAGTTTTTCTTAATGTTTGTTTCTTTCGTTCTTTTCATCTGTAAGCTGTAATTGACTACATACTCCAGTACAGTAGGTGGCAGCATGCACCTGTTTGTGGATCGCCATAATATCATAGAAGAGGAAAAAACGGGAGTTTTGCATATGCAAATTAATACCATATTGTAACTTTAGGATGGGTGGTGGGTCGAGAGCCCTGTTTAACAAGCTGTTGGACTGTTGTGGAGCGGAATGGCGGTGAGTAGTGAGGATGCGGCGATGGATATGGAGCGAAGGCTGGAAAAGCAACAGCTGGACGGAATCATGGTGGAAGCAGAAGTGCTGGTTGATTTTGATGGTCCGTTGAGCAAGTGCGGTGAGAGTGAGTCAAAGACTGTGGCAACGAAAAGTAGAGCAAAAGTAGTTGGAGTGCGATTTGTTAATAATTATGTATACTTGGGAGATCCATTTGAGGTCACAAAGATTCTAAAGTATGCATTAGGAAAAGTAGAATCAGTCTGATTTACCATGAGTGGTTTTGTTCAGATTTCATGCTTCTCAGAAGAGCAGGAGATAGCTTTGTGGCTCCATAAGTTGGCGACATCTGAAGTGAAGAGCAGGGCACCGATTCAAGGTGTGATATGTTAAGATGGGATAATGTGTAGGATTTTGATTTGGATTGAACTGCGATTAAAAAAAGGTTTTTAGATTTATCTGTTGTTGTTTTATGTACAAAAAAATTACATTCTGCAATGGTCATCTATAGTTTACTATCAGTACAGTAGATGGCGAAATGCACATCAATTTTATTTTTATGTAGCCTAGGCCTACTGGTTGTATGAATTTGGGATCTAGGTCAAATTTTGTACTATGGGGAATAGTAGACTGACATAGTGTCACGAGATGGGATGTGGAGAGACCAAGACGCAGCGCAGGGATAGTAGTTAGACATTTCTTTATTTATTAATACTATGTATATCCATATATATATACTATGTATAATCAAATCCAAAAATGACGAACTAAAATAACACCAAACAAACAGACGTAACAAACACACTTACTTCCACCGTGACTTCGACATATAACGACAACAACCCACACCAGAGTGAAGGACAGACTCAACATATATGGGATCCCTAATTAGAGACAATGCGGTGCAGCTGCCTCTAATTAGGGATCCAACCCAAACCCCACACAGAAACAGAAAAGAACGACACTGTCAGACTCTGACCATAACTACATAGAGAAGCCTATTTGCTTCTCTATGGCCAGAGCCTGACACATAGGCTAGTGATTTTGCTGTTCATTACTCATGTTGGCTGAGGAAAAGTAAATGTGGCAGTTATTCTAACATCTTCAAAGTGCACATCGGAATTCGGTAAGAAAGACGCACACCGTTGCGTTCTGTACTCTGTTGAATAACCATAAACTAAATGTGATTTTTGTCATTCTAAGCACCGTGAGTGGTCGCCCTAATCTGGTTATGCACCCGATATGGGTCCTGTAAATTTCTCAAATGTCCAGCACCACACCCTGACACACATACACACACGCACACACACAGCGTGCTAATGGAAGTTAACAGGGCCTAATGGAGTGTCCTGTAATATGGGATGACGTAAACTTCAGCCTCTTTGTTATTGTCAGAGTTAGCGTAAAGTAGAGAACAGTGTTACAAGCTAACTTAGCAGACTGTATAACAGTAGTGCATGGTCCAACAATGTGACCATTTTTAGAGACTGCTGGAGGGTAATATACTGGACCGGCCTTCCTTGTTTTTCAGTGGAGTCTAATGAAACCTGTCTTTCAGGAGTGGGCACTAGAAAAGGCACAATAGACGTGAGCCTGTCTCTAGCTGTCTTTATGACATGCTACAGCACAATAGAGGTGAGCATGTCTCCAGCTGTCTTTATGACTTCA
Source organism: Thymallus thymallus (assembly GCA_023634145.1). Classification (NCBI taxonomy): domain Eukaryota; kingdom Metazoa; phylum Chordata; class Actinopteri; order Salmoniformes; family Salmonidae; genus Thymallus; species Thymallus thymallus. Next base: position 26,237,766 of record CM042387.1, read on the forward strand.
TGCTACAGCACAATAGAGGTGAGCATGTCTCCAGCTGTCTTTATGACCTCATACATGTGTGTGTGTGTGTGTGTGTGTGTGTGTGTGTGTGTGTGTGTGTGTGTGTGTGTGTGTGTGTGTGTGTGTTGATCAGCTTGTTGGGGGTGAACTGGGAGCAGTGCTGTAGTGGTGGGACAGAGGAGATGGCAACAGAAAGGGCTTCGTCCTGCCCTATACTACGAATCAGGTTTGAGGAGTTAGCAAGGCTCCTTCAGAACTAACCTACTCAAGGGCAGGCTAACTCAGGGCTAACTCAATTTATCCTGAATTAAGTGTCTGAGCCATGAGTTGAGGACCAATGAAATCAGATACCCTCCATCTCGCAAAGATTGTGTTATCATTCCCTTCATTTGAGGAAGGCAACTGATTACATATTTTATTAACGAATTTGCAAGATAACTTTTCTTAAATGTTGATTTTGCCAAAAATGCAAATGTGGCACTGACTCACCCATGGATTGATGTTTCACATTGTCTCAATGAAGAGTTAGCCATGTGAATAGACATACAGTGGGGAGAACAAGTATTTGATACACTGCCGATTTTACAGGTTTTCCTACTTACAAAGCATGTAGAGGTCTGTAATTTTTTATCATAGGTACACTTCAACCGTGAGAGACGGAATCTAAAACAAAAATCCAGAAAATCACATTGTATGATTTTTAAATAATTAATTTGCATTTTATTGCATGACAAAATAATTTGATCACCTACTAACCAGTAAGAATTCCGGCTCTCACAGACCTGTTAGTTTCTTTCTTAAGTTAAGTTCTTAAGTTCTTAAGAAGCCTCCTGTTCTCCACTCTTACCTGTATTAACTGAACTTGTTTGAACTCGTTACCTGTATAAAAGACACCTGTCCACACACTCAATCAAACAGACTCCAACCTCTCCACAATGGCCAAGGCCAGAGAGCTGTGTAAGGACATCAGGGATAAAACTGTAGACCTGCACAAGGCTGGGATGGGCTACAGGACAATAGGCAAGCAGCCTGGTGAGAAGGCAACAACTGTTGGCGCAATTATTAGAAAATGGAAGAAGTTCAAGATGACGGTCAATCTCGCTCGGTCTGGGGCACCATGCAAGATATCACCTCGTGGGGCATCAATGATCATGAGGAAGGTGAGGGATCAGCCCAGAACTACACGGCAGGACCTGGTCAATGACCTGAAGAGAGCTGGGACCACATTCTCAAAGAAAACCATTAGTAACACACTGCGCCATTATGGATTAAAATCCTGCAGCGCACGCAAGGTCCCCCTGCTCAAGCCAGCGCATGTCCAGGCCCGTCTGAAGTTTGCCAATGATCATCTGGATGATCCAGAGGAGGAATGGGAGAAGGTCATGTGGTCTGATGAGACAAAAATAGAGCTTTTTGGTCTAAACTCCACTCGCCGTGTTTGGAGGAAGAAGAAGGATGAGTACAACCCCAAGAACACCATCCCAACTGTGAAGCATGGAGGTGGAAACATCATTCTTTGGGGATGCTTTTCTGCAAAGGGGACAGGACGACTGCACCGTATTGAGGGGAGGATGGATGGGGCCATGTATCGCGAGATCTTGGCCAACAACCTCCTTCCCTCAGTAAGAGCATTGAAGATGGGTCTTCCAGCATGACAACGACCCGAAACACACAGCCAGGGCAACTAAGGAGTGGCTCCGTAAGAAGAATCTCAAGGTCCTGGAGTGGCCTAGCCAGTCTCCAGACCTGAACCCAATAGAAAATCTTTGGAGGGAGCTGAAAGTCCGTATTGCCCAGCGACAGCCCCGAAACCTGAAGGATCTGGAGAAGGTCTGTATGGAGGAGTGGGCCAAAATCCCTGCTGCAGTGTGTGCAAACCTGGTCAAGAACTACAGGAAACGTATGATCTCTTTAATTGCAAACAAAGGTCTTATGTCATGCAATAAAATGCAAATTAATTACTTAAAAATCATACAATGTGATTTTTTTTTGTTTGTTTTAGATTCCGTCACTCACAGTTGAAGAGTACCTATGATAGAAATTACAGACTTCTACATGCTTTGTAAGGGGGAAAACCTGCAAAATCAGCAGTGTATCAAATACTTGTTCTCCCCACTGTATGTGACATGCACACGCAGTTACAAGCTGACAAGAAAAATCCACAGTCGTAGTACGGATGAAGCCTGACCTCGAATGTGAAGCTAAAGGAAGCTGGCTAGCTTTTTAAAAGCCTGAGTAGATCTAGCTTGCTTCGTAGCATACTACTCTGGTGACAGACACAGTGAGACACACATTGACACACACACACCATTCCCTTGTATCTCTCTCTGTTAGTCTAATGTCTGGGATGCCAGTGAGATGTTCAACTAGGAGACGTACGGAGCCAACGCCACCATGGCTTCCTCTCCATGTACACGTGAGCATCCTCCCCTTGGTGCCTCAAATCCTAGACGAAAACCTGGTTCAATCTGCTTTCCAACAGACATTGGGAGACAAATTCACCTTACAGCAAGACAATAATGTAAAACACAAGGACAAATATACACTTACCAAGTGGCTTCGTTATAGTTTTGACTTAAATTATCTTGAAAATCTATGGCAGGACTTGAAAATGGCTGTCTAGCAATGATCAGCAACCAACTTGGAAGAGCTTGAATAATTTTTTAAAGAATAACGTGCAAATATTGTACAATCCAGGTGTGAAAAGCTCTTAGAGACTTACTGAGAAAGACTCACAGATGTAATCGCTGCCAAAGGTGATTCTAATATGTATTGAGTCAGGAATGTAAATACTTATGTAAATTAGACATTTCTGTATTTAATTTTCAATAAATGTGCAAAAATGTCTAAAAACATATTTTAACTTTGTCATTATGGGGTATATAAATATATAAATATATTTTATCCATTTTGAATTCAGGCTGTAACAATGAAGACACTATAGGTTAGATATGAAAGCATTGCTTGGTTTAAAAAAAAGTTTCAGTGTTGCTACAGTTTGCAAACAGAGTAATTGTGACACTATTTACGTTTTTCAGGTGATAGTCTATCATAGAGATGGTCAACTCTAGTCCTCAGAATGCAATTAGTTTTTATTTATTTAACCAGGCAAGTCAGTTAAGAACAAATTCTTATTTACAATGATGGCCTACACTGGCCAAACTCAAACGACGCTGGGCCAATTGTGCGCCACTCTATGGGACTCCCAATCACAGCCGGTTGTGATACAGGATGGATTTGGACCAGGTTGTCTGTAGTAACACATCTAGCACTGAGATGCAGTGTCTTAGACCACTGTGCCACTTGGGAGCCCCAAAAAAGCCATAGCTAAGTTTAATCAGATGTGTTAGCTGGGGCTAAGGAAAAAGTTTGACACCAATCAGGCTCCTTGAGGGCTGGATTACCACGATGAGGATTACCAGATCGAGATGGAATCAACAGACTCAACACAATATCTAGCATGATCTGATACAGGGCTCTCTTGGATAGTTACCATCTTGTAGGTTTTCTCCAACCCTAATCTATTGCACCTGATTCTAAATAACTAGCTGGTTAATAAGCTACAGGTGGGTAACTCTCCAGGAGATCTGAACCTCCACCTAGTTCCCCCCAACCCTTTTCTCTTGTAACCCCTGTCCCTCTACTATAGCTGAGAGGGATGTAAACACAGACAGCTACCATATTTAACAATGTGTGATTCATTCACAATTACATCATCATTTAAAATAAAGTTAATCATATTTGTTTCATATTCTTGTTAACTTTGTTCTAAGGAAGTCCAGTAGGTTAATATGAATTGTACTGATGACTGTAGTACAATTATGTTGGTAAGGTTGACTTGACTGAAATATTATGGTTTTTATGTTTTGGTATTGTAATACTTTCTGTAACTGGTCTCAACACCTACTGCTTGCATTTTAACAACTAAGTTGTTTACGAACTATAGAATTGTCAGAAGGTGAGGATAAATCAGGCTAAGATGTTGCAACATCAGTCAACAGCCATCTTTTTAAAACATTTTTTTTTTATTTAACCTTTATTTTACTAGGCAAGTCAGTTAAAAACAAATTCTTATTTACAACAACAGCCTAGGAACAGTGGGTTAACTGCCTTGTTCAGGGGCAGAACGACAGATTTTTACCTTGTCAGCTCAGTGATTTGATCCAGCAACCTTTCAGTTACGGGCCCAACACTCTAACCACTCGGCTACCTGCCGCCCCTCTTAGTGCAGAACAACATTGTCTGGACTCTGGACACAGAGAGACTCAAAATAATATTGGAGATATGACCAAAGAATAGATAATACAGATGATCAAGGTAAGAATAGACATAGCTATAACATTGTACTTCTGTTTGATGAAACTGTCATAGCATTATGCTATTGTATGTAATTTGAGCATTGGTTAGCTAAAGTAGCTAGCTATGGTGGAGAGGTCCATTTGATGCAACAAAATTAATGTTTGTAGCCGACCTCAGCTTATGCCTGTAAGATAATTCATTGTTTTTTATTAAATCAACAACACCTTTCTCAAATATTCAAACATAAGGAAGTGGTCATAATTAAGCTTTCTCTGTGACTACTTTGTGGAATTTATTTTCAGTCATTTCAAAAAGTGCTTATTGGATAATGCTAATATTTCAAACCCTATTTTTGCAAGAAAACTAGCGAACTAATCACAGTGCCATCTCGTTACCATTTAGGGAATGGAGTTCCCAGCTGAGGTCCCAAATGTCGTTCAGGAATATAGAGTATTGACGGAGAAAAGAGGAGTTTATGCTTGACAAGCAAATCCTTAATCCAAGAATGCCATTCACTATAAAACGCAAATAAACAAAGTCAAAGTCAAAGATGGGGGATGTCTTAGGTCTCTCTTTATGTAGTGTTGTCTCTCTTGTTGTGATGTGTGTTTTGTCCTACATTTGTATTTATTTTATTTATGTTTATGGCAAATAGCTTAGCATTAGCTCATCATAATCAGTACAACTTTCAAAACATTATTTTACACACATAATATGCAATCTATGCAAGAATCGGAATGCATGATTTGTCACCAGTACTTGAAAACATGTGAGTAAAACAGTAAATACATACATACATACATGCAAGCACACATGTCCAAAGTTATTATTTGTAAGGAAAACATCAATGAAGGCAATGCGAGTGCCAGCCAGAAAATGTACCAGGGAGAAAAAGTTTGTTGAAAGCCTGTTTTGACTAGAGATGCATAAAGTCTTCATACTTGATCTAGGAAAACACTGGGGAAGTGCATGGGCTCTCTTTGAAGAGAGAAGTTTGCCCTGCTCAGTAAAGCCTCAAACATAAATTGTCCGCAACAGTGAAATGGGCTACTTCTTATGTGAATTAATGAGGAGGCGGAACACACTTCAATTCAAACTGTTTTTAGAAAATCTAAGTTAATAATTTGAAATTGACTAGTTTAAACATAGCCTGTAGATAATTAGCAGGCAGCGTGCCATGGTTTGAGGTCAGCGAGTGTTAACCGTGCGTAACAGTAACATTTTGGAAAAGTAAGTGCATTCTGACATTACCGCTTAAAAAAACGCACGCTGGGACCTTTAGAGATATTTGGAACTCATGAGTGAAAAGGTAAAGCAAACTAGATGGCACAGATGTTTTTATTTATTTTTTGACAGACGGGCACACTCCAATACTCAGACATAATTTACAAACACAGTATTAGTCTGCCAAATCAGAGAAGGTATGGATGACAACGTGTTATATTGATAGTTGCGTGAATTGGACCATATTGCAACAATTTATTTTACCTTTATTTTACTAGGCAAGTCAGTTAAGAACATATTCTTATTTTCAATGATGGCCTAGGAACAGTGGGTTAACTGCCTTGTTCAGGGGCAGAACGACAGATTTTTACCTTGTCAGCTCGGGGATTTGATCCAGCAGCCTTTCGGTTATGGGCCCAACACTCTAACCACTGGGCTACCTGCCGCCCCAACAACAATGTTGATGTTGACAAAAAAAAAATCTTCTTCCTCATTCAAGTGGTATACACAATAGCAATTCAGTTGTTTTATAATTCAATTATGCAAATATTAGAACACGTTGGAAACCCGTTCCTAAGCAACTGTTTTTTGTTTGCCCAAACAAACCAGTCTGTCAAAAAGTTGCTAGCTCACCACTAAATTCTCAATGTAATTACATACTGCAATTAAACCACAAAACATCTTAGTTTTGATTTTATGCCTCAAAATACAACAACTCGTGTAAATAACGGCAACATGTTTGTTTTTGAATTTGTTCTAAATTCAATTTCTATTTTCGAGTTTCCACAATATTAATGTTATTTCCAACAACCAATGAACAACCATAAATCCAGCGCATATTAAACACTGCGGGGGCTGTGGGGTGTGTGTTATGCCAGTGGGGTATATACTGGTTTAATCAACGTTGTTTCCATGTCATTTCAATGAAATTACGTTGAATTGTGGAATATACGTTGAATTGAAGTCTGTGCCCAGTGGGTTCTTTCTTTCTTTCTTTCTTTCTTTCTTTCTTTCTTTCTTTCTTTCTTTCTTTCGTTCTTTCTTTCTTTCTTTCTTTCTTTCTTTCTTTCTTTCTTTCTTTCTTTCTTTCTTTCTTTCTTTCTTTCTTTCTTTCTTTCTTTCTTTCTTTCTTTCTTTCCTTTGACCATTTCTTGTTTTTCTGTTTGGTTTTTGCTATGCCCCATGCGTGTATGTTGTATTATGTTTGTTTTTTTAGCTTAGCATTATTTTGACCTTTGACTCATTCATACTGTCTCCAAAACTTCCTAGTGGCCCATCTCTCATTCTCACCCCCTTTTCAAATAGCAGAGGCAGCATTATATCCTCCTCTAACTAAAGCAATGTGCTGATTAAGCAGCTATCCAGTCTCTCCACTGTTGTTGGCCTGCAGATGAGTTGGGTTTCTACTGAATGATGAAGGGGAATGTGTAGCCAGCATTCTAATTAAAAGCCATGGTAATTTATCTATCTAATTGCTACAATCCCTTGCAGGATAATTTCCTCTCCAACGTACTATTCACTACCAGACTCTCTCTCCTCTCACTCTCCCTCCCTTTCGGCTCTACAAGCTTTTACTGAGGGCTCTGACTCGATGCCAAGCACACAAGATATGACAAGTCAGACAGCTAGCTCTCTATCCACCACATATGGAGCAGACAAACACACACACACAACAAGTGCAGAAACTGAAGGTCCCAGGACATTATAAATAGGGCACCTTTACCTCATTAGGTTACAGCCTTACAGTACCAAATGATCAATTCTACTCACCTTAGACGGCCCTCCCATATCATGTGGAGACACACACAAACACACAAAAACACACACACACACAAACACACGCAACCTTAGATGGACCTCCCATATCATTTGGCACGTGGAAGAAAGAAACTGGGAACAGTTGGTGTGAAACAGAAGCTCCTGGGACCTATGCTCATTGAATTATGAATTATGAATGTAATACAGCATGTATTTTTAATCAGACATAATTTTCAGATTAGGCCAGGATACTGTGGGGTATAGGCGGCTGATAGGAGGGAGGACAGAAGTAATAAAATAACCCTAAGTGACTTTCTATGTCTAAGGGGCGATGGGCTTTGACGGGGTTTGCAGGGCGCTGCCATGGTGCTTTTATAGATTCAATGCACGTTGTCCATGTTTAGCCCTTTTTACTCAAAATGACACAAACCTCGTTCTCTAAATGGATGGAAATATCTATTTTGAATATCTTATGATGTTCTTATAGTCTTGCACATTAAATACTGATGGAAAAGTATTTAAACACATAGGTACCCAAACTCTGATGGGCGTGGAGAAACAAAGGGAGATTTGGACTCTTCCATTATTTATGTATTGAAGTCAAATGGTGAGGAAGAAGATAAATAGTGTCCCTGAGCATAATAGGGGAAGAACTTTATTTAAACTAACTTACTGAGTTAAAGACAAAGAAAATAAACTCTCCTTTCTTTTTAGAATACAGCTAAGGAAAGCCCTAAACCTATCCATGTGATTCTTAGTAGGTCAAGCCCTGAACCTATCCATGTGGTTCTTATTGGGACAAGCCCTGAACCTATCCATGTGATTCTTAGTAGGACAAGCCCTGAACCTATCTTTTTGGTTCTTATTGGGACAAGCCCTGAACCTATCCATGTGGTTCTTAGTGGGACAAGCCCTGAACCTATCTATGTGGTTCTTATTGGGACAAGCCCTGAACCTATCCATGTGATTCTTAGTAGGTCAAGCCCTGAACCTATCCATGTGGTTCTTATTGGGACAAGCCCTGAACCTATCCATGTGATTCTTAGTAGGACAAGCCCTGAACCTATCTTTTTGGTTCTTATTGGGAGAAGCCCTGAACCTATCCATGTGGTTCTTAGTGGGACAAGCCCTGAACCTATCTATGTGGTTCTTATTGGGACAAGCCCTGAACCTATCCATGTGGTTCTTAGTGGGACAAGCCCTGAACCTATCCATGTGGTTCTTAGTAGGACAAGCCCTGAACCTATCCATGTGTTTCTTAGTGGGACAAGCCCTGAACCTATCCATGTGGTTCTAAGTGGGACAAGCCCTGAACCTATCCATGTTGTTCTTATTGGGACAAGCCCTGAACATATCCATGTGGTTCTTAGTGGGTCAGGCCCTTAACCTATCCATGTGGCTCTTAGTGGGACAAGCCCTAAACCTATCCATGTGGTTCTTAGTGGGACAAGCCCTGAACCTATCCATGTGGTTCTTAGTGGGACAAGCCCTGAACCTATCCATGTGGTTCTTAGTGGGACATAGCGGAAGCATTGGCTGCATATATTCACTTCACAAAGAGTGCTATCTATCAGATGAGACTTTACGTAGAGGTGTTTGTGTCCTCACCTCTCCACTGTGATCTTCTGCATGATGTCCTCCAATCAAGTTTCTTGAAAAAGCTGACCCAAAATATGGATACTTCTGAGATGTCCGCTGGGAGACGGCAAAGATCAAAGGTTATGGTTAGTCCCTCATAAATCATATATGACCCTGTGTCCCCCAGCCCTCTCCATATTTTGTTTCATCTGGCTGTGAACACATTGAACAATTGTCCAACATTGCATACAGAGTTTTTAAGGAGACATACAAAACAGGTCTGCTGAAACTTTTGAGGCCTACTTGGATATATCTGGGCACCTTACTCTGCATTGGGACCTGCACTGGGGCCAGGGCCGGCCCTGGGCATAAGCAAAATAAGGGGTCGCTTAGGGCCCCCAGCCGCTAGCGGGCCCCCGACTCCCCCAATATGCTTTAAAACCACAACATTTTCTCTATGCCTCATAAATCTCTCTTAGGGCCCCCAAATAGCTAGGACCAGCACTGACTGGGGCATTATCTGAGCAGTCACCTGCCTACTGCTGCTCTCATCCTTCCATTTGGCATTGTGCCTTTGATGTTTTTGAAATACTACCAAACTTGAACTCCACTTGGTTTAGCCTACTTGGATTAATTATTTTTGACTCTCCCACAGCCCGGTGTAGCACTTGCCTCCCTCCTGGCTTTCCACCGGCCTGTACTGGAAACTACATCCCCTCCAAGGTGCTTCTCTCCTGGCTATCATACTGGTAACACAGCCTCTGTTCCATTGCTGTTTTGATGGCCCCCAGCATTTAACATGATTGAGTAAGTCACCGCTCTCTCCTTGCTGTTGTTATACTGGCGTTTGTGCCTTGATTGTGTTTATTGTGAGTATTAGTGCTTGTTGGCTTCTAGTCTGTAGTTGGGCCACGGCTAGCTGCTCGCCTATAACAGTCTAAATCGTACAAATTGTGTGATTCAATCTAACTGTCACACTATGTGGATTGATTGACTTGTAGCTGATTGCTCGCCAACCAATTTTATTTGTGTGGATTTTAACTGACTTTTTCCAAAATTGCGTCTACCACCTACAGACACTACGGTGAAAGTTTCATCCCATGTAGGAGCTGCTCCTATTTTGCTCAGTTCCAGTATAATATTGACCGGACAAATGGAATATATGTCTGAGCTGGACAGCCAGAGTAAGCAAATTGAGACATTGCAGTTTACCCTTGATAGGTCCCACTCTAAGAACTTTTCCTTTTCCACTTCTCAGCCTGGTCATCGTGCCACTGCCTCGCCGTCATGTCGCCACTATCTGACTGACTGGCCAGGGCTGCCCTGCAAAGACCCCTCCCAGTGGTCACCTCTCCTCTGCATGGTTAAATTAGCTGTACAGGTAAATATACAGTTATATTTACAGATAAGTGAATACTTGAATTGTAACACAAACTGTACAGGTAAATGACAGGAAGAGATACTTAAATAGCTAAATGTGTGTATGATATAATTTGGGGTAAAAATAGTAATTCCCTTAAAATACAGTCCTTAGTGCGCAGGGTTTAATTACAGACAACTGCACGTATTGCACATTCGATATACTAAAAGCAATGAGAAAAGGTGCAACTGACAGGATATTAATATGCATTCCTGAGTGAATGTCTACGTAAGTTTGGTCCAAGAATTACTAGCAATATTGCACGTGATATGATATCTGGTTTAAAGACTACTGCTACTCTATTAGCATAACTTAGCACTTAATATCTGGGTTAAAGACTACTGCTACTTTGTAAGCATAACTTAGCACTTCATATCTGGTTTAAAGATGACTGTTACTCGGTTAGCATAACTTAGCACTTCATATCTGGGTTAAAGACTATTGCTACTCTGTTAGCATAACTTAGCACTTCATATCTGGGTTAAATAATACTGCCACTCTGTTAGCATAACTTAGCACTTCATATATGGGTTAAAGACTACTAGCACTCTGTTGGCATAACTTAGCACTTTATATCTGGCTTAAAGACTACTGCTACTCTGTTAGCATAACTTAGCACTTCATATATGGCTTAAAGACTACTGCCACTCTGTTGGCAAAACTTAGCACTTCATATCTGGCTGAAAGACTACTGCCACTATGTTGGCATAACTTACCTCTTCATATCTGGGTGAAAGACTACTGCTACTCTGTTAGCATAACTTACCTCTTCATATCTGGGTGAAAGACTACTGCCACTATGTTGGCATAATTTAGCACTTCATATATGGGTTAAAGACTACTGCTACTCTGTTAGCATAACTTAGCACTTCATATATGGGTTAAAGACTACTGCTACTCTGTTAGCATAACTTAGCACTTCATATCAGGGTTAAAGACTACTGCCACTTTCTTGGCATAACTTTTAGCGACCATTTTGACACTTTTTGGAAACAATAGATGCTCTACAGAGATGATGGACTCCACCCAAACCATCTAGGAGCCTGGGCCCTCTCTTCACATTTCAAGACCGCGTTAAGATATTGACTCAGACCAAGCCCCGCTCAGGTAATACCTCCCATCCTTTCTAAGCATTGTCGTCATACTGTTGTCTATACTGCCAGGGGTGTTGTCAGTTGTAATCTTGTACCCATTCATTTGAAGTCCACTCTTAGATCTGCTATTGTTAGATCAAAGGACAAGCCCACTGTGGTCTGCTCACCCAGTACTTTGAGTTAAAATATGAATTCCATAAACTTGAATACCCCCTCTGCTTTCAAACCACATAGAGGGCTTGGTCTGTTGCACAATGACAATGTAAGCCCATGTAGGTCAGTTTATAACATTCCATCATTGTTTATTGTGAGAGGTCCTCATACTGACATTGGCTGCGGCCTCAGGCCCTATGGTGCCAACCTTGGAAAGTTTTATGCAATCTTATAGCCATACCAACTATGTCAATATCAACAATCACACAGCGCCTGCAACCGCCTATTGAATGCAGCTTGTTTGAGTTGGAGACTCCATGTGACTTAAAAAATCGTAAAGGACTTGCGTTGATGCATCTGAACAATAGAAGCTTACTTCCTTAACTGGATTACAGACAGGGTAGATGTGGTGGAGTGGCCATTCCTATAAAAATATATTTCTCTGTCTCTTTACTGAAATCCATTTCCCTTGCCTTTTTCTGGTGAAAAATGTATCCATAACTGTTATAGGGATATACCATCCTCTCTCGGCTAACCTTTGTGCACTCAAGAAGTTAACTAGTTGACTTCTTTTACTAAATCAGAAGTTATGATCCTGGGTGACCTAAATTATAGTTAGGAAATGCAGAGGAATGAGCCAGTTGGAAGATGGGGATGATTAGGTGGCCATGATGGTATGAGGGCTAGATTGGGAATTTAGCCAGAACACCAGGGTTAACACCCCTACTCTTTCTTTAGTGACTGCAGAGAGTCAGGACACCCGTTTAATGTCCCACCCAAAAGAAGGCACCCTACAAAGGGCAATCAATGCCCTGGCGCGGCAGGAAGCCTAGCAGTTAGAGCATTGGGCCAGTAACCAAAAGGTTGCTGGTTTGAATACCCAAGCTGACAATGTGAAAAAACCTGTCTGTGTCCTTGAGCAAGGCACTTAACCCTAATTTGCTCCAGGGGCTGACCCTGTAGGTAGGCCTGGTTAAATATATTAAATAGGGATTTTGTTTTTTAGCCCTCCAACACCACTTCCAGCAGGATCTGGTATCCCATTCAGTGACCGACCAGGACCAATCCTGCTTAGCTTCAGGGGCAAGCCAGCAGTGGGATACAGGGTGGTATGCTGCTGCTGTTGGCTAGTCATGCTCCCTTCAAAAAAATAAGGGTTAAAGGTAGGTCGAATGCCTGGTACACTCCTGAATTATCAGAAGTCAATCATAAAATAGATGATGCTTGGGTCAAGGCCAGAAACACAGTCTTAGGCCCAGACTGGCAAGCTTATAAGCAACTGAGGAATCATTGTGTAAGACAAATCAGAAAGGCTAAATCTGATTACTATGTAACCACTCTTTCGGATTATAATGGGAACCCGGCTAAAATCGGGAAAACTGTCAAATTACTGATGGGTTCTACTTCCTCCTCTCAAATTATTTCTCAATGTGGAAAAAATGACATAATTGATGCATTTAATCACCATTTTATCTCTTTGAAAGAACTTCTGAGCCTATTCACAATGATACTGGGCTGAATTCTGATAGGGGAAACTTGCTGAATGATCAGAGAAATTATTATTGGCTCAATAACCCACATCTTTAAATTAACATTGTTATCAGGAAGTATTCGAAAAGTATGGAAATCAGCTCTTGTGCTGCCACTCCATAAGGGCGGGGATAGTAGTGATCTAAATCATCAGCCCCATTTCAAGGCTTCCTTTTCTAGCTAAGATTCTTGAATCCTTTATAAAATATGTTTTATTTTAACCTTTTTACAACTAGGCGAGTCAGTAAAGACCAAGAGGCAAAAGGCCTCCTGCGGGGACGATGGCTGGGATTACACATTTAAATGTAGGACAAAACACCCATCACGACAAGAGAGACACCACAACACTACATAAAGAGAGACACCACAACACTACATAAAGAGAGACACCACAACACTACATAAAGAGAGACCTAAGACAACAACATGGTAGCAGTACAAACATGGTACAAACATTGTTAGGCACAGACAACAGCCCAAAGGGCAAAACGGTAGAGACAACAATATATCACGCAAAGCAGCCACAAGTGTCAGAAAGAGTGTCCATGATTGTAGAGATGGAGATAAAATTGTACAGTTTGAGTGTTTTTTGCAGCTCGTTCCAGTTGCCAGCTGTAGCGAACTGAATCACAAAAATCACAAAAATGTGTAAATATACAACTTTGCTCTTTTTTATCTGAGAAATATATTTTGAATGTAAACCAATCAGGGTTGAGGCCTGGGTATAGCACTATTACAGCAACCACTTTAATTGTTAATGATCTTATCTATGCTTTAGACACTAAAATGAAATGTTCTGCTTTGTTTGTGGACCTGTCAAAAGCTTTTGATACTGTCGATCATGCTATTTCATTGAATAACTGAGCTCTGACGCCTGTTCATGGTTTCATGATTATCTTTCAGGCCATCATGATTGATGGGGTTAAGTCTGAATATATTTGAAGTGCATAAAGGTGTACAACAGGGGTCGATTTTGGGACCTGTTCTCTTCACAGTTTATATCAACACCATTGGTCAATGTTTAAACAATTGTAAACTTCATCTATATGCATATTATACTATTATGTATGTTATTGATGATACTATTACTACTATCAGTCGATGTAGTTGGAGTGTGAGTGTCTGTACTTGTTGTACTTATTCTTGTTTTTAGTTCTTCATTTAGTATACTTATTAAATATGCTGTCGAACTACTACTGCGCTGCGCCTTGGTCTACTTACAAACCCCGATGTGACATAAATTTAACCTTTATTTTACTAGGCAAGTCAGTTAAGAACTTACATACTTTTTGGAGAAATGTCCTCTGGTCTGATGAAACAAAAATAGAACTGTTTGGCCATGATGACCATCTTTATGTTTGGAGTAAAAAGGAGGAGGCTTGCAAGCTGAAGAACACCATCCCAACCGAGAAGCGGGGGGGGGGGGCTATGGAAAGCCACTGGGCAGTTGGGCATGACTCCATTGGGTTTCCATAAAAAGCAGGGAAGAAACGCTTCTCATATCTCACCCCTGTGGTAGGCTAAGTGAATAATGTGATATGCCTGTAAATCTTGATTTTTATTTATAAGGGCGGGGTCAAGTTCTGTTAAAGCTGCTTCTGCCTCACCACTACCAAGTTTAGTTAGCTTCTTAGCTAGCTGTAAGAAGTGTTAGTATTATTAGCCTTAGCCCATTTATCTAGCTCGAACCAGCTAATCTGCCAGGATGGATATCAGAAATTGGCTTCGCCAAAGTACCCAAACAAAGGAGAAGGAGAGCAATGAGCAGCGGCAGCAGCAGCAGCAGCATCAAAACAGATTCCGCCGGCAAGCCCAGCAGCATTAATGCTGCCAAGCTCCAGCTACAGTAGCTCAGTGTGCAGAGCCTACCCACCCTTCCACAAGTGACTCCAGGAGAACGGCTCCACAGCTGCCTCCACCTCTGACTGTTTCTGATGATTTTGGAACAGAGGAGCCAGCCCAGGTTTGCCTAGAATCCTACCCTAGCCGCTGGTTTTCTGTCCAAAAATGTTAATTTAATAGCAACTGGTTCGTAGGAAGAGAGTGGCTTGAATATTTGGTTAGGCATTTTGAGGCATGAGATGAGGCATTTTGTTGAAAGTTTTGTGTTCGGTCTAATGCTAACGCAGAGAAGGCCTTCACCCAAGCTGGGTATTCTAACTGGAAGAATGCTATTGATATTACCTCAATTATTGATATTACCATGCACATTGAGTCTGTACCGGCACCTCTGTATATTGCCTTGCTATTGTTATTTTACTGCTGATGTTTTATTATTTGTTACTTTTATTTTCAATGTTCTATTTTCAATTGATTTTCTTAATTTCTTAAAGCATTGTTGGTTAAGGGCTTGTAGGCAAGTATTTCACTGTAAGGTCTACACCTGTTGTATTCGCCGCATGTGACAAATAACATTTTATTTTATTTTATAGTACAAAGGATTTGAAGCACCACCACAATCTCCAAGCAAACAACGACGTTATGGTGATACAAATCTCCAGCAATACGTGGTGGACAGTCCAGTAGGCCAGCAGGACAGAGGAGAAGAGGCTGACTGTAAAATACTGTTCTTCAGCACGTTGGATGCAGTCATTGGTGAAATGTCAGAACAATTCAGCGAACACAACAGTCAACTGGTGGAGGCCCTGTGTGCCCTTGACCCACAGAGCCTTGACTTTATAGATGTGAAAAAGGTGAAACCACCGCTGGATCTAAGCAAAACAGATTTGGTAGAAGCTGTTTAGTGTCGCTAGCCAGTTTTTGCAGATTTTAATCATCCACTCTTGCTCCAATTACGACAAATGGACCCCACTTGATATCCTTCAACAATTTTCTGGGCCTCTCTTTACTATGCTGACTGTGCTTACTGCACTGAAACATGGACTGACTTTTGGGGCGTCCACAGCTACATGCGAGAACTCATTTTCCACTTTGACTAATGTGTTCAGTCGGCAAAGAAGAGGCATGCTACACCCGCTTGATTAATCCAACTGGCATTTGAGGGGGATCTTAAAAGAAGATTTTGGGGAGAATGGAATGATCGATTACTCAGGAATTTCCACAGAGCATTAAGGAGGCTCCATAGGACGCTGTCCATGGTGCTGATAGAGTGCAGCAGAGATTTTGAGCCATTGAACCTGTCACTTCTTCGTCAAAAGCATTTGAACTTTTATGTTTATTGTGGTATAGCGTGATATAAGCAGAATTCAATATAATTCCAATGAAAGAACTCAAATGACACCGTTGGGTATAGCAACATATCGGTATGTTTCATTATATAAATAGATACATTCTAGAGAGACTAGGATTCTGTAGTGATTAGCCTGTAAATTTCACAATATACAATACCAGTCAAAAGTTTGCACACACTTACTCATTCAAGGGTTTTTCTTTATTTTGACTATTTTCTACATTGTAGAACAATAGTGAAGACATCAAAACTATGAAATAACACATATGGAATCATGTAGTAACCAAAAAAGTGTTAAACAAATACATTTTTATATTTTAGATTGTTCTAAGTAGCCACCCTTTGATTGGCATTCTCTCAACCAGCTTCATGAGGTAGCTACCTGGAATGCATTTCAATTAACAGGTGTGCCTTCTTAAAAGTATATTTGTTGAATTTCTTTCCTTCTTAATGCGTTTCAGCCAATCAGTTGTGTTGTGACAAGGTAGGGTTGGTATACAGATTATATCCATATTTGGTAAAAGACCCAGTCCATATTTTGGGAAGAACAGCTCAAAGAAATGACAGTCAATCATTACTTTAAGACATGAAGGTCAGTCAATCCACAAAATGTCAAGAACTTTTAAAGTTTATTCAAGTGCAGTCGCAAAAAACATCAAGCTCTACAATGAAATTGGCTCTCATGAGGACCGCCACAGAAAAGGAAGACCCAGAGTTACTTCTGCTGCAGAGGAAAAGTTCATTAGAGTTACCAGCCTCTGAAATTGCAGCCCAAATAAATGCTTTACAGAGTTCAAGTAACAGACACATCTCAACATCAACTGTTCAGAGGAGACTGTGTGAATCAGGCCTTCATGGTCGAATTGCTGCAAAGAAACCACTGCTAAAGGACACCAATAAGAAGAAGAGACTTGGTTGGGCCAAGAAACACGAGCAATGGACATTAGACCGGTGGAAAGTCCAAATGTTAGATTTTTGGTTCCAACCTCAACCAAATTTAGATGGTTTGGGATGAGTCGGACCGCAGTGAATGAAAAGCAGCAAACAAGTGCTCAGCATATGTGGGAACTCCTTCAAGACTGATGGAAAAGCATTCCATGTGAAGCTGGTTGAAAGAATGCCAAGAGTGTGCAAAGCTGAGAGGGCACTGCGTGAATCAGGCCTTCATTGTCACCAATAAGAAGAAGATACTTGCAGCAATGGATGTTAGACCAGTGGAAATCTGTCCTTTGGTCTGATCAGTCCAAATTTGAGATTTTTTGTTCCAACGGCCATGTCTTTGTGAGATGTAAGTTGTGAGTAGGTGAACGGATGATCTCCATATGGAGGAGGTGTGATGGTGTGGGTGTGCTTTGCTGGCGACACTGTCTGTGATTTATTTAGAATTCAAGGCACACAATCAGCTTGGATACAACAGAATTCTGCAGCGATGCGCCATCCCATCTGGTTTGCGCTTAGTGGGACTATCATTTGTTTTCAACAGGACAATGACTCAACACACCTTCAGGCTGTGTAAGGGCTATTTTACCAAGAAGGAGAGTGATGGAGTGTTGCATCAGATGAGCTGGCTCCACAATCACCTGACCTCAACCCAATTGAGATGGTTTGGGATGAGTTGGACCGCAGAGTGAAGTAAAAGCAGCCAATAAGTGCTCAGCATTTCTGGGAACTCCTTTAAGTATCAACGTTACAGGTAAGACCCAGGTGCAGACAACGTCAGAGTAACAACAGATTATCAAACCAACAGGGGCAGGCAAAAGATAGGTCAGGGGCAGGCAGAGGTCCGCAGGCAGAGACCTCAGGGCAAGGGATTCCAGTACCTGGTTGACTGGGAGGGGTACGGCCCAGAGGAGAGGTGCTTGGTCCCGGCTAGGGACATCCTGGATCCGGACCTCATCTCTGAGTTCCAACGACGGCACCCCGGTCAGACAGGTATGCGCCCAGGTAGGACAGCATGTGGCAGAGCAAGGAAGGGTGTTGTGGGCGTACTCGACCCATACGGCCAATTGTGCGTCAGACAGACAGACAGACAGACAGACAGACAGACAGACAGACAGACAGACAGACAGACAGACAGACAGACAGACAGACAGACAGACAGACAGACAGACAGACAGACAGACAGACAGACAGACAGACAGACAGACAGACAGACAGACAAGAGTGAAATTATAGGAAAAAGCTTGGACCTTTTTGAAGTATACCCAACTCACCAGGAGAAAACAGAATGAAGCACACTGTTATTTATATACATGGACATTTATGACAACTTTAACACTGTAATAACAGTCAGATCCTTACACGATTACATGTCTGTGGCCATTCAAGTTTTTATGGACTGCGACCAATGTAGGGTAATGTTCAGACCCATTGACAGGGCGCTGGAGACTAGTGCTTAAATAGCTCTAAATGGAGCTTTACTGTTGTTCCTGAGTGTTCTTTATTGCCAGGTTGTTTCTCTGTGATTGAGGCAGTCAAAGCTACATCTGTCAATGTTAGCAATAGATGGAGAGTTAAGAGTTGAGGTTTAGTGGGAAAGGCTGTGATGTTTGCTTGGCCGCTTTGGTTCATAATTCTATAGTTTGCAATAATCAACTCTGTAAACTGTATCACACGAGCACACCACCATCATGTATGGGGTACACATTGGGCATATATGGTATATACTGTATAGTATGCAAGGGTTGTACATCTTATATAGTTTACTGTACATCATATTTTTTCTTATGATTCCCTTTAAGCAGTAAACGAAGGAGAAGGAAGTTACAATTTTTCTCATTGTCCTTTTCACGTCAATGTGGTTCCTTTTCCGATATTACTGTGTGGCTGTAGCTAACATGCTGCTCAGGGATGAGGGGAGAGAGGAGACTCATCTATATACTGTAGTTCCTATGGTCAGTGGTGTAAAGTACTTAGGTAAAATACTTTTTTTTTTGGTATCTGTACTTTACATTAATATTTATATTTTTGACAATTTTTACATTTTACTTCACTACATTCCTATATAAAATAATGATATTTTCACTCTGTACATTTTCCCTGACACCCAAAAGTTTTGAACGCTTAGCAGGACAGGAACATGGTTCAATTTACGCACTTATCAAGAGAACATCCATAGTCATCCCTGCTGTCTCTGACCTGGCCGACTCACTAACCACAAAGGCTTTGTTTGTAAATTATGTCTGAGTTTTGAAGTGTGACCCTGGCTATCCGTAAAAAAATAAAAAATATAAAAATTATGTGCCATCTGAATTGCTTAATATTAGGATTTTTTAAATTATTTATACTTTAACTTTTGATACTTAACTTTTGATACATTTTTCTTGAGTCATTTTCTATTAAGGTATCTTTACTTTTACTCAAGTATGACAATTGGAAACTTTTTCCACCACTACCTATGGTGTAGAAGGGGAATGGGGGGACGTGTTTGTGTTTGTATTTGTGTGTGTGTGTGTGTGCTGCCTGTGTGTGAGTGCTACATGCTAAAAGTCCCCTCACGCTGCAGGGGGCACATGTTTACTGACAGTCCCGCCAAGGCAGGAACAATCCCCCGTTGCCACAGAGACCACAGGCTTCTTCAGGGGCCCCAGTGCTGATACATTAACAGGCATCTTTAGGGGCCTTCTGGGGCCATAAACACACACACACACACACACACACACACACACACACACACACACACACAGACACACACACCCTTAGGGGCCACAGCGCTGTTACATTAATGCATGACATATCACACACACCCACACACATAGACACACACACACCCACACGCACAAATACCCTTAGGGGCCACAGCTCTGCTACATTAATGCATGGGGCCCTGTCTCATTATTCATCATAGAAAGTATTACTCCAGGGGAACACTGCGCGCGCTGTGTGCTGTCTGTCTGTCTGTCTGTCTGTCTGTCTGTCTGTCTGTCTGTCTGTCTGTCTGTCTGTCTGTCTGTCTGTCTGTCTGTCTGTCTGTCTGTGTCTGTGTGTGTGTGTGAGAACAACACCTGGACGGGTGCCACGATAGGAAAATATGCCTTCTGGAGCATCTTTAGCATGCCAGGTTGATATTCCCTCTCCAGGTGGTTTCTGGTTGGCTGGCCAGAGGGGACAAGCACCCATTTTTTAAATCTAGGAATATCCATGTTATAAATGTGGAAGGTAATCCACGTAGTAAAGGCAACGTCCTCTTCTGACCCTATAGCTATGAAATAAATAACACATCTCTCCTGTTTTGTTTTTGGTTATATTCAGACAAGTCTGAAGGTGTGTTGAATGGGTATAAGGGTTAGGGTTAGGGTTAATAACATTAATGTATAACTATGTTAAAGAGATACATACATGTGTGACAGAATGAAACTGACTCACTACTGCAAGGCCTTAGAAAAAGCATAATTGTAAATGAGATTTGGTTAAACTTTTTTCAGCAGCAGCATGGTGCGATGGATTTTAGCACCTGAGTAAAAAACAGTACGCCTGACGACCTCAGAGACCTCAGGAAATGTGAAATGAGCTTAACTTAAAATCAAATCAAATCAAATGTTATTTGTCACATGCGCCGAATACAACCTTACCGTGAAATGCTTACTTACAAACCCTTAACAAGCAATGCAGTTTTAAGAAAATGGAGTTAAGAAAATATTTACTAAATAAACTACAGTAAAAAATAAAAATCTAACATTTTAAAAAGTAACAATAAAATAACAATAACGAGGCTATATACAGGGGGTACCGGTACTGAGTCAATGTGCAGGGGTACAGGTTAGTAATGAGGCTATATACAGGGGGTACCGGTACCGAGTCAATGTGCGGGGGTACAGGTTAGTAATGAGGCTATATACAGGGGGTACCGGTACCGAGTCAATGTGCGGGGGTACAGGTTAGTCGAGGTAATTTGTACATGTAGGTAGGGCTAGAGTGACTATGCATAGATAATAGACAGTGGGTAGCAGCAGTGTAAAAATAAATGGAGGGGGCGGGGTCAATGTAAATAGTCCGGGTGGCCATTTGATTAATTGTTCAGCAGTCTTATGGCTTGGGGGTAGAAGCTGTTACGGAGCCTTTTGGACCTAGACTTGATGCTCTGGTACCGCTTGCTGTGTGGTAGCAGAGAGAACAGTCTATGATTTTGGGGACTGGATACTTTGACCATTTTTTTAGCCTTCCTCTGACACCTTCTAGTATATAAGTCCTGGATGGCAGGAAGCTTGGCCCCAGTGATGTACTGGGCTGTACGCACTAGCCTCTGTAGCGCCTTACGGTTGGATGCCAAGCAGTTGTTATACCAGGCGGTGATGCAACCAGTCAGGATGCTCTCAATGGTGCAGCTGTAGAACTTTTTGAGGATCTGGGGACCCATTTAAGTCTCCTGAGGGGTAAAAGGCGTTGTCGTGCCCTCTTCACAACTTTCTTGGTGTGTTTGGACCATGATAGTTTGTTGGTGATGTGGACTCCAAGGAACTTGAAACTCTCGACCCGCTCCACTACAGCCCTGTCGATGTGAATGGGGCATGTTCGGCCCTCCTTTTCCTGTAGTCCACAATCATCTCCTTTGTCTTGCTCACGCTGAGGGAGAAGCTGTTGTCCTGGCACCACACTGCCAGGTCTCTGACCTCCTCCCTATAGGCTGTCTCATTGTTGTCTGTGATCAGGTCTACCACTGTTGTGTCTTCAGCAAACTTAATGATGGTGTTGGAGTCATGCTTGGCCACGCAGTCATGGGTGAACAGGGACTACAGGAGGGGACTAAGCATGCACCCCTGAGGGGCGTTATTCTGTTCTCTATCTCAGCTTGAACTTTCCTGTTATCAGGTTGTGGAGGAGAGAGTGAGGGCCCAGAGGAGCGGGATCCAAACCCAACTAAGAATGTGTCAGATAGTTCTCAGAAAGCAGTGGCCTCTCTCTGACTGTGGTAATCTCTTTGTGCTAATCATTCTCACTCCCTCTTTCTCTCTCACTCTCTCTCTTTCTCTCTCACTCTCTCTACTTCTTGCCTTCTCTATTTTCTCTATTATTATCTCTCTGTCTCGGCCTCTCTCACCCTCTCTATCTCATCCTTTCTCTGTCTCGACCCCTCTCACCGTTTCTCTCTCTCTCGCCCTATCTCTCTCACTACCTCCATCTCTATCTCACCCTTTCTCTCTGTCTCGACCTCTCTCTCTACCCCTATCCTTATCTCACCCTCTCTCTCTCCCCTTCTCCCTCTTTCATAGATTAATCTGCCAGTCTCACCTCAGAGGGTGTAAAAAATGCATGTGTGTGTTTCCTTTTCTACGTTTACCAGAATTTAACACATACAGCGGGTGAAATAAGTATTGAACACGTCACCATTTTTCTCAGTAAACATATTTCCAAAGGTGCTATTGACATGACATTTTCACCAGATGTTGGTAACAACCCAAGTAATCCATACATACAAAGATACCAAAGTATTGAACACATGAAGAAAGGGAGGTGCAAAAAGGCATGGAAAGCCAAGACACCAGCTGAAAACTATCAGTAATTAAGAAGCAATCCAGCCCCCTGTCAGTGCAAATTAATATCAGCTGGTTCAGTCCCAACTGATGGCCTACAAAAAGGTCTCATTGCCAAGGTGTCACACAAGACACATCTCATGATGGGTAAAAGCAAAGAGCTGTCTCAAGACCTTCGCAACCTAATTGTTGCAAAACATAATGATGGCATTGGTTATAGGCGCATTTCTAAGCTTCTGAATGTTCCAGTGAGCACTGTTGGGGCCATAATACGGAAGTGGAAAGACAATCATTCCTCGATCAGGTGCTCCTCGCAAGATTTCTGACAGAGTGAAAAGAATAATCAGAAGAGTTGTCCAAGAGCCAAGGACCACTTGTGGAGAGCTTCAAAAAGACCTGCAATTAGCAGGTACTGTTGTCTCAAAGAAAACAGTAAGTAATGCACTCCATCGCCATGGCCTGTATGCACGCTCACCACGCAAGACTCCATTGCTGAAAAAAAAAAGCATGTTGAAGCTCGTTTAAAGTTTTCTGCACAACATTTGGAAAAGCCAGTGATATACTGGGAGAATATAGTGTGGTCAGATGAGAGCAAAATTGAACTGTTTGGATGTCATAATACACACCATGTTTGGAGGAGAAATGGCACTGCACATCACCCTAAAAACACCATACCAACAGTGAAGTTTGGAGGTGGGAACATCATGGTGTGGGGCTGCTTTTCAGCAAATGGTACTGGCAAACTTCACATAATTGAAGGAAGGATGAATGGGCAAATTTACAGAGACATTCTTGACAAAAATCTGCTGCCATCTACCAGGATGATGAAGATGAAACGAGGGTGGACATTTCAGCAAGACAATGATCTCAAACACACAGCCAAGGAAACTCTCCAAAGAAAGAAAATTAAGCTGCTAGAATGGCCCAGCCAATCACCTGACTTAAATCCCATTGAAAATCTATGGAAACCCTGTGTCATTTCACATTATTACACATAACTTAATTTCTGAACCTATTTGTTTTGGTTTCTTTGTATGTATGGATTACTTTGGTTGTTACCAACATCTGGTGAAAATGTAATGTCAATAGCACCTTTGGAAATATATTTACTGAAAAAATGATGACGTGTTCAATACTTATTTCACCCGCTGTACGTCTCAGTCAGTGTTATCCCTAACCTATCAACATTTAAAATTATACATACATGAGACGGACTTTGGTAGAAGCTAGTAAACATACATTTCAGAATGTCTAACAAGAAGCCTAATGTCTTCATGAAGAGCTTTGAAAAGCTAGACAGAATTTCATTAACTTGACTAGTGGAAGCTGTTTTCTCTCTCTGATTTGATGGAGGGCCAGAGAAAAACAGAATATTCAGAAAATGTAAGGACTATTTTGAGACGGATGTTTTGCGTTCTTTGAAAGTGTCACATCAAGCCAATCAATTTACACTCAAGCTACCAAAGCGAAAAATGGAACTGGCATGTCAAATTAGTAAATAAACAATCCATCATCACTCCTTTTACTTACTAGTTGGGTCAACATTTAACATTTCTATTTCAGAATTTGTATTCCTTTTATGTTTTACTATGAAAAGGAAGTATTAGACTTGTAGAAAAACATGTTGGCCAAGCTCCAGCACTTAGAGTTAGATAATTATAAACACATATTCAGTGAATCTGCCATAAGATATGTCCACCCTTTTACGGACATGCACTTAACTGTCTTTAATTATCTTCACTGGACTATTTTAATAATATTAACATTTTATATATTAACATTTTCATAAAGCTATTGTGTCCCCTTGTCAACCCTGTCCATTTGGTCAATTATTATAAAGATATAACAGATGTTGTATACAATGTGTGGTTTTATACAGAACTACATCTAATTTGCACCTTATCTTTCTAAATTGAGACAGGTATTAATTATATTTTACCCAAGTTTATAATTGTGTGGTGTTGACCGTGTCTTACATTACACAAATTCTTGATATTTGACAATGTAGCTGAATTAATTTGAAAAATATGCCAAGGTATAACAGGGTGGACAGCTATAACAGGACAGAACATAAGTTAAACCCTGAACACTGAACACTGAATAGACATCTAAATAGTACTAAAACAACAACACAAAAATACATTGCTGGTACAAAATCATTGGAATTAGCATTAAAACACATTCCTGTCCCTCTCTTCCTCTCCCCCTCTCTCGCTCCCACTCTTTCCATCTCTCCCCCCTTTCACTCCAAACGCTCTTCCACATACTTCCAGGTGGATTTTTCCATCTGCACAGAGTGTTTATTAACAGCCTGTGGCTCTGGCATCAGACAAATGATCTGTCCATCAGAGTACTAACAAATATCTTCCTTTGGACTTGGCCAAAAGAATTTGTTGATGCTATAGAAACATTTTTTCAGAAAGTTTAGCAACTAATAATATTAAATGCCTTATCTTAAGCATATTCTAACAGGCTGATTTTCAGGAGTTGAGGGTGGTGTTTGGGACATAGCAACGCACTAGCCTTGACCCTGGCTCTGAGTATCCTTTGTGAATCTCTCCATTTCTTTCTTTCTGCACGCTGCACTCTGTCACTGAGTTCAGCTATTGCCTTCTTCTTCCCTGTCTCTTTATATTTCATCCATTTCTCCCTCTTTTTCTCTAGATACTCTCTCCTTCTTTCTGGGTCAGCATTACGTCATTCTCTGTATTGCCGCTGTCTTTCAGCTGCACTAAGAGGAGGTGCCATTCCTTCAGAAAGACCTGATTCAATTGATATTTATTTATTCTTAAAATACTACACATACTATATATACACTGTAATTATGTAATACAATTTATGAACAAAAACACATATTTTGCAACACATTACTGTGAGATATCCATTTGTCCATTTTGAGATAAAAATGTGCAACTATGCTCCAAGTGATCGTGATGAAGCTAGGATAATGGCTGCCACTTGAAAATGAATTTGCATTGTTTGACAAATATATTTTGAAATTATGAAATTCGGTTAACGTCTTTTGTATTTTTGCTTAACAGGGTGGACATGTTATGCTTTCACATCACCAACATATAATGATGAAAATGTAATAGTATGAAATCTAGATACTCACCAGGTTAAAGTGCCAGTAGCCACAATGTAACAGGGTGAGGACGTACAGAAAATAGTACATATTATTATAAAAAGTGCAGCATTTAACTTAAAAAGACTATACATAAGATAACATTTCATTAAGAAAATGTGAAAATTAGGAAACATATTTTAATTATTATCGTTGAAGTTGATTGAGCAGCACAAATTGCCTCCTTCCACTGAAATAAAATATTCTAAAATGTATACTTTGAATTCTATGTCATTATGCTTCTATTATCATGAAGGCATACACACATAAGGATCCTTTTGAAATTTGATCCTGTGTATATTTTTTATATACAATTTTGAATGATTTATCTTGAGGACAAAAAATAACTATACACAGTTCTATTTTCTGGTTACATATATTGGTGGTGTGTTATTGAAAATGCAACCATTTCATGACCAACAAAAAGCCTATGGCAACTAATTAAAGTGAGAGAGCAGGACAGAACTGTAGTATGGCATAGTGCAGTTCTTGTTTTACAAACAATATCAACAGGGGGGAAATGTTAACACTTCCATAATGAGTAATACCTGCTTCCATGGCCAGGTGCCATGGAACGGCTGTGTGTGTGTGTGTGTGTTTCTGTCTGTCTGTCTGTCTGTCTGTCTGTCTGTCTGTCTGTCTGTCTGTCTGTCTGTCTGTCTGTCTGTCTGTCTGTCTGTCTGTCTGTCTGTCTGTCTGTCTGTCTGTCTGTCTGTCTGTCTGTCTGTCTGTCTGTCTGTCTGTCTGTCTGTCTGTCTGTCTGTCTGTGTCTGTGTGCATGTGTGTGTATAAGCACTTCCACGGCCTCCTTGTTCAAATGGCTACTGTGGAATTGTTGGGCCCATCTCTCTAAATATTGCTGTGCACTTTACTGCCAAATACATTAATCTCTATTACATTCAAGTACTGATGTTAGGAAACCTCCTTGCAGTACTTTCTCTTCACCTATTTTGTGTGCTTTTGTCACTTCCTTCACTTAGTTCCTGCCTCCTTCATCCTTATTAATTGCTTAAAGGAAATCTCCTCTCAAAAACTATGTTTGGTATTGTTTTAATGTCACGATGTGGGTGTAGGAATGACCAATGCGCAGCGCAGGGATAGTAGTTCGACATTTAAATTTTAATACTATGTATAATAATATAGCAAATTAACGAACTATACAACAAAAAACATGAATCGACTAAACGTCACGTTCACAAAAACACACGACAGGAACGGACGTAAAAAAAGGCACACTTCACCGTGACTGCGACATACATTGATAACAACCCACACCAAGTGAAGGACAGACTCAACATATATTGGATCCCTAATTAGAGACAACGGGTAGCAGCTGCCTCTAATTAGAGATCCACCCAAAACCCACAAAGAAACAGAAAGGAACGACACTGTCAGACTCTGACCATAGCTACATAGAGAAGCCTATTGCTTCTCTATGGCCAGAGCCTGACATTTAATTAGACCCCTTTTAATACAGTCTCAAAATGTTTTCCATGTCAGCAGTCAGGTTTTCAAGATATTGGACTTTCAAGAAGCATAGTGTCACTTCCCACATCATCTACAGTGGACTGTATCAAAAGTGGACTAATGAAAAAAATACAAAAATATTATTTTTTGAGTGGATTTTTCATGTAATATAATAAAATACAAATATGCCATTAAGCAGAAACTTTTGTCCAAAGTGACATAGAGTCATGCGTATACATTTTATGTACATGTGGTCCCAGAAATCAAACCCACAATCTTGATTTTGTATGAGCCATGCTCTACCAACTGAGCTACATGGACCACTACTTTTGTTACTTCCTCAATTACAATAACACATACCACAACCCAAATCAAATCAGATTTTATTTGTCACATGCTTCATAGACAACTGGTGTAAGTACTTACGGGCCCTTAACAAACAATGCGGAGAGAAAATAAACTATAAATGATTGAAAAATATAAAAATTATAACACAAGGAATAAATACACAATGAGTAAAGATACTGTAACTTGGCTATATACATGGGGTACCAATACCTAGTAGATGTGCAGAGTTACGTGCAGGGTCCCATATAAAGATGAGACAATGATGAAAAAAAATTCACAAAATGTCTGTCTCATATTCAAAGACTTATCTTAAAATTAAACTTCATATTTTTATGAAGTGGGCTACAATGCTATCTTGCTCCTGTTTCTATTGTACCTACAGAATGAAGTCTTTCATTCCTTCTCACCTAGAATCCCCCCTGTCATTCTAGAATCTCCTTATCTGAGAAAAGCATGTCTGGTGTCAACAGAACCCTATGAATCAGAAGATAGATACACGTGATAAGGTCTTACCACCTTTGTTTTCCCTCAGCCCCTTCCACAATATGAGCCTCTAGGGCTGCGTCAGAAATAACACCTTATTCCCTACATAGTGCACTACTTTTGACCTACGGGCCCTGGTCAAGGGTAGAGCACTATATAGGGAAAAGGGTTCCATTTGGGACGCAAAATAGCTATTTGTGTGACCAGAGAGTCAGATTTCACTTCTTTGTGATGGGATTTGAAATACGCATGAGTCACAAACAAGACTATCCGGCACTCCATGGGGAGGGGACAGAGACAGCTATGTAAATGGTATAAAAGGCTTAGAAAAAAGGCATTGTAAAAAAAAAAATGTAATAAATAAGCTAGAGAAGTAAGTCCTCTGACAGAAATAGCACCACTAAATCATTGGGTGGGAGAGATACGATTGAAAGACTGGAATTGGATCCTCATGAAAAGTTCTACACCATAGAAATGACAAGGAATCTGTTACTTTAAAATACAAAACAAAATACACTGTATTGTTTATTTTATTGAAAAGACAGAGGGTGGGCGAGAACCTTCCTCCATTTGTAACAGTGCTTGATTATTTTCACATTTTCTCAGATCTGCAATGGTTAAACCAGAGTTGAATCAATGACATCTCTTGTCTGTTGTCTTTATAGAAAGCTACAAGACGTACTTCAACCTCTACATCTCATTGGGCACGCACTGTTTGAATCAACATTGTTTCCACGTCATTTCAATTAAATTACGTTGAACCAATGTGGAATAGATGTTGAATTGACGTCTGTGCCCAGTGGGATTGTTTATCTACTCACAGGCATCTGCTTACTATACAATGCAAACATTTATATAAACTGAATACAGGCCGCAATTCAGTACGTAGAATGCTGTTGACAATGCATTTTACCGCGTTCGTGGTGATCACATCCAAGGTAAACGTTGCAACTCTGTCATTCAACTCTGTCATTCTGCATCTGCAAATGATTCTGCAAAGCATTCTCTACCAGAATGTTGGTTGGCCCACTTTGATGTCACATAGGTTGATACATTGCTATGTTTTCATTTATATAGCCCTTTTACAAAAAGTCCCAATGTACCTAAAATCTTTACTAAACTTTAGACATGTGAGTTACCACATCCGGACTCAGGGATGATTAACTCTGGATAGTAATTAGGTCTCTACTGAGTTAGGCAAATCAGCTTTTAGTTTTCTTGCACCTTATTTGTGGAACAATCTTCAAATTGTTCTTAAATTTGATGTTTTGGTGCCTCTAGGGCAATTCAGAAAGCTGATTGAGGACCTTATTACTGATGAATGTGTTTGTTTTTTATGTCCTTTTGTATTTACAGTATATTTTAATGTTTGCATTTTTTGTAATTTATGTAACTCTGTAGAAGAGACATTGGTCTCAGTATGACTCCCTGATAAAATAAAGGTTAAATAAATAAATAAATACACTAAATAAACCAGCAAACACATGTTTCTAAGAAGCTTAACACCTTAGAAAATCGAAAGAGAAAATCCCGAAAAAAGTTTCTGACAGGTTTTACTAGTGGACTTGGATGATGGCCCAGGGGTAGTGAGGAACTGTTTGATCCTACATTATTAGAGGACTCAAATGAACTCTCAGCTAAGACACGAGCCAAGTGGAGTCAAGCCCTCCGAGAGAGGACCTGAGCCGCCCTGCCATCCGCAATATCAGTGAATAATTTAACACATCATATCAAGATACTTTGTTTTATCTGCCTTTTGTCTTTTAGCTACCGTGAACGGAATTTATTAGAGGGAAGAGGTGTATCTCCCAAAGTCTTTCTGATGGCATCAAAGCCGAAGCTTTGCACTTATGGTTATTATCCTAACCAAGAGTATGTCTTTCAGCTTGAGTATGTCTTTCAGCTGTCACCAGTAATCTGTGTGGCCAACATTGTTTGATAGGCTAAGTACTCATTCAATCTTCCACCTTTTGTCCCCTGGACTGTACATGGAGTCTATTTAAAAGCCTTTAGTTATACAGTTAAATGTCTAAGCAAACATAACATGTTTCTACATGTTGGTTATGAAAATATACATTCACTTTAATACTAGAGTAGTGTAACAGTGCTGTAATTGGCTTGTTCCCAGGCTAGCTGTTTAACTTTACTGTGTAATTATTCGAATGACTACAGTATAAAACTGCAAGAGAATCTCATGGTGGGCAGTTTTAGAAAGAGCCAATAGCAACCCCCTGATTCTTCATTTTTGTCTCCACTATGATGATGAAACTTGAATTGCAATTTTAATATGAACCCTGACACATTCTCAGCTTCAGAATTCAACTGAATCAACTGAAGTAAGTATGAACTGTCGGTTTTATCTTTTTTTTGAAGTTTTATATTATCAACCTGTTTGTCAAAACCTTAAAGTTCCACACTGTTAGGCTACTTTATTAAGAACATGTATAACATTCTATAGTTTCAAAAATAGTTTTATATTAGAAGTAAAATGTTGTTCACATGTAGGGACTCATGCTAGCTAGATCATGATCACTCACCGAGCTAGGGCTAACATTTCTGAAAGAATTCCACCCTGTTAGGTGCCCCCCTGTTAGTTGTGTAAACCTAACCGTGTGGAAATATTGATAGAAAATGTAGTAAACAAATGGTTTATAATAAGATACATATAATATTTGATGTTGCGTGCTTGCAACTGTTAACTATGTATGCAATTTAATATACAGTGCCCTGCATATTTGAGATAGTGAAGCATATTATCTTTTTTTGGCTCTGGCATGTAAAAGATATGCAACCAAATACTAAACATGACTACTTTTCACATTATGTTAATGTGTCCCTTATTTCTAGGAGACCTGAAATAGGGGAACTATGTAAAAAAAGGTGAATCCAATGCTTCTGTACAAATTGGTTACATTTTGGAGTACACAATCTAAAAAATACAAAATAATTCACTGTCCCTTAATGTTATGGAGGGCTTTGTATATGAATTAAATAATTAATATATTCAGAATAGCCAGGTGTTGTATTTTTTCTGTGTTAAATTTACAAATTGTATAAATTAACGGTAACAAAATGGTAAAAATTTGTTAGGAAATGGCTCCAGCTCTAAGCGCTGCAGAAATGCAGAGGTGTTACAGAGAGAGGAGGGATGCTGACCCAGACAGGAGAGCAGTGTACCTCCAGAAAGAGAAGGATAAGTGGCAGAAAGACAGACAGGCAGGGAAAAAGAAGGGAATAGCAGACCTCAGTGAGCGAGAGAATCGTCAACAAAGAAAAAAATGGAGAGAAAGGAAGAGGGATGCAAAAGCCAGAAAGGAAGCCAGAGCAGCTATACCGTCTCCCCCTGCAACTCCAACCGCATCCCCTGAACTAGAACCAGTGGCAGGGTAAAGAGTAGGAACAATTTTCTTATTTTGAGTTATTACGTTTAATTGTTTTGTGAAATAAGTGGTTGGTTTATTGGTAACATACTTATCTGATTGGTGGATTGAGCGGATGTATTCACTGATTAAGTGTGTGAGCGTGTGTGTGTGCTGTTTTCCTCTATCTCTACGAGAAGGTCAACTCCAGAAAGATAGAAACAAGAGAATGCTCTTGAAAAAAGTTTAAAAACTGCAAGCTGCCTTGGAAAAAGAAAAAAAGAAAAGTACAAGAAAAGATGACAACTGCACAACACAAAAGAAAAGGATAAAAAATGCTTATACATTCTATCCATCCCTCCGTACACAGGAAACTGCTGCTACATGCATCTGTAGTGGAAGAATTAGGACAAAGATACCAGGCCACGAGAAGAAACAGAGAAAAGCAAATACTGGCAAAAGCCACCTGTGGAAACATTGTCAAGAAATACCGACTGCAGAGGCTAGCTCAAAAAGCTCTAGGCTTTTCAAAGAAAAGACCATAAATGAATGGGGATCTGTGCTCGTTCCAGTGGAAGAAAAGAGATAGAGTAACACCAGAGTGTAAGCAAAGTATAGAAGCATTCTACTTAAGGGATGACGTGAGACGCATAACGACGGGGAGACCCACCCTGTTAGCTGAACAATGTCAAAAAATAAATGAACAATAGTTTAAAGTATTTTGTGTGTTATTGTATTTATTTGAACATATGTAATTGTTTGCTGAATTCTGTTGTTATTTGCCTTTTTTTAAATTAGAGACAATAAACTGTCGGTTCACACTAAACAAAACACATTGAACACATATACAAAATTATTTGGTAATTATTTTTAGTCAAAAAACAAATATAATAGATCAAGGGACACATAATGCACAAGGAAATGTAATTATTGTTATATATTTAAATTTTTAACACTTTGTGATTGTTATTCATATGCCCTGGTGGAATACTGTCATGGTCCATGTTTGAACCAAATGCCCATAATTATAAGGATTTAAGTGCTTGAGCTTGGAAAATATGTTTTTCAGACAGTTAAACATATCCCTTTTCTGATTAAATGTTTAAAACATGAAACATCTGAAATATCTTTTTCAAAAGTTATCAGGTCCAAAAGGCACTGGTTAACAGGATTGACCCAAATAACTCTGAAACATGCCACCTACAGAGGTTCTCGGATGACTCCGCAATTGTAGGGTGCATCAGGGGTGGGCAGGAGGAGGAGTACAGGAGCACAATCAGTGACTTTGTGTTGTGGTGTGAGCAGAACCACCTTCAGCTCAACATCAGCAAAACAAAGGAGATGGTGGTGGACCAGGAGAACCAAGGCACAACTGACTGAAGTCCCTTTTCAGGGGATGGATGTGGAAATGGTTGGGTCGTACAAGTTCCTGGGAGTCCATATGGACAACAGGCTGGAATGGGCTGGTAACACCGGGGCCCTGTACAAAAAGGACCAGAGCCAACTCTACTTTCTGAGGAGGCTCAGGTCCTTCAATATGTGCAGTAAACTACTGCATACCTTCTACCAGTGGTGTGCTGGGGAGCCAACATAAAAGCCGGTGATGCTTCTCGGGTAAATAAGCTGATCAGGAAGGCTAGCTCTGTCCTGAGGACTGTATTTTAAGAGAATTACTATTATTACCCCAAATTATATCATACACACATTTAGCTATTTAAGTATCTCTTCCTGTCATTTACCTGTACAGTTAATATAACCATGCTAATATTCACTTACCTGTAAATTTAACTGTATATTTACCTGTGCAGTTAATTTAACCATGCAAAATATTCACTTACCTGTTCATTTGCCAGTATGTCTATTAAGTAAACTATTATTACCCTCACTCATATCATACGCATTTTTAGCTATTGAAGTATTTCTCTGCCATCAACCTGTATAGTATAGTTAACCATACACCATTGTATAGTGTACATATTCAGCCAACCACCCATACTATGCAATGTCTTTTTATAGCTTTTTTGCACTCCAGACTTCTTGTATTTCTATACATTTTCATGAATTTCTGGGACGCCCATTGACTTTCATATGAAACACTTGTGGACCTAAATTTCTTCTACGGAATCCCTCGTGTGTGTGTGTTTGTTTCAGGTTTCAATTCAGCAAACGGGACATTCTGAAGACATTCAGTGATGTTCCCATTAGGTCCCTTAAGTGTTTCGGAGCAACATTTTCCCACTGACTGTCTGAGAACATTCTCAGAACGTCGCCTGATGGTCCTAAGGGAACGTTCTCTGGATGACCTTTGTCTAGTTCCCTGTAAGTTCACAGGACGTCATTGAGGACCATGTCAGGACTTATTAAGGATGTTCTCAGGAATTTCATTTTACTAGTCCTTAGGACGTTGCGTGATGGTACCAAAGAAATGTTCTCTGGGGGACCTTTTTATAGTTCCCGGTTTGTCCCAGATTCGTTTTTAGGATGTTCTTGGGACGTTGTGTCATGGTCCTCTGGAGGTCCCCTGAACATTCTTGGGACGTTGTGTCATGGTCCTCTGAAGGTCCCCTGAACATTCTTGGGACGTTGTGTCATGGTCCTCTGAAGGTCCCCTAAATGTTTTTCGGGATGTTGTGTCATGGTCCCCTGGAGGATTTTTCACATGATGGTCCCAGGTATTCTAAACCATTACAAGTAAAGTAATTAAATGGTATGGGAGTTTTAAGATAAGTAGTACACTGTTCAACTAAAATAGTATAAAGATTTTTAATCAATGTTTTGGGGTTTCATATTCACAGGGTTTTCTGTATAGTTGTCTAATGTGATGGGGCATGTTATTCTGTTTTAATGTTACTCCTGAATCACTATGATAAGTGTAATAGTTATTCTTAAGTTTATTTTTAACAGAGCTGAGATTTACTTTGAAGTGCAAAGTGTGGGAATACACCTACAGGTGAAATTGCTCTCTCACTTAGGTTGAAGTCATTAAAACTCATTTTTCAACCACTCCACAGATTTCATGTTAACAAACTAATGTTTTGGCAAGTCGGTTAGGACATCTACTTTGTCCAAAAGTAATTCTTCCAACAATTGTTTATAGACAGATTATTTCACTTATAATTCACTATGTCACAATTCCAGTGGGTCAGAAGTTTACATACACTAAGTTGACTTTGCCTTTAAACAGCTTGGAACATTCCAGAAAATGATGTCATGGCTTTAGAAGATTCTGATAATTGACATCATTTGAGTCAATTGGAGGTGTACCTGTGGATGTATTTCAAGGCCTACCTTCAAACTCAGTGCCTCTTTGCTCGACATCATGGGAAAATCAAAAGAAATCAGGCAAGACCTCAGAAAAAAAATTGGAGACCTCCACAAGTTCATCTTTGGGAGCAATTTCCAAACGCCTGAAGGTACCACGTTCATCTGTACAAACACCATGGGACCACTCAGCTGTCATACCGCTCAGGAAGGAGACACGTTCTGTCTCGTAGAGATAAATGTACTTTGGTGCGAAAAGTGCAAATCAATACCAGAACAACAGCAAAGGACCTTGTGAAGATGCTGGAGGAAACAGGTACAGAAGTATCAATATCCACAATAAAACGAGTCCTATATCAACATAACCTGAAAGGCCGCTCAGCAAGGAAGAAGCCACTTCTCCAAAACCGCCAAAAAAAAGCCAGACTACGGTTTGCATCTGCACATGGGGACAAAGATCATACGTTTTGAAGAAATGTCCTCTGGTCTGATGAAACAAAAATAGAACTGTTTGGCCATAATTACCATCGTTATGTTTGGAGGAAAAAGGGGGAGGCTTGCAAGCCGAAGAACACCATCCCAACCGTGAAGCACGGGGGTGGCAGCATCATGTTGTGTCGGTGCTTTGCTGCTGGAGGGACTGGTGCACTTCACAAAATAGATGGCATCATGAGGAAGGAAAACTATGTGGATATATTGAAGCAACATCTCAAGACATTAGTCAGGAAGTAAAAAATTGGTCGCAAATGGGTCTTCCAAATGGACAATGACCCCAAGCATACTTCCAAAGTCATAGCAAAATGGCTTAAGGACAACAAAGTCAAGATATTGGAGTGGCCATCACAAAGTCCTGACCTCAATCCTATAGAACATTTATGGGCAGAGCTGAAAAAGTGTCTGCGAGCAAAGAGGCCTACAAACCTGACTCAGTTACACCAGTTCTGTCAGGAGGAATGGGCCAAAATTCACCCAACTTATTGTGGGAAGCTTGTGGAAGGCTACCTGAAACATTTGACCCAAGTTCAACAATTTAAAGGCAATGTTACCAAATACTAATTGAGTGTATGTAAACTTCTGACCCACTGGGAATGTGATGAAATAAATAAAAGCTGAAATAAATAATTCTCTCTACTATTATTATGACATTTCACATTCTTAAAATAAAGTGGTGATCCTAACTGACCTAAGACAGGGAATTTTTAATAGGATTAAATGTCAGAAATTGTGGAAAACTAAGTTTAAATGTATTTGGCTAAGGTGTATGTAAACTTCCAACTTCAACTGTACTGTATATACAGAGACAACTAGCTACAGTCATATGCAAAGGTTTGGGCACCCCTCTGAGGCTGCATAATAATTTACTCTGTCGTCACAGAAAATGATCACAGTGGCATGCCATTAATTTTCTAATAAAAGCTGAGTACTGGGGTATTGTCCAGACAAAGATTTTTAGTGTAGCAATATTAAGTTGTATGAAATTAAATCAGATGTGAAAAATAGGCTATGCAAAAATTTGGGCACCCTTGTCATTCTGTTGATTTGAATACCTGTAACTACTTAGCACTGATTAATTGGAACACACAATTGGTTTGGTGAGCTCATTAAGCCTTGAACTTCATAGACAAGTGCATCCAATCATGAGAAAAGGTATTTAAGGTGGCCAATTGCAAGTTGTTGTTCTCTTTGACTCTCCTCTGAAGAGTGGCAACATGGGGGCCTCAAAACAACTCTCAAATGACCTGAAAACAAAGATTGTTCAACATTATGGTTTAGGCTACAAAAAGCTATCGCAGAGATGTAAGCTGTCAGTGTCGACTGAGAGGAACATAGTGAGGAAATGGAAGACCACAGGCACAGTTCTTGTTAAGGCCAGAAGTGGCAGGCCAAGTAAAATATTGGAGAGGCAAAGGCGAAGGATGGTGAGAACGGTCAAAAACAGCCCACAGACCACCTCCAAAGACCTACAACATCATCTTGCTGCAGATGGTGTCACTGTGCATCGTTCAACAATTCAGCGCACTTTGCACATGGAGAAGCTGTAAGGGAGAGTGATGCGGAAGAAGCCTTTTCTGCACACACGCCACAAACGCACATTTGGACAAGCCAGCTTCATTTTGGAATAAGGTGCTGTGGACTGATGAAACAAAGATTGAGTTATTTGGTCATAACAAGGGGTGTTATGCATGGCGGCAAAAGAACACAGCGTTCCAAGAAAAACACTTGCTACCCACAGTAAAATTTGGTGGGGGTTCCATCATGCTGTGGGGCTGTGTGGCCAGTGCCGGTACTGGGAATCTTGTTAAAGTTGAGGGTCGCATGGATTCCACTCAATATCAGCAGATTCTTGGGAATAATGTTGAAGAATCAGTCACAAAGTTGAAGTTACGCCGGGGCTGGATATTTCAACAAGACAACGACCCAAAACACTGCTCAAAATCTACCCGGGCATTTATGCAGAGGAACAAGTACAATGTTCTGGAATGGCCATCCCAGTCCCCAGACCTGAATATCATTGAGAAT
This sequence comes from Thymallus thymallus, assembly GCA_023634145.1. Lineage (NCBI taxonomy): Eukaryota > Metazoa > Chordata > Actinopteri > Salmoniformes > Salmonidae > Thymallus > Thymallus thymallus. The sequence goes on from CM042387.1 coordinate 26,275,044, forward strand.
CTGCGGGATGATTTGAAGCAGGCTGTCCATGCTCGGCAACCATCAAACCTAACTGAACTGGAGATGTTTTGTAAGGAGGAATGGTCCAAAATACCTTCATCCAGAATCCAGACACTCATTAGAGGCTATAGGAAGCGTCTAGAGGCTGTTATTTTAGCAAAAGGAGGCTCTACTAAATATTGATGTGATTTTTCTGTTGGGGTGCACCTGTCTAATTTCGTTTTGATGCATATTGCACATTTCCTGTTAATCCAATAAATCTCATTTCACTACTGAAATATTACTGTGTCCATCAGTTATTTGATAGATCAAAATGAAATTGCTAATCCAAACACCCAATTATTTATAAATGTAAATCATGGAAATTGTCAGGGGTGCCCAAACTTTTGCATACGACTGTATATACAGGGTCAGTTCCAGGGTCAGTAGCTATATACAGGGACAGCTCCAGGGTCAGTAGCTATATACAGTTTTGCCATCAGCTGGAAGACTGTGTCCCCTGTTCTCTGCGTAGGGAAGGAAGGCAGAGGGACGGTGAGTCGGGTGAGAGTCAACCTCACCTCTGCTCCCTCCCCTTAGACTGACCATCAGATGCAGATCCAGTTGCAGAGGGAGGTATTCAGTCCCAAGGTCCCAAACTTGGTGACGACCTTGGAGGGGACTATGGTGTTGAACGCTGAGCTGTAGTCAATGAACAGCATTCTCACATAGGTATTAATCTAATCTAGGTGTATGAGGGCAGTGGAGTGCAATTGAAATTGCATTGTCTATGGATCTGTTGGGGTGGTATGCAAATTGGAGTGGGTCTGAGGTGTCTGGGATGATGGAGTTAATGTGTGCCATAACCAGCTTTTAAAAGCAATTCAAGGTTACAGATGTGAGTGCTACAGGGAGGCAGTCATTGTGACAGGTATCCTTAGAGTTTTTGGGAACATGAATGATGGTGGTCACCTTGAGACATGTTGGGATTACAGACTGGTAAAATGAGAGATTGAAAATGACCGTGAATATGCCTGCCAGCTGTTCTGCGCCTGCTCTGAGAACGCGTACTGGAATATCATCCTGCCCTACAGCTTTACAAGTGTTGACCTGATTAAAATCCTTACTCACATCGGCCTCAGAGAGCGAGATCACTCATTCCCCTGGGTTAGCGGGGGCCCTAATGCACGGCTCAGTGTTGTTTTTGTCAAAGCGTGCATAAAATGCATTGAGTTCGTCTGGTAGAGAGGCATCGTTGGGCAGATCACGGCTGGGTCGTCCATTGTCATCCATAATGGATTGTATCCTGCCACATGCGTCGAGCGTCGGAGCCTGTATAATAGGTTTCCACTTTGTTCCTATATTGTCCTTTTGCTTGTTTGATGGCTCTGCAGAGGTTGTAGTGGGACTTCTTGTACTTGTTTGTGTCCTCATCCATAGCCTCGGGGTTGGCTGCGATAGCCCTGTGTATGGTATCCCTGTCCTTTAGTTTAACACCAACAACGGTTTTAATCCATGTCTTTTGATTGGGGAAGCAGCGAACCTTCACTTTTGGGACAACATTGGCGATGCATTTCCTAATAAAGCCCCTGATGGAAGTGGTTAGGTCGTCGATGCTATTATGATGCTATGATGCTCTGTGTGTGCGTGTGCGTGTGTGTGTGCGCATGTGTGCATGTATGCCAGCACCTGTGTGTGGATTAAGTTATAGGCTGGGGTATATGAGGCCATCAGTCAAAAAGCCATCATCCCCTGACTAAACAAGAGAGATTGAGACAGCCGGCTCGATCAATACAGCATTCCCCCTGTGCAGTGAACCTGTAAACTGTCCATGGGCTTACGGAGAAGGAATTAGAAAAGGTCTTGATACAGTACAGGTACACTGGCTGTCACAGAGGTGTCTGGTTTGTCGGTGAGGATGAACCAATCTGTGGTAAAAAAGTACCCATTGTGTGAAGCTACCAGTGTGTTGATTAGAAAGACAGGAGTGGAAACAGGTCATCCTTGGAGTTCATCCATTAAGAATTGTAATTATATATCTATCTAAGAGTGGATGCCGTTGTATCAACTGATTATTGTTTATTACCTTGATAATTCCTCTGAACAGAAGATACGTTTCAACCTTTAGTTGTTTCTGTAGCCTCTGGCCCTGATCCCAACATAGGAATTTATACCTTTCCTATGCACATCTCAGTATTTGGTATTCAGACTCATCTTATCAAGTCACTTAATGCGCTCTGCAGGTGTGGGTACCTTGCGCGCTATGTATAAATGTAATTCAACCGCTGAAAACCCTCCCACTTCCTGGCCAACAGATTTTCTCTTGGAGTTTCATTTAATGGGATTTTCAGTACATTTACAGTATCTTAAGCCATCCCTTTAAATATGGTGTACCTTTAAATTAGAATTTAGTTGACAGACTCAATAGAATACATCGAGAAAACGAGGTCAGAATATAGGGATCAATGAAAGAAAGCCATCTTTGCATATTCGTTTTCGTTTCAGCACCAATTGCTGGATTTAAAAATACTGTACTCTGGCAAATTCTTGGGTTAGGAAAGTATGAAAGAATAAAAAAATACATTGTTTGATTTATCCTGAAAGTTGTCATATTCAAGTTCAATCCATAAAATATTGGAACAGAACAAAAAAATGTGTACAATACAAAATGTGTAAATCCACCCTAATTCTCTTAAAAACAAAATGTAACTAGGCAAGTCAGTTAAGAACAAATTCTTATTTACAATGAAGACCTAGGAACAGTGGGTTGTTCAGGGGCAGAACGACAGATTTTTTGTGAGTTACAGTTTTTTTTAAACCACTTTGGCACATTCAAAACGGTCAACTGTCAACACTTGTAATGACCCCTATCTTATGTTCAGAACCTTTGATTGTGCATTTATTGGGGTTTCACACATTTTTCACCCCTGAGTCATTCATGTAAAATCAAAGTTGTCTGTGAAATATCATGAGAACATTTTCTTTAGTCACCAATACATCAGATAATGATAGGCTCACCATTTAGTAATTTTATGATAACAATTTTATGATACCATAATTTGCCATAACAGCTGACTAACCAAATGCTTTTATTACATGCATTTGTACTTCCGTTTTAAATGTCTGCATTTAGTTCACATAAAAATGAGCATTAAGGTAAAGACAACAGACTGTATATAGCCTACATATGTGATATTTAATATACATCTTTTATATTTCAATGAAGCAAAAAATAACGAGCTGTATTTCCAGAGTGAGGATCACACATCTGAGCATATAAACCATCAAGCTCAACCTACTTCCAGTCTCGTCTCCTGGCCTATTTTTACACTTTAAAAGCAGGAGGGTAAAGATGAATGCTTATTGAAAAGGTCTGGAACATGTGCTTAAAAAAATGATACATTGGATCGAGAGGAAGGAGGAAATTATGGCTGCTTCCCAAATAGCACCGATGGGGCTCTGTTCAAAAGTAGTGCACTATATAGGGAATAGGGTGACATTTGGGATGCATTGCCATCTCATATTCACAGGTAATAATGTTACCAGAAAGCAGTTGTTGAAAGTACAATCTTTCCTTTTTATCCGTGTCTTTTCTCCACCACAGAATTATTTTTTCAGTGTTCTAAAAAATGTGTTAATCAGATCACGTTTTTCCACTTCCCTGCTCAGCAGCTCATAAAACGAATGTGATGTAATATCCGAAAATGTAGTTTAATGAACCTTTTCTTTTATGTCCCATAACCAATACTGAAGACTTGGCGTACATCCCAAATGGAAACCTATTAATTCTCTATATAGTGCACTGCTGTCGACCAGGTCATTTCTTATAAAAAAGGAGAGGATATAACTAGAGCTTTGGTCTGTAATTATGCATAGAGGAAAAAAGTCAGCAAAAATGTAAAGGACGAGAGGCTTGAAAGCTGTTTAAAGTCTCGGTCTTTAACAGAACACACATGGTACGGGTTATTAAGGCGCTGACCCGTTCAGCTATACCACGTTCTGAGCAGCTTGTGGCTGGAGCATGGAGTGCGAGGAGAGATACATCCTATTAAGACAAAAGGGCTCCTGAGATGCACCCTGGGGGATCTCTCAATCCCTTTTGATTGCCTTTGTCCAGTCTGTGTATTGATCTATGTTTGATGTGATCCTCTCTGCGGTGAATATAAAATTCATCCTGTACAGCCTCTGGCTCTCACCACTCAAACTGATCTACCCAGGTTTACCTTTCTGTCCATGGTGTTTTATGGACACCAGTGTGGTGGTAACGCATTACAAAAGTAAGTGTTGGGGGTAATGTATTACTTTTTTACAGTAATAACTATACTATACTTCTCATAAGCCATAGTGGAGTCCTAGAAAACTACCAGTTTACCCATGCATTGCGCCAACCTGGCCCTGCCTCAACTGAACCAGCCAGAACGTTTATTCTCCCCAGCTAACCTTTGACTTGGGGGGCATAAACATCAACACCTCCCCCCATCCCTCCATCCCTGTACCTCCACCCTTTGTGGTTCCACTATGGTCAGTGTTAAAAAATGTTTTACGCCAATTGATTACCCTGCAGATCAGTGGTAAGGACCAATAAAACGCAGAGCCAAGGACTACTAGATCCAAGCTGATTGGAGGGAGAGATGAAGAGGGGAAGCATTTAATTTCCTCTGTCAATGTGTACAGAACTTTATGGTTTGGAACTAATTCATTTCTGGCTCTGGAATCAATGCTGATGCCATAAAACGGGATCATAGACTCAGACATACAGTCACAACACTGCATTCCACCTCGAGATGTTTGAGCCAGCACAGGCACAGCAGTCCTTAAGGATTATTAGATTAATCATTAGGATCTTGTATGTGTCCTTCCTTTTTAGTAAATTGTCTATAAGGTATCGCAGTGGACAATACACTGTATGAAATGAACATGGATAAGGTAAACTGTTGGAAACCTTAACCCAAACAGCAAGGGAGGTAAACACAACAACACTATGTCTAGTGTACTTTAATATTATTACAATAGGATAACCCAGTGCACAGAAGCTTCTGCCAGCAACATATGGGCATTTGTGAAAATGAGTCTAAATATATGAGCATAAGAAATAAACTCCACTGCCACGTCTAAAAGCAAAACATATCTAATTTGTATGAATAAAAATCAGTTACCTAGGTAGAGGTGAAAAGAGAGACAGAGTAAAGTAGGTTTTAGAAAGAGGGATGGAGAGGGGGAGGAAAGGAGGGTAGTACTGATAACACAAGTTAGACTGAAGTTGTGAAGTTTACATTGTGAGCTCTCAGAACTGGTTCCCTAGCCAACTAGGGCTTTGAGTTGCCTGGTTACCAGTCGGCCATAGAGAGAAGTGGGAGAAAGGAGAGAGGAATAGTTGGGTCAGGATATAAAGCCTGATGTTCCCTCAGTAACAACCTCTAGGTAACTGACAGACCATGGGCGTCCCACCTGGCACCCCATCTGTAGTGCACTTTTCACCAGGGTCCATTGGGTTCCAGGGGCCTCCCAGAAGTTATATACAGTTTATGCAGCCAGATGGTCAAGTAATTTCAGTCACTTGCTTGGTTACTATAGGTGTTCTGGCGAAGTTATTGGGAAACTGGTTGCATTGTGAGTTACAGTTTTTTTTTAAACCACTTGTCAACTGTCAACTGTCAACAATTGTAATGACACCTATCTTATGTTCAGAACCTTTGATTGTGCATTCATTGGGGTTTCACACATTTTTCACCCCTGAGTCATTCATGTAAATTCAAAGTTGTCTGTGAAATACCATGAGAACATTTTGTTTAGTCACCAATACATCAGATAATGATAGGCTCACCATTTAGTAATTTTAACTACAATTTAATCCAATAGTCATAACCATGTCATAATTTGTAGCATAAACAGCTGACATAACTTGTCATAAACCATTATAATATGGTTATAACACGGTCATGACACGTATGTTTAGACCAGCCGTGACATTATTGCATTATTGCATTATTTTATGTCTGGTTATGACACCTACATAAGAGTGTCAAAACCCACAAAACCTACCAAGTTAGTTATTTTATGGCTGGTTATGACACCTACATAAGAGAGTTAAAACCCACAAAACCTACCACACAAGGCAAAACATTCCATTACACCATAGCCTGCGTGTCAACAGTATGTTTATGTTATATATTGACCATATTAAAACAGCATTGTAATTGCACACACATCGATGTCAGACATGCACATAGCCCAATGCTCTGTTGCTGATGACTGGGACGAACGCAGTTAGAGCATTGGGCCAGCCCAACCTGTCGATGTGGCCTTGAACAAGGCACTTAACCCTAATTTGCTCCAGGGGCTGACCCTGTAGGAAGGCTGTCATTGTAAATAAGAATTAGTTATTAATAAATGAAAGAAAAAATGAACAGGACAGCTGATGAAACTGTGGGTTTATGCAAATAAAGAATTTCTGCAGAAACCGTCTCAGGGAAGATTGACGTCATGACCTGACTGCAGTTTGGTGTTGTGACTGACTTCAGTGTGCAAATGATCACCTTTGATGGCCACTGACACGTTGGAGAAGTGTGCTCTTCCTGGATGAATGGCAGACAGCGTGTATGGCGAGTGGTTTGCTGATGTCAGTGTTGTGAACAGAGTGCCCCATATGTGCAGGCATAAGCTACGGACAACAAACACAATTACAGTTTATCGATGACAATCTGAATGCACAGAGATACCATGACGAGATCCTGAGGTCCATTGTCGTGCTACCTGCCACCATCACCTCATGTTTCAGCATAATAATGCTCGGCCCCATGTTGCAAGGATCTTTACTCAAAGATCCTTGCAACATTTCCTGGAAGCTGAACATTTCCCAGTTCTTCCATGTCCTGCATACTCACCAGACATTTCATCCATTGAGCATGTATGGTAGTAAATAGAGTGACTCTTTCCACTTTGTCCTATTTAAGCACACTGGCTGATGGAGAATAATGATGTAGTATTGACAGCCACATCCATATAGGATTTGGTTTAACCTTCCAACATAAATTGATGTTACATTGATACAGTGTTCAGCAATTATCAAACTATATACATTAACTAGGCGCTGCATACTGTTGGTTCAGTAGTTTTCCGTTTTGAGCAGTTTGATTAAGTGATTGTAAAAGTGAATATTGCATTTTGAAAAGCAGATACTTAGATTTAATGTGCATCCAAATTGAAAGAGTGGTTTGGTGCAGTGAACAAGTGACTTTGTGAATTTGTTTGGATCAATTGAAAATATGCTTAGTTTGAAAAATGAGCCTGTTTAGATTTTTGTGCTTAGAGTTTTGAAAATGTACCACATACATGTGAACACCGCACCAAAGTTATTGAAAAACCGGGAATGTATGGTGTTTGCTATGCCCTTCAATAAAGTTTTGAGTAACACTTATTCAGTTTTGTTTGTGCAGATGTCAAAACGGTAATGCTGAGCTTTGTAAAATAGGTTCCACAGTTCGAAGTCTCCTCCCACAGCAAACTTTATACTGAATTGTCGTTTAAAACTCAGTCACGGACTACAACAGGAAAACAGAAAACAAAGGTTTTATTAAGGTAGAAATCTGAATGATGAACATTTTGCAGATGTGATTCTAATTAGACTGTTTGAAAGACGCTGAGGTGCAGGAGCAAGAAACTCCAGACTGTTGTTCTTGTTATTATTGTTATTATTATTGTTATTATTATTGTTATTATTATTATCATTATTATTATTGTTATTATTATTGTTACTATTATTATCATCATCATTATTATTATAATCATTATTATCATCATTATTATTATTGTTATTATTATTATTATTACTATTATTATTGTTGTTATTGTTATTATTATCATTACTATTATTATTATCATCACTATTATTATTGGTATTATTATAACTATTATTATTGTTGTTATTATTGTTACTATTATTATCATCATCATTATTATTATAATCATTATTATCATCATTATTATTATTGTTATTATTATTATTATTACTATTATTATTGTTGTTATTGTTATTATTATCATTACTATTATTATTATCATCACTATTATTATTGGTATTATTATAACTATTATTATTGTTGTTATTATTGTTGTTATTATTATCCCAGACATGCCACCAACTCAAAACTGAAACGGCTCTACACCTGCTGGCTGATTCGTAAAATAAAGAGGAAAAAATACTATAAAAACATTTAAATGCTCTAATTGGGATTAAATTAGGCCGTGTTGTGATCTCAATTAATATCTCAATTAAATAATTGAGCTTTCGGTTGAAAGGTCTCTGTGATCATAGGGGAGGGAAAGGAGCTAGGAAACGGTCTCGTTCTTACAGTATTAGTGGAAGGAGTTAGGAAACGTTCTCATTCTTACAGTATTAGTGGAAGGAGCTGTGAAACGTTCTCATTCTTAGAGTATTAATGGAAATTAGTTGTGGTTGTTATTCTTCAGTCTATTTGACATTGATTCCTGATTTGCACATTCTAAATCGGGAGTTACTCGCTGATGCACAAGGAAGACGCCACAATCACAGAGACTTACTCATCAAAGTGACATTGTGTAATTTAGTGCTTATTATTTATAATGGAAGATATAATTATGCAATTTGACTTCCTCTTACTGGGTAGGATGCTTCTCTAATACATTCACTTCTCTGTTCATCTTCTATGTCATTTAATATCAAGCCTTTTGACATGGGGGTTGAGGTATCCATTGAAGGGTTGAGGTATCCATCACAAACACGACTTAAAATAGGTTCCTTATAAGAAATTCAATATTCATAACATTTTAAGAGAATTTGTATTTCTATTGAGTTTTTGTATTTAGTTTTATCACAACGAGTGTTCTTCATGTGCTACATTGATTTTACTCATAAGCAATTATCCACAATGTTATAACATTGTATTTCAATTTTTACAATAAATGTTATTTCCATTTGTATTCAGCTAGGAGTACAAATTAATTCCGACTTCATCCTAAAACTCTACGGGGAGTCTGGTGCAGCGTATCCAGAGACAGGGTCACAGATGTTAGCTTCATCTCACAGATTTTCACTATAGATACTGTAGAGATTATCCTTTTCCATTTCCTCTTATCTAAGCATCATCACAAATGTGAAATGCCACAGTGAAAGCAGGTGTATCTGGGAAAAACATATAGCTTCAGTTTATATTATAGCTTCTCTCTAAGCCTTATCAGACCAGAAGACCCCGACATTGGTTCCACTCGCCTACAAGAACTGGTTTAAAATGGACGTTCATCACTAAGAGACTTCAATGGTTTCCAAAGGTGTTAGTACAGTCATATTTCCTTTTTGATATAGGTATCCTACAGTTAGTACTGTAATTGTTACATAGAGCATGGTTGGAGTTAAGATTTGCATTGATATTGACCTCCAAGGTGTAATCAATTGCTGAGGCCTATGTTAAATGTGAATGGTATTATTCCCTGCCTTTTTCATAAAATCATAATGTGAATTTCACATGTATGACTGAGAATTGGAAATGTCTTTGGGAAATAGTTAATATAGGCATTCATAAGGAATAAATATTATATCAGGCATCTAAAACTTTAAGATGAGATGCCTCTCTCATCTTCCCTTGAGTAGTTAACGTATAGAATTTATTCTACATGTTTTATTCATGTCCACACTTTATTTACTTAAAAATGTTGAAAATAAATTATAACATTGTAACCGTACAATAAACACTGAACAAAAAAATAAACGCAACATGAAACAATTTCAACTATTTGACTGCGTTACAGTTCATACAAGGAAATCAGTAAATTGAAATAAATTATTTAGGCCCTAATCTATGGATTTCACATGACTGGGAATACAGATATGCATCTGTTGGTCACAGATACCTTTAAAAAAAGGTAGGGCATGGATCAGAAAACCAGTCCGTATCTGGTGTTACCACCATTTGCCTCAAACAGCGTGACATCTCCTTCCATGAGACGGTTTCAGACAGGTTTCATCAGCTGTCTGGGTGACTGGTCTCAGACGATCCTGCAAGTGAAGAAGCCTGATGTGGAGGTCCTGGGCTGTCATGGTTACACGTGGTTTGCGGTTGTAAGGCTGGTTGGATGTATTTTTATGGTAGAGAAATTAAAATGTAATTATCTAGCAACGGCTCTGTCGGATATTCCTGCAGTCAGCATCACAATTTCATGCTGCCTCAAAACTTGAGACATCTGTGGCGTTGTCAATGTGGCACCGTCATAGGATGCCACCTTTCCAAAACGTCAGTTCGTCAAATCTTCTACCCTGCTAGAGCTGCCTCTGGAAACTTTAAGTGCTTTTATTGTGAAGTGGAAACGTTTAGGAGCAACAATGACATACCGCGAAGTGGTAGGCCACACAAGCTCACAGAACTGAAGTGCGTAGCGCAAACAAATCGCCTGTCCCCGGATGCAACACTCACTACCGAGTTCCAAACTGCCTCTGGCAGCAACGTCAGCACAAGAACTGAAATGGGTTTCCAATGCCAAGATTACCATGAGAAATGCCAAGCGTCGGATGGAGTGATGTAATGCTCGCTGCCATTGGACTCTAGAGCAGTGGAAATGCGTTCTCTGGAGTGATGACGCGAATCACGCTTCACCATCTGGCAGTCCGAAAATCTGGGTTTGGCGGATGCCAGGATAACTCTACCTGCCCAATGCATAGTGCCTACTGTAAAGATTATTGGAAGAGGAATAATGGTCTGGGGCTGTTTGTCATTGTTCGAGCTAGGCCAGTGAAGGGAAATCGTAATGACGTTCTAGATTTTCTGTGCTTTTTTGTGGTAACAGTTTGGGGAAGGCACTTTCCTGTTTCAGCATTACAATGTCCCCATGCACAAAGTGAGGTCCATACAGAAATGGTTTGATGAGATCGGTGTGGAAGAACTTAACTGGCCTGCACAGAGCCCTCACCTCAACCCCATCGAACACCTTTGGGATGAATTGGAACGCCAACTGCAAGCCAGGCCTAATCACCCAACGTCAGTGCCCGACCTCACTAATGCTCTTGTGGATGAATGGAAGCAAGTCCCCTCAGCAATGTTCCAACATCTAGTGGAAAGCCTTCCCAGAAGAGTGGGGGCTGTTATAGCAGCAAAGGGGGGACCAACTCCATATTAATACCCATAATTTTGGAATGAGATGTTTGATGTGCAGGTGTCCACATACTTTTGGTCATGTATACTAGGCTTCAGAGGGAAGCCCAAAAAATGGTCAAAGACTCCAGTCACCCAAGTCATAGACCGTTCTCTCTGCTATCGCACGGCAAGCAGTACCGGAGCGGCAAGTCTACAACCAAAAGGCTCCTTAAGGGCTTGTAAGTAAGCATTTCATGGTAAGGTCTACGCCTGTTGTACTCGGTGCATGTGACAAAAGTTTAATTTGATTAGTGTAGTTTGAAGTACAATACCAACATAGCTATTGGTAGAGCATGGGTGGAGCAGGCATTGTGGTGCTAGTGAATAGTCTTTCTTGTTCGGCTTCAGACCAATGCCTGCTTCTCACTTGAAACATAGTTTTTTGTTTTTAATAAGATACCGAGTAAATAGCGTACTGTTATTGGCTTCGCCGGTACATTTATACGTGTAATATTCAACTGTACATGCGTACATCCAAACGATTCAAACATTCAAAATCCTATTTTCCCTTACCCCTAACCCTAAAACTAACCCTAGCTTCCAACCCTAACCCTTAACGTAATTTGAACCCTAACACTAATTCTAACCTTAACCCTAAATCCCCATAGAAAATAACCCCAGTTGGTCAAATGTTTGTTTGTTTACTGTTCAAGAATAGTTAAAAACGTCCACACACACGCACAGCTACATAGACTACACACATTCTGAGAAGAGGAACCCAAGGTTTAACGGAAAATTGGTATTTCAAAGCCGTCAATCATGTTGGCCATCTCCAGGTTGGTTTGTTGACATTGGTATAGAAAATGCCATACACAAATGGCATAAGACATTCCACACGACCTTGGACCTGGTTTATTTTGCCTTAGCTATACTGAATATCGCTCATTTTATTCCACCACATTCTTGGTCTCAGATAACATGTTTGTAAGGTGTAAAGGTCCCTCAGCTGGAGCTCTGAGCATTTTATTTTGATTATTCACGCACACACACACACACACACACACACACACACACACACACACACACACACACACACACACACACACACACACACACACACACACACACACATATGTCAACCCTAGATGTCTTACAGACGAAAACATGAGAGGGAATCCATTTCAGTGATAATTTATATATAACCATTGGGGATCCTTAATATACTGGTCATTACTATCCATCGACAATACTCAGCAGCCACTGGACAATGAATAGAAGGTTTTAAATGTTGGGTAACAATTTATTTGATTAGTCCATCTGTAGATGCTCTACAGACTATTTACAGACTATCAGTGACATTTAAACGGACTATATACTAACCCTAACCCTAGCTCTAACCCTTACCCTAACCCTTATTCTAAACCTAGCCTTAACCGTAACCGTAGCAAGCAGTTGCTTATCAACAGATAGTTTGTTAATAGTATGACCATGTGTAGAGCATAAGGACTATTCAAATAAAATGACCCCAGTTTCACTCACTCTCCATGATGATTTGGACAGTAGAAGGTGTCATTATTATAAATGCTCTCTGGAGAGGAGGGAAGAGAAGAGAGAGGTTTGACGGTAATATATGTGCGGAGGGCAGAGGCTTTCACATGCAGTGGCAGTGTGATTGTGTTGTTCTCTCTGGTGGGCCTAAGCTAGCTGTTTGCAGGGTCAAGGTTTTCAATTTGAATGTTTTATTCCTTCCCAGCCTCCTTAAAGTGTGCCGCGCGTGTGTGTGTGTGTGTGTGTGTGTGTGTGTGTGTGTGTGTGTGTGTGTGTGTGTCAGTCGCTGCCACTGTAGGGTTAGTCACTCAGCAGAGGGATGCATCTGGTGACTCACGACAGGGCACTGGAGACGGAAGTGTATGTGTGTGTTACAGCCTTCAGCATCTTCTCCTCTCCCCTTGGAATGGGTGAGTCACACTGGAGAGTGTGTGTGTGTGTGTGTGTGTGTGTGTGTGTGTTTGTGTGTGTGTGTGTGTGTGTTTGACTGTGTGTGTGTGTGTGTGTGTGTGTGTGTGTGTGTGTGTGTGGGGGGGGGGTGTGTGTGGTTATGTAAAATGCATCTTTAGAGCTTCACAGCCTACGGCACCTTCTCCTCCCCCCTTGGTATGGATGAGTCACATTCTTTCGCGGAAAAGCATTGTTCAAATATTTGTGTACAAACAGACATGTGGGATAGAGGCTGGTTTGCTTGTCACACAGATAGGTGGGCATCTTCAGGTCTTCGTCTTCCCGCTGGTGTTAAAACCAGACCACACTATCCACTATACAAGAGCTGGATCCTGACGGTCTTTACCTAACCCTAACCCTAACCCAAACCCCAGCTTCATGTCCACATGCCTGCTCAACCCTAACCCTAGCCTCAACTCTAACCCTAAGTCTAGCTTCATGTCCACACCTTGTCTCAACCCAAATTGTTGCATGTCAATGTGTGGTTACCTAATTCAATGCAGGCTTTAATATAGCACTTTTATACATTATTTAGCACACCCAAGCCAGAATACTCTGCTGCCTATGAGTTATTACTAATGCCTTTCTACTAGGAGGCCCGGTCTGATAGTGCCAGTGTTTTCTACCCATGATCAAAAGAAAATAAACAAAATGACCAGAGGAGGGATAAAGATTTTAACTTCCTGAGTTATCAGCATCTCTGCTAGTATTTCATGATCTTCATTTCCTGAGTTATCAGCATCTCTGCTAGTATTTCATGATCTTCATTTCCTGAGTTATCAGCATCTCTGCTACTATTTCATGTCACAGAGGCCTCGCGCACGTGTGCATGCACCCACAAGCACACACACACACTCACAAGCACATGCACGCACACACACACACTACTCTATAATCACTTGCCACAGCTAGCTCTCTTGTCACTACACCAGTCACGTGGCAGACGACCTTGATGGGGATAAAACTCTGACAACAAAAGGTACAGCCTTGCCTCCCACCCAGCCACCCAGCCTCCCACCACAGCTAGCACTGGGGAAAGGTTGGAGTGGGAGGGAGGGAGGGAGGAGGAGGAGGAGGAGGAGGAGGAGGAGGACTGCAAGCTCAAAAAGTCAAAAGTGGAGATAACATGGTGGTGGAGGGGGAGGAGGAGAAAGAGGAGGATGAAGATGAGGGGGAGAAGGAGGAAGATGAGGAGGAGAAGGAGGAAGATGAGAGGGAGAAGGAGGTAGATGAGGAGGAGAAGGATGAAGATGAGGAGGAGAATGATGAGGAGGAGTATGATAAGGAAGAGGAAGATGAGGAGGAGGAGGAAGATGAAGAGGAGAAGGAGGAAGATGAGGAGGATGATGAGGAAGAGAATGAAGAAGATGAAGAGGAGAAGGAGGAAGGTGAGGAGGAGGAGGAAGAGGATGAAGAAGATGAAGAGGAGAAGGAGGAGGAAGATAAGGAGGAAGATGAGGAGGAGAAGAAGGAAGGTGAGGAGGAAGATGAGGAGGAAGAGGAAATGGAGGAGAAGAAAAGAAGGGAGGAAAAAGAGAAGGAGGAGGAAGTGGAGTAGGAGGAGATGGATTTTAGCTATTAGGTTTGATATTTATTTATTTTTTAAATACATAAATAAAATAAAGGTTGGAAAACAATGGTTGGCACATCGTCCAAATGGCAGACGACTCCTTTGTGGTTGGCACTGGCTGTGGCTGAATATAATGTCAGTCTCAAAGGGGTCTGTCATGAAGAACACAGTCACAGAATATTTCTCTTTTGTTCATTATGATCCAGTTCCCTGACTAGCTCAACAGTCAGCCAAAGTAACAACGACGCCAAGTCATGTTTGATGTAAGACACAAAGGTGAATCATGAATAAAAAATGTGTTTGTTGTGATACCTTACTGAGGTAGCCTTCATGGTTTTCATGTAGCCTTCATGGTTGTCATGTAGCCTTCATGGTTGTCATGTAGCCTTAATGGTTGTCATCTGCTGATGGTTAGGTCAACAAACACAAACACAGCCTCATCTCACCGTAGGAGCTTCAAAATGAAATTGAGAGAAAGGACTTAGAGATTAGTTCACGTACTGGTTGAAGTATCTCTCTACTTCCTCCTCCTCTCTTTCTCTCCTCTCTCTCTTCCCTCGCCCTCACGCTCTCCCCTCATCCTCTCTTTCTACCCCCCCTCTCTCACCCCATCCCCACCCCCCCCCCCTCTCTCCCCCCCATCTCTCACCCCATTTCTGAAAGTAGAGTTATCACCTCTGTTCTAAGGAGATAGTGCTGGTAACAGCTCTCAGACTGAGACACAGGTAGTGGAGGCAGTGGTGTATTATTATTAGATATGGACGAGACTGTCTGTGTGTGCGTGTGTGAGACAGGAAGAGCACAGGTTTTATTATTAGATAGGATGATATTCTTGTCCTTGTTGGTCCCAGGCACATGAACTTCCAGCCCTTCTACCACTATTCAGTCAGACGCAACATTCCTAGATCTAGACATGTGTTCAGGTAGCTGTTCTGTCTAACGCCAAAGCAGAAACTGTGAAAACGATTCTGTCACCCATCATCACCACATTTTTCAATTGCTTTAATTAAATTGATTATGTAATATATTAGTCTACTTTGATAGAGGGTAAACACTCTATGTTATCAGTTAAGTGAACCAAAGTTTCATCAAACAAGTGGACCATCTCCAGCTCCTACCTGGCTAGTCTATTTCCATAACTTTCCTAAATGCACTTTGTACTTTGAAAAATCAACTTTAGTTAACAATTTGCTGTGTGAAAGGGACACATCTGCAGACTTCCATGCATTTCAAGAATCTTTTGGAATTCCGGAGAACCGTAGATGCCACGCCAAGAACCCAACACTTAACTCAAAGGTTATTTATCAGCCAAGAGTTCTCCAAGGAACCTTAAGCGCTGAGGAAGAACCCTTTATAGAACCTTTATATTTTTCAGTATAACACAGTGATGCAGTATTTGATTAGGGCAATTCCATTTCAACAGAGTGATGCTGAGACTCCGACTTTTCACTTCAAAATGTATGTTGGTAACAGAATGATTGCAAAAAAAACTTTCTGCAACCAAATTTGATATATTTTGTTCTTCAAGTAAATGTGTTTTTGTAACATTTTCATTTGAAATTGTTAAAAGTAGTAATTGTGAATAGAGTTTAACTTTGCAATCATTGGTTTTTGTTTCACATAATTCTAAAGTCTCAGCATCATTCTGTTACCATGTAGTTGCCCTTATCAAATGCTTTAAAAAATCCTTCCTGAATTGGAGTGAATCAGTGAAAGGTTGAGAGGGCATCCTTGCCTGTTGCTGTTTGATTACTTATGAGGGACGGCTGAGCCACCAGTCAGTCCACACACAGATCAGAGATGTGGCCTTGCATATCTAACTCTAAATAAATAATTAATTCAATAAAGCAGCGAGCAGTGAGCAACCAAGTAGTAGTCTGCCATGTTTCCCAGATACAAGATAAATTATAAATATAACCTTGTCCTGAAAAAATACATGGTTTCCCCAGCCGCCCAGCAGCCCCAGACCACACTCAGGAAGGTGGGTGACCTGGGTGCTGCTAAATAAAGTGTCAACAAATCCCAAACTGTTTAGGGAAAATAGGGCTGAGGCTAGGGGACATGTTACGATGAGGAAAGTCACCGAATAGGGGTTGTCCTCTTTTCCATTCCATCCTGTGCTTATACAAACATTTGTAACTAATTTTACATAAACTTTATGCATAATATATACAGTGGGGAGAACAAGTATTTGATACACTGCCGATTTTGCAGGTTTTCCCACTTACAAAGCATGTAGAAGTCTGTAATTTTTATCATAGGTACTCTTCAACTGTGAGTGACGGAATCTAAAACAAAAATCCAGAAAATCACATTGTATGATTTTTAAGTAATTCATTTGCATTTTATTGCATGACATAAGTATTTGATACATCAGAAAAGCAGAACTTAACATTTGGTACAGAAACCTTTATTTGCAATTACAGAGATCATATGTTTCCTGTAGTTCTTGACCAGGTTTGCACACACTGCAGCAGGGAGTTTGGCCCACTCCTCCATACAGATCCTTCAGGTTTCGGGGGTGTCGCTGGGCAATACGGACTTTCAGCTCCCTCCCAAAGATTTTCTATTGGGTTCAGGTCTGGAGACTGGCTAGGCCACTCCAGGACCTTGAGATGCTTCTTACGGAGCCACTCCTTAGTTGCCCTGGCTGTGTGTTTCGGGTCGTTGTCATGCTGCAAGACCCAGCCACGACCCATCTTCAATACTCTTACTGAGGGAAGGAGGTTGTTGGCCAAGATCTCGCGATACATGGTCCCATCCATCCTCCCCTCAATACGGTGCAGTCGTCCTGTCTCCTTTGCAGAAAAGCATCCCCAAAGAATGATGTTTCCACCTCCATGCTTCACGGTTGGGATGGTGTTCTTGGGGTTGTACTCATCCTTCTTCTTCCTCCAAACACGGCGAGTGGAGTTTAGACCAAAAAGCTCTATTTTTGTCTCATCAGACCACATGACCTTCTCCTATTCCTCCTCTGGATCATCCAGATGGTCATTGGCAAACTTCAGACGGGCCTGGACATGCGCTGGCTTGATCAGGGGGACCTTGGTGCGCTGCAGGATTTTAATCCATGACGGCGTAGTGTGTTACTAATGGTTTTCTTTGAGAATGTGGTCCCAGCTCTCTTCAGGTCATTGACCAGGTCCTGCCGTGTAGTTCTGGGCTGATCCCTCACCTTCCTCATGATCATTGATGCCCCACGAGGTGAGATCTTGCATGGTGCCCCAGACCGAGGGAGATTGACCGTCATCTTGAACTTCTTCCATTTTCTAATAATTGCGCCAACAGTTGTTGCCTTCTCACCAAGCTGCTTGCCTATTGTCCTGTAGCCCATCCCAGCCTTGTGCAGATCTACAATTTTATCCCTGATGTCCTTACACAGCTCTCTGGCCTTGGCCATTGTGGAGAGGTTGGAGTCTGTTTGATTGAGTGTGTGGACAGGTGTCTTTTATACAGGTAACGAGTTCAAACAGGTGCAGTTAATACAGGTAATGAGTGGAGAACACGAGGGCTTCTTAAAGAAAAACTAACAGGTCTGTCAGAGCCGGAATTCTTACTGGTTGGTAGGTGATCAAATACTTATGTCATGCAATAAAATGCAAATTAATTACTTAAAAATCATACAATGTGATTTTCTGGATTTTTGTTTTAGATTCCGTCTCTCACAGTTGAAGTGTACCTATGATAAAAATTACAGACCTCTACATGCTTTGTAAGTGGGAAAACCTGCAAAATCGGCAGTGTATCAAATACTTGTTCTCCCCACTGTATTTTCCTTAGACAGTATTCAATCATACATTTCAATAGATTGAGGTAACCCCATTTTTGTATTCCTTCCTTTTTATTTCCACATCATAGAAACAGTATTTACAACTGTGAAGGAGGACTGAATACAATGCAATATGGTCTGGTTCTCAGTCTGTGACCCGGTCACCACCTGCAGGGTTTGAACAAGAGTAGCGATCTCTCTGAGCGCCTGGCCTCCATTCACCAATTAAAACATTCTAAAACAGAAAGAGATTCACACAGAGACATACAGTAGATTCACAATAATAAGGCATTTGCTTTTTCAATATCCTGAAATGCTGACAGGAGCGATGTGGAATAAAAAAAAGGCAGAAAACATTGATCTGGTAGATATTAAATATAGATTTTAGCATTTCTGATGTGGGTCCTGAAGGCAGAGAGTGAATTACATTAAGCAAAAGCAGCATATTTAATGTTGTAAACAGGGATTCTACCCTCTGGCACAAATCAATCAATGGTCATCGTCATCATCATTATAATCATAACCTCATAACCAGCGTCGTCTAGCTGAGAATAATGAAAATGTAGAAAGTTCTTGAACTAATAATCTGACTCCGATTACTAGATAATACATAGACACAGGTCTAGATGTAATCTTATTATTGTATGTGCTCTTTATGACAGAATATAACAATTCTGTTTTTTCTGGACCAAGTTACACTTCTCAAAAAGCACAGAATTGGTGAAACAACCCATGTATGTTATTAAGAACACTAGAATAATGTGTTACATATGCATGCTTTTCCAAGCGTCTGCTAAATGGCAATAACATTCAACTTATAAAAAAAAACATTTTTCCCATATCAAGAGGTTAAAAAAAATCAAAATAAAGTACCAGGGTTGACCGTAACAGGGTTGACAATTTCAGCCATAAATCCCCTTGGGACCAGGGGAATGGAAGCTTGTTGTGTGCAACAGGGAGTGGCAATTCAATGCAAGCTTCACCACCCCCCCAAAAACATTCTCACCTGTCTATCTATGTTTAACAGTGTTGACGTGTTATGCTCGACCTGCTCAGTGTTCCACCACAAAACACCAGAAAATGGCCAAAAAGATAAACAATAATCTTCAGAAATAACTTTGTCAAAATAACTGGGCCTTTACAATTACGGTGAAAATTGGGGATGAAGTGGGTAAAAAATCTTCCTAAAAGTGACACAGGGTTGACGGAGGAACACTTTATCAAATCTTTATTCATATAAAACATCAGATTTATTGAATTCTCCATCTGGTCTATATTAATATGAATTTAATATAACAGACTTTTAATTTGATATTGGTACACAATTTCAACTTAAAAGATCAAAGGTAAACAAAAGGCACTCTTTTTGTGGAACGACCCACATGTTGTATGTTTTATATTTCCCCTCGGGGATTAATAAAGTATCTATCTATCTATCTATCTATCTATCTATCTATCTATCTATCTATCTATCTATCTATCTATCTATCTATCTATCTATCTATCTATCTATCTATCTATCTATCTATCTATCTATCTATCTATCTATCTATCTATCTATCTATCTATCTATCTATCTATCTATCTATCTACCTACCTACCTACCTACCTACCTACCTACCTACCTACCTACCTACCTACCTACCTACCTACCTACCTACCTACCTACCTACCTACCTACCTACCTACCTACCTACCTACCTACCTACCTACCTACCTACCTACCTATCTATCTATCTATCTATCTATCTATCTATCTATCTATCTATCTATCTATCTATCTATCTATCTATCTATCTATCTATCTATCTATCTATCTATCTATCTATCTATCTATCTATCTATCTATCTATCTATCTATCTATCTATCTATCTATCTATCTATCTATCTATCTATCTATCTATCTATCTATCTATCTATCTATCTATCTATCTATCTATCTATCTATCTATCTATCTATCTATCTATCTATCTATCTATCTATCTATCTATCTATCTATCTTTCTATCTATCTATAGACACACTTGGTAACAGTCAACACTGTGTTGCAGAAGGTGACATGAATGCCCTTCCACTCTTTCTTACATCTAATTCTTACATCTTCTTATACCTGTATTTCCCAAGCACTTAGAAGTCATATGAAACTGGGACCAAAACTTAATCTAAAATGGCTGCCAAAAATAAAACCAAACCCAAATCGACCCTGTCACCTTGATGTTGCTGTTGCAGTCTCTCATCGAGTCTGGTCTCGGGAGAACCAGAAAATGCTAAAGAAAACATCATTATGTTGGCAGAAATGTGCCGGTAATAAACCCAAACGGCGCTGAGAGGCACAGGTTGTCAGCCATGATAAATGGCACCCGTGCATCCTGAATGTGTTTGGTGCCCTTGGTGCTCTTGCCATGTTGACTCCCTCTCCTGAGGGTCACAGTCACACGCTGGGTTTGGCTACGAGCTGCTGACCTTAGTAACTCTACTCTGGGCTCAGGGAGGAGATGAGCACACCTGGGTTCAAGTACTATTTGACATTTTTCAAATACTTTGAGCAATGCTTTAGCTTGCCCAGGCAGATAGACAGGGTTTGCAGTTTTGAGCCTATCGTTACATAACTGTATCAACAGCCAATCCTTATCAATTTTCATCATGGATCCCTCCATCAAAAGACATTCAATTAACATATAGGGACCCACATAAAAAATACTACAGTTTACTATAGAATTCTGTAGTAAACTGTAGTAAACTGTAGAATACTATATGACACACCAAAATATCCCTCGATCATGTGTAGTACTTAGTATAGAATTTTGTAGTATACTGTACAATACTATAGTAAATACTACAGTATTGTCCACAAGAAAATGTTGTGCCTCCCGTAAGAGAGAAACCTACATGCCAAGTATAGACCATATATTGTGTTCCCTATGGTTATAGACAAGATCAGAAGTTCGGAACTCTTTGTTCAGAACCCAGGCCTGCCTGCCTACCTACCTACCTACCTACCTACCTACCTACCTACCTACCTACCTACCTACCTACCTACCTACCTACCTACCTACCTACCTACCTACCTACCTACCTACCTACCTACCTACCTACCTACCTACCTACCTACCTACCTACCTACCTACCTACCTACCTACCTACCTACCTACCTACCTACCTACCTACAGGCAGGGTTGGGGAGTAACGTATTACATGTAAGGGATTACAAAAAAACGGTAACTGTTATGTTAGCAGCAAAAATATTGGAATCAGATTACAGATACTTTTGTAAAAAAACTAGATGATTACGTTGAGGATTACTTGAAAATTCAAAAAGGATGTTTGCGGAGAAAGGCAGCATTGAAAAAAGGCGCAAATGTAAGTTCCACCTGAGCGAGTCTGACCACAAGTCAGAGACCAAGATGATGATACACCAAATGTGTTTGATGGATCGCGGGGAAAAAATAGGAATAGGCTTTTGTAGGCTACAGTCCAAGCTATTTCTTCCAATGGTGCGATTTCTGTCGGCATCCAAAGATTATCCAACTTGAATAAACGCTTGGAGGTAAAGATGACAGCAGTGGTGTAGTCTACGGCGATACAGATATCACTTATTATTGATATCTACATAGAGCATTGATGTGAATCACACTGCTGCTCTCTCATTTAGCTATTTGTGCTTTACGGATTGTGGATGGCTGTTCACTATCTACATGTGTATTTGAACCCAATAATGGTTGAATTCAAGAAGTTCAAGCTGCCTATCAATCATTGTTTTTGAAACCAGTAGACAGCCATTGAAAAATGTGCTCTTGCAACAGCTGCATAGTGCCAATCCAAGCCCATGGATAAAAGTGGGGCTTTTATTGCTAATTCGCTCTGCTTCCATAGACTTAATGGTCACTTGCTCAAACTTGCACACTTTTGATGGACTAAAAGGTGTCTATCATTTTATAATCATAAATTATATATACAGTACCAGTCAAAAGTTTGGACACACCTACTCTTTCAAGGGTTTTTCTTTATTTTTACTAGTTTCTACATTGTAGAAAACTATGAAATAACACATTAGGAATCATGTAGTAACCAAAAAAGTGTTAAACAAATCAAAATATATTTTAGATTCTTCAAAGTAGCCAGCCTTTGCCTTGATGACAGCTTTGCACACTCTTGGCAAAGCATGCCATTCCATGAGCGCAGCATTTCTTTTTCAACTCGCCCAATCAGTCCTCCATGACAACAAAATCATAAACAACAGAGAAGGGCTGGCTAATAAGTCCTTAATTTTGGGGTCATGCTCAGGTAAAAACAATTTTATTGAAGATCAAGGGGTATAGCATTTATTGGAATGACTGGAATTCTGATAGACTTTGGTTTTTAATGGAAAGATATAATTTAATCGTATTATTATATGTAGTAGAATTCATGGGTTAGAAGAAGCCTACATAACCAACCCATAAAGAAAAAATGTACATCCATATATGGCCAGCTATGTAAACTTTAACATTTATTTATCCTGCAATAGATGTTGTTCAATTGGTAATAAAAAAAAATGTCTTCTTCTAATGCCTCTTAAGGGGAAAGTAATCTAAACGTAACTGAACGTATTTAGATTCCGTTACTGAGTTTGGGTAATCCCAAAGTTACGTTACTGATTACAATTTTGGACAGGTAACTTGTAACTGTAACGCATTACATTTAGAAACCTACCCAACCCTGCCTACAGGTTATGGAACATTTTCTCTTGTATTATTTCTCCAGTTGGTTTCCTCAAGGAGAAAGCCCTCCACTTCTATGTCAAAGACATAAAACAAAAATGTCCCCAAAAACACTTTAGTATATACCACAGTAAACTACAGTCTGCAAAAACCCTAGAGTAATTACTACAGTATTACTATAGTATATACTACAATTTTTTTATATGGTAGTAATACTCTAGTAAACTCTAAATACTACAGTATATTGCAGTAAATACTGTGTCTACTGTGAATACTACAGTAAAGTCCGCGTTTGAAATTATGAGTATAAGATGTACAGTGAGCAGATTTGATGTATAGATGGAACATTAAATTAATGGCGTCTAACCTTTGCCTAACACCTTAGATTGCTCAGCACATTAGAACACACACACACACACACATGCAAGTGCATGTTTATTCAATATCAATTGCTTGCTAGCTAGTCACAATAAAATTTGTTAAGTCATTTCAAAGTATCTAACGTTAGTAAGCTGGGTGTGACAAAACATAGGCCTACTATGAAATTACACTATGATTTCAGCCAAGTCTGGAAATATTGGGGCTGACAGACTATGTTGATGTTGATGATGTGACAAACTATTTTGACAACCTGTCGAAAAACACAGCTAGCTACTGTTAATTTAAGTAAATAAAATAAAACAAAATAAAATTGTTATTTGTCACATGCGCCGAATACAACAGATGTAGACCTTACAGTGAAATGCTTACTTACAAGCCCTTAACCAACAATACTTTAAGAAGATTTATTAAAAAATAAGTAAATAAAAGTAACAAATAATTAAACAGCAGCAGTAAGATAACAATAGAGAGGCTATATACAGGGGGAACAGGTACAGATTAAAGGTGCGGGGACACCGGTTAGTTGAGGTAATATGTACATGTAGGTAGAGTTAAAGTGACTATGCATAGATGATAAACAGAGAGTAGCAGCAGCGTAAAACCGGGGTCTGGTGGCCCTTTGATTAGCTGTTCAGGAGTCTTATGGCTTGGCGGTAGAAGCTGTTAAGAAGCTTTTTTGACCTAGACTTGGCTCTCCGGTACCGCTTGCCATTCGGTAGCAGAGAACAGTGTATGACTGGGGTGACTGGAGTCTTTGAACATTTTTAGAGCCTTCCTCTGACACCGCCTGGTATAGAGGACTACCCTCTGTGCCTTGCGGTCAGAAGCCGAGCAGTTGCCATACCAGGCGGTGATGCAACCAGTCAGGATGCTCTCGATGGTGCAGCTGTAGAACCTTTTGAGGATCTGAGGATACATGCCAAATCTTTTCAGTCTCCTGAGTGGGAATAGCCAGGTAAAACGTCGATGAGAACGAGGGCGTGCTCCGTCCTCCTTTTCCTGTAGTCCACAATCATCTACTTTGTCTTGATCACGTTGAGGGAAAGGTTGTTGTCCTGGCACCACACGGCCAGGTCTCTGACCTCCTCCTTATAGGCTGTCTCATCGTTGTCGGTGATCAGGCCATCAACTGTTGTGCCTGGCCATGCAGTCATGAGTGAACAGGGAATGCAGAAGGGGTCTGAGCATGCACCCCTAAGGGGCCCCCGTGTTGAGGATCAGCTTGGCGGATGTGTTGTTACCTACCCTTACCACCTGCGGGGCGGCCCGTCAGAAAGTCCAGGATCCAGTTGCAGAGGGAGGTGTTAAGTCCCATGGTCCTTTGCTTAGTGATGAGCTTTGAGTGGCACTATGGTGTTGAAGGCTGAGCTGTAGTCAATTAATAGAATTATCACATAGGTGCTCCTTTTGTCTAGATGGGAAAGGGCAGTGTGAGTACAATACTGCCCTACCAAGCAAAAAGGCAGGAAGTGCTCATAGCGTGGAACTGAGAAAAATGGCAGTTAATGCCTTTTTGCTTGGTACGGCAGAATAGAGATTGCATCATCTGTGGATCTGTTGGGGCGGTATGTAAATTGTTGGTATTACAGACTCAGTCAGGGACAGGTTGAAAATGTCAGTGAAGACACTTGCCAGTTGGTCAGCACATGCTCGAAGTACACGTAATCCGTCTGGCCCTGCGTGTCACAATTTCTGTTTTATTTAGTTGTTGTTTCCTTAGGTTACCGCTGGAGGGCATCCTTACCTTGTTTTTCAAGTATCCAGGTTACCATGATTATTACTTACTTAATTGCCTTCTCTGTTCACCTGGTTGCCTTGTTATTTAGGCTCCTCAGTTGGTCTGTATCTTTGCTTAGGTCTCATGTTTATTAGTGTGCTCTTGTGCGGTTGCCTTGTTTCTGTTAAGACTCTAAGTAAAATAATGGATTTACCCTTACCTCTGCTTGCTGTGTTTCTCTGCGCCTGGGTTCGAGTTCGTACCAACACTGTTGTCACACTGCAGCCTTGTGAATTACCTGTTTAAAGGTCTTACTCACTTCGACTACGGAGAGTGTGATCACACAGTCGTCTGGAACTGCTGATGCTCTCATGCATGTTTCAGGGTTACTTGCCTCGAAGCGAGCATAGAAGTATTTTAGCTCGTCTTGTAGGCTTGTGTCACTGGGCAGCTCGCAGCTGTGCTCCCCTTTGTAGTCTGTAATAGTTTGCAAGTCCTGCCACATCCGACAAGCGTCTGAGCCGGTGTAATACGATTCAATCTTAGTCCTGTATTGACGCTTATTTTTCTTTTAAGGGATGGATCAGCTTTAATATTGCAGATATATTGTTGCTTCCATGAATGTAATTGTCTGCATCATTTCCAATCCCCCATATATTTTTGTGGAAAATGTATATATCCATATGCATACATAAATACATATACCCACATATATAGACATATACATATAAACATTCATACACACACACACACACACATATATAGTGTATACATACATTCATACATACATACATACATACATACATACATGCACGCACGCACGCACGCACGCACGCACGCACGCACGCACGCACGCACACACACACACACACACACACACACACACACACAGACACACACACACACACACACACACACACATTCATACATACATACAGCGGGTGAAATAAGTATTGAACACGTCACCATTTTTCTCAGTAAATATATTTCCAAAGGTGCTATTGACATGAAATTTTCACCAGATGTACAAAGAAACCAAAACAAATGCGTTCAGAAATTAAGTTATGTGTAATAATGTGAAATGACACAGGGAAAAAGTACTGAACACACTTACTGATATTTATTTAATACTTTGTACAAAAGCCTTTGTTGGTAATGACAGCTTCAAGACGGCTCCTGTATGGGGAAACTAGTCACATGCATTGCTCTGGTGTGATTTTGGCCCATTCTTCCACACAAACAGTCTTCAAATCTTGAAGGTTCCGTGGGCCTCTTCTATGAATCTTGATCTTCAGTTCTTTCCATAGATTTTCAATGGGATTTAAGTCATGTGATTGGCTGGGTCATTCTAGCAGCTTTATTTTCTTTCTTTGAAACCAATTGAGAGTTTCCTTGGCTGTGTGTTTGGGATCATTGTCTTGCTGAAATATCCACCCTCGTTTCATCTTCATCATCCTGGTAGATGGCAGCAGATTTTTGTCAAGAATGTCTCGCTAAATTTGCCCATTCATCCTTCCTTCAATTATGTGAAGTTTGCCAGTACCATTTGCTGAAAAGCAGCCCCACACCATGATGTTCTGTCATCGGAATTTCTATCTCAATGTTCCAAATGAACTCTTTTTAACTCTGTATCCTGAAGGTTGTAATTCCTTCAGTTTGTTTAAATAATACAGAGAGAGTTCCAGCTTTACTATGGTCAGTCTTTTTATTCAGAGAACGTTCTGGCGAAAAAACAATACACATCGCTTTTTATACTTCTCAGTGAGAGGAGCCCCCACCCTTCTGGATGAGGCCTGTAAGTTCTCAGGGTCCTGCCTTTCTATTCTCATAGTTTCCATCAATCGTAAATTAATTACTCTGCTTTCTTGCAGCTAAATTTGCAGAGCTGGGAAGATTGTATCCCCCATATATGTAACATTATATTGGTTGCAAGAATTTTGTAAAATAATTTATATTGAAAAATTCAAAGTTTTAATTCATAAACCATGTGCCATGGAATTGATACATCGAAAATCTCTTCCCAACTATTTTGCATTTTATATGGCACAGCTGTCAATTTTTTGCTCCTTAAATGGACTGGTATATATTTTTATTCATTACAATTTTCTTCAACCAATTTTGGTCTTTAATGCAGGGCGGCTGACAGACAAGTTCCTTACATTTTCCCACTTCCACTTGCCTCTTCCATTTTTGTGGTAATGCAATTTTTTTGGTTGTAATTTTGGGTAGAGCAGACATTTCCATATGTCTGTGTTAGCTGCATGTGTGAAACACCACAAGTCCTATTTATGATATAATTGACAAAGATTATTCCTTTTTTTTTTTTTTTTTATGTTATCGAATTTAATCAATTAGGTTATTTGAGTTTAACCACAATTTTTGTTGTAGTATTTGTTCTGTATTTTTGGTTGGATTCAACTGAAATTGAAGCCAACTTTCTATGGCTTGTTAAAAAATTGCGATATTTTGGAGATTATTTCATTTTCAAATAGCCAAGATCTTATTTATTTTTGCTATTCCTATTAAAATATATTGTAGTGAGTTCATTTATTTCTTTTGGGATATGTATACCGAGTATGTCCACATCCCTGTCAGATTTTTTTAGTGATCCTTTACGTAATATAGTACACTTATCATAATTTGGTTTTAATCCAGAGAGGTTAGAAAAAGTATCTAGATCCTCTATGAGGCTGTGAAGGGATTCCAATTGTGGATTTAAAAGAAAACAGTGTACAATGCCATGGATTTCTAATCCCTTAATCTTATTGTTGGATCAATTTTAATAGCCAACATTTCGATGGCAATAATAAATAGCTATGCAGACAGTGGACAACCTGGTTTTACTCCTCTTGACAGTTTACAACTTTCTGAGAAGTAGCCATTATTTACTATTTTACACCTAGGGTTACTATACATAACTTTAACCCATTTTATAAGAGATTCTCCAAAATTGAAATATTCCAGGCATTTATATATAAACTCCAGTCTTACTTTATCAAAAGCCTTTTCAAAGTCAGCTATGAAAACCAGGCCTGGTTTCCCAGATATTTCATGGTGTTCTATTGTTTCCAGTACTTGTCTGATATTATCTCCAATGCATCGTCCATGTAAAAAAACCTGTCTGATTAGGATGAATAATATCTGACAAAACTTTTTTAATTCTATGCGCTAAGCATTTAGCTCAAATTTTTGTATCACTAGACTGAAGTGTAAGAGGCCTCCAATTTTTTAAATGGACTGGATCTTTATATATACCGCTTGGATCCTGTTTCAGTGATAATGAAATCAGACCTTCTTGTTGAGTGTCCGATAATCTACCATTTATATAAGAGTGGTTAAAACATGCTAATAGTGGTCCTCTGAGTATATAAAAAAAAAGGTTTGGTATACCTCCACTGTTATGCCATCCAGCCCTGGAGTTTTCCCGGGCTTAAAGGCTTTGATGGCATCAAGAAGTTCCTCCTCTGTAATTTGGCCTTCACATGAGATATTAATATTACATTATCAATAGGAAAAAAAATACATACAATTTGTTTCGGTTAGTGGAGATGGAGGAGACCGAATGCTTAAAGTATTTTACTTCCTCTTTCAAAATCTCGTTCATTGTAACAAGTTTCAGTAATTTTCTCCATATTCCATCCAGTTCACTTTATTTTTTATAATATATTACACTGGATCTTTCTTGAATAAGTTCCTCCATTTCTTTGTTTTTCCTCTAACTTACTCTGAACCTCTATGGCACAGTTTTTATTGCTATCAATCTGTACTATTAGTCCTTCAATTTCTTTTGTTAATATGGACTCTTTTGACCTGAATTGTATTATAGAGGAGTACTGAATTGGCATATTTAAAAGTATCCCATACAATAAGGGGATCTGCTGTACCTATGTTATGTCAGAAAAAGATTGTTATAAATTCTTTTTTCCTAGTCATCCAGTAAGCTTTGATTAAATGTTCAATATCCTCGCCCACGTGGAAATTCTGTAAGAGTAATATATATGCCAATTATGTGATGGTCCCACCACATTCTGTCCCCTATCAACACTTTTTAAACTTTTGTTGCCAGAGAAAATGACATAAGAAAGTAATCAAGACGACTTGCTTGGTTTAGACTCACTAGGCCAGGATATTTAAGCCTCCATACATCCACTAATTCCAATATATCCATGACATTCATTATTTCCTTAAGTGCCTGTGGGTGATAGTTTGTAGTGTGATTTCCTTTACGGTCCATAGGGGTAGTTAAAACCGCATTATAATCTCCCACCATAATAATAGCGTCTTGTGTTGCTTGTAAGGTTGATCAATTCTTATATATAATTGCAAAGAAGAGTGGATCATCATTATTTGGACAGTAAATGTTAATAAGCCTATCTTCTTATGGTCCAATAACATATTTAAAATCATCCATCTACCTTTAAGATCTGTCAGGACAATTTGCACATTTGGATCAAAATTACTGTTAATTAATATTATCACCACCTTTGAATTTCTTTGCCCGTGGGAGAAATATATTTTACCCCCCCCAGTACTTTTTCCACAAAACTTCATCTAAAATTGTTTCCTGTAAACAATAGATATTATATTCCTTTTCTTTTAGCCAGGTAAATACTGATCGTCTTTTCTTATTATCTGCTAATCCATTACAATTATAACTGGCTATACTTATTAGTCCACCGCCAAAAGCATTCCCAACGCCCCCACCTCAATCTGTATTATATATAGCTATTAGAAGATTCAGTTTATTTTAATTTCCATAATTAGCAAATAATACTTGTTGTAATGTAGTCAGTTTAGGCTAATGATTGTTACCTCTTACCAATGTTGTCATTACAAAAATTACATTCTGACAAGCAAATTATTATTTTAGCAATTAATTATTGTGGTTCATCCTATATTGTCCCTAACATCTTTACTCCCTCGCAACAGTTGTGGGATACATACAGACACACACACACACATTCATACACACACACACACTCATACACATACACACACTCATACACACCAAACTCTTTTCCCCCACCAGCAACCATACACAAAGATACTCAACAGTTGCAACATCCCAGAGCCCAACTCAAGAAAAATATTGATTTACGAATTGATTTACGAATGCATATACAGCTGTATGAGAAGGCCTGCAAAACTGAGCAAAAATTGGCAAAATTTAGTAGATTTAATTCACCATTATTGTGTCCTAGGTAAAGGAGACCCGTTGTGAGCATATTCCCAAGCCTCTCTGTGCGGTCAGACCTTGAATTATTTTGTGCCACCAGGGCCACAATATTATTCCCCCTCTCTGAATGTTCGAGTGTGACCCCCTCCCCATGGGTTACTGCAGCCAGTGTTGCCAGCACTGCCACTACCTGGGTTGGGGTAACCCACCGGAATCCCCACCGGCTAGGTACAAGGTTGTCAAGGTTCTTCTTAGCAGCTTTGAGATTTTCCTTGTATATTATGCTCTGCCATCAGTGGGCTCTGGCTTTGCAGGAGCAACCCTGCCAGGCAGGCTCAGAATCTTGAGGAGGCGGTGCTGCTCTAGAAGGTCTCTAACCGCATTTTGGCTGCACACAGGCAGTTTACAGCAGGCCGACAAAACAGTGTCTGGGTCGTTCAGGTGGTTGTCTAGGGTATGGGGTTGTGGACCATTCCATCAAGTAACTAAATACATTTGATGTATAATCTATTTAAAAAATGTAGTTCCACCATGACGAGAAAATAAACAAATTAGATGTATAATTCTATTCTCTTATAAAATGTATATCCCTCATCTGCACAAAATTGAAAACTCCCTCATAACCCCTGATCACAGACATACAGTTGAAGTCGGAAGTTTACATACACCTAAGCCAAATACATTTAAACTCAGTTTTTCACAATTCCTGACATTTAATCCTAGCAAACATTGTCTGTCTTAGGTCAGTAAGGATCACCACTTTATTTTAAGAAATGAAATGTCAGAATAATAGTAGAGAGAATGATTTATTTCCCTGCATTAAAGTCCCTAGCCACTAGGAGCGCTGCCTCTGGATGAGCGTTTTCCTGTTTGCTTATGGCCTTGTCGGGTGTTTGAAGTACATCCTTCCCGTCCGACTCGTTGAAGAAAACCTCTTTGTCCAGTCCGAGGTGAGTAATCACTGTCCTGATAACATTATGTACAAAGTAAGTTACAAATGACGCGAAAAAACACACATAATAGCACAATTGGTTAGGCGCCCATATAATGGCAGCCATCTCCTCCGCCGTCATTATTATCCAGTACTGTAGCTAGCTAAGTTGTTAGCCAACTGTACTAACATGATATAGCCTAATGCACTGATCTTACCTGCTAGTGCTAAATGCTAGATATTCCAATCAAAAACAGCAGACAATAAAACTTCTCATTTCAGAAAAAGATAACTTAAACTTTACTGTTGAATTAAATGTTTATGATAGAAACAGAGGAGAGACGCTTCTATTCTAATTCTATAGCTCTGTTCTCATTGGTGAATTCTTGGTTACTTCTTGGTTGCAGACGGCAATATGATTGGTTGTCACAACCAGAAATCTCCTCGACTCACCGTTGTCAGGAGGATCGCCACACGAGAGTAACGATAACTTGGCTATATACACACATTGGTACCAGTACCGAGTTGATGTGCAGGGGTACGGGATAATTGAGGTAGATATGTACATATAACTAGGAATAAAGAAACTAAACAACAGGATAGATAGTAAACAGTAGCAGCAACGTATGTGATGAGTCAAAAACGTTAGTGCAAAGAGGGTCAATACAGGGAAGCTATTTCGTTAACTAACTATTTAGCAGTCTTATGGCTTGGGGTTAGAAGCTGTTCAGGGTCCTGTTGGTTCCAGACTTGGTGAATCGGTACCACTTTACAAAAAGATGCCCTGGCCTACAGACAATACCGCATAATGAGAAGTGTAATTATGTTTTTAGAAATGTTTACAAATTAATAAAAAAGGAAAAGCTGAAATGTCTTGAGTCAATAAGTATTCAACCCTTTTGTTATGGTAAGCCTAAATAAGTTCAGGAGTAAACATTTGCTTAACAAGTCACATAATAACATACAATTATATGTAAGGTCCCTCAGTCGAGCAAAGACCAGGGAGGCTATCAATGCCTCTCAAAAAAGGGCACCTATTGGTAGATTCAAAAAATAAAAAATTAAAGCAGACATTGAATATCCCTTTGAGCATGGTGAAGTTATTAATTACACTTTGGATGGTGTATCAAGACACCAAGTCACTACAAAGATACAGATGTCCTTCCTAACTCATTTGCCGGAAAGGAAGGTAACTGCTCATGCCAGTGGTGACTTTAAAACAGTTAGAAAACTAAGAATGGATAAACAACATTGTAGTTACTCCACAATACTAACCTAAAATACAGTGAAAAGAAGGAAGCCTGTACAGAATAAAAATATTAACCTTTCAGCAGGACAATAACCTAAAATACAAGGACAAATATATATTGGAGTTGGTTACCAAGATGACATTGAATGTTCCTGAGTGGCCTGGTTACAGTTTTGACTTAAATAAAATCTATGGCAAGACTTGAAAATGTCTGTCAATGATCAACAACCAACTTGACAGAATTTTTTTAAGAATAATGTGCAAATATTGTACAATCCACATGTATTGACACAGGGTTGTGGATACTTATGTAAATTAGATATTTCTGTATTTAATTTCCAATAAATGTGCTAAACTTTCTGAAAACATGTTTTAACTTTGTCATTATGGGGTATTGTGTGTAGATGGGTGAAGAAGAAAATATATTTAATAAATTGTAGAATAAGGCTGTAATGTAACAAAATGTGGAAAAAGTTTCCAAATGCACTGTACTACTATTATAACAAATCTTTACGACCCCATGGATGCAAGCACGTACTATAAGTACCAATACAAAGCTATGAAATTGTAGCCTTAAATAAAGATAATCAATAACACTGTGGATGTTAAAAATAACGATTGATCCTTTCTGTACTAACTTTTACCTTTGAGAGGCTATAGGAGCTTTGCCTCCAGGTACTCATGGGATTTCTGTAAATATGAATCCTACCGTAGCCTACCGTCATCCAGTTGTATTTTTCAGACATCCTCCATATTTAATCCTCCACGTCTTAGAGGGAGGAACTCAATTCACAGGAAGTGAAGAACAGAGGTGACGTCTACATTTAATTGTTTATAATGGTCCAGGTTCAGCCATCCTCCAGAGGCTAAGACAGAGACAGACAGATGTATAAATGATGTACCACTATTTACTTACTAACTTACTTTCTTTCATACTCATCTGAAACCTACATACAGTGCTTCCCAACAGGATGCTTCCTTTGGGTCTTCCTCAGCATTCCCAGTACCTTCTGTCTGCCTCCAAAAGATGCACTAAAGACTCTCAGCCAGTCCCTGAGTGAACAATAAAATCACACTGTGGGGGATTTAATACATTATAGACCATACTTTAAATCCCATGTCGTGTCCCACTTGCTACAAAATCTCCCAAAACGTAGCCCAAAACTCAGACTACTAATCATACAGTATTGTCAATAATTGGCCAAAACTGTTTCATTTTTTCTGATTATGTGAACATTACCATACTGTACATTGGTCCCCGTACATAGAATAACCTCTGCAATAGCGGGTGGCAGCACTGAATGAGAATCAGCAGCAGGATCCCCAGGATGTGGTTCTACGAGGGTTCGGGAAATTGTGGTTGGTGCAGAGAAGGAGAATTACATGAGCGTGCCGAATAAAGGGACAGCCAGCTCAGATAGAAAGGCAAGAGAGAGAGAGAGAGAGATACGGGGAGAGGGAGATTGAGAGAGATAGATAGAGAGAGAGAGAGAGAGAGAGAGAGAGAGAGAGAGAGAGAGAGAGAGAGAGAGAGAGAGAGAGAGAGAGAGAGAGAGAGAGAGAGAGTCGTCTGGTATACAGCACAGATAACGAAGGAGGGAGGAGGCACGAGAGCCTGAGTGAAAGAAAATGACAGAGCATTGGAGTGATAAAGACGGAGAAGAGAGAGAGGAAGACGGAGGAAAGAAGAGAGAAGCAAGGATAAACAAGTTACTAAAAATACTTCCTCCCTCACTCCTCGTCCTCTGTAAAATAATAAAACCCTAGTTACAATCTTTCAGCTCCCTTTCACCCATTTAAATTGTTATTCAAAATAACCTTCTTCAGTTACTCTCTCAGTCTTATTACAGAGGCATCTTGGGTCCACGTCGCATTGTCATTCCTTTGCTGCCCCTATCATCTTTCATGACCTTGTCAGCATCTGTCACTCACT
This sequence comes from Thymallus thymallus, assembly GCA_023634145.1. Taxonomy (NCBI): domain Eukaryota; kingdom Metazoa; phylum Chordata; class Actinopteri; order Salmoniformes; family Salmonidae; genus Thymallus; species Thymallus thymallus. Next base: position 26,309,550 of record CM042387.1, read on the forward strand.
ACCCCCTCCGTCCTCCTTTCCTACCTCTCTATGCAGTTTCATGCGAAAATACATCTATAAGCAGACCAAGTGGGAATTTTTTGTTTGGAGGTCTATGAGAGTGTCGGATTTGGTCAACAACATTTTTTTATTGCTAATTTGCTAAGTAAGGCTTATTTTATCGAATATAAGTTCCGTAAGGTTTAGGTTGTTACGCACATGGCATCTCGGTAACTTTGAGAAAAACACATTTATATATGTGCCCTCTTATTGGCTAGAATGTTCCCACCTGATCTCACATTCTCCCGCTTGCCTTTCCGCCTATTGTTAGGGCGGATACAAGACCATATCGTCAGTATATACAGTCTCTGTGTTTCCTCACATTAGTGAGTCAATTTGATTATAACTTTATTGATCCCTGCCAGGTTAACATGGAGGTCTCTTCATGGGTTGCATGTTCTGAGACCCTGAGACCACAAGGACTCACAGGGTTCCGTATCTGATTCAGGATCTGCAGGGAATCTGATTGCCTCTGGCGTTTTTTACCTTCTTCATAGCAGTAGATTCAAATATATTTGGTCACATCATGTTATTCCATCTTTCAGACGAGGGGGGGGGGGTATAATGTACTTAGCTTTCACACAACTGTATTATGTATTGTACTGTGTGTAGTCTTAATGCATTATGAAACCATATTACAGTGTATGAAATTGCTAATTTAGCTAGCCTATCTGTGAGGGGAGGAGTGGAGGAGTTACACTGGTCCATGATCAATGCACAATTCTGTTTTCAAGTAACATAAAAGTCAGACACACTGAAAGGCACATGCATTCCAGAATATTAATAGAATATGTACAGTCCATTAGCTAGGGGTGCTTGTTTATACGTATCAGGTCTACACTGTATTAGTCAGAAAGTGTTACTGAAAGCTCTATGCTACATGTTTTGCTGTCACTGTGCTGTACTTCTGCTAAAAGTTACATTTGACATTCCCCTTCTCCTTTCTCCATAACATCTCTATACTTCCCAGGGGGCAGACGAGGCGAGCGCAGCATAGAGGCGTTGTCTCCTTAACCTTGAAGTGCATTCTCTTTGTGTTCTCTATGCAGGAGAGCTATGTTCTGGTCTGCTTCCAAATATGCCACCCTATTCCCTTTATAGTGGGGAGTCCTATTCCCATAGTAGTGCACTATATAGGGAATAGGGTGGCAGGTAGCCTAGTGGTTAGAACGTTCGGCCAGTAACCGAAAGGTTGCTGGTTTGAATACCCGAGTCAACAAGGTGAAAATCACCTGTTGATGTGACCTTGAGAAAGGCACTTAACCCTAATTTGCTCCAGGGGTTGACCCTGTAGGTAAGCCGTCATTGTAAATAAGAATGTGTTCTTAACTGACTTGCCAGGTTAAATAAAAATAAAAAATAGGGTGTCATTTGGGACGCAAGGATGCTATATCTTCTATAGGTTTTATTGGTGGGTGAACTAATGTGATCTAAACTTGGCAGTTTTCACTCAGTGTACTGTACAGCATATATTTTTCTGTTTGTTTGTTATTGAATGCATGGATTAATAAAGTAGTGTAGAATTAAGTAGTTATATCTAGGATCAAATGTACAGATAATTTCTAGGAAATTAAGAGAATTGGCATGACTTACGATACACATAAGAAGATAATTGGCAATACGCATAACAAAGAAAAATGAACAGAAAGGTAAACCAATTAACCATTTAGTAATTAACAATACACATTTCTCACTTTACAATGATCTTACCATAGCACCCACACATTATTTTAATGAATTTCCTCAAAGGCTGAAGTTCACTTAGGTAATATTTTATTTCATTTATTCATTTAATTTTTCAAAACTATTTTTTCCATAATAAATTTGACTTTGAGGTCAATAATAAAGAAATAGTCACAATTTGAACATAAAATACTGTAAAAAAAAACAAACAAAAAAAAAAACACGTAGAAATAATAAAAAGAAACGAACAAACAAAGAAGAATTTATAATCATCATTATTTATAGGTCATAGCAGTTCTCCTCATACCCATTCCAAGTACATCAGGTCGTCAGGAAAGCAGAATAGAATTGACATTAGAATGACAGTACAAACACACAAACGGTTGAAATGGTTGCTTCTTTGTCTTATTTCTTCTTCAGATTGTTTCCATCAGCCCAAGCATCCACTCAACAATCATGGTATAGGACCACTTGGAAACACATACATCATCATCATCATCATAATCATCATCATCATCATCATCATTTGTAATATAGGTCTTCATTCTCAAGTAGCTAGGTTTAGTTTGGCGGGCAGGTATCGGGAGGAAGGTAGTCTGTTACTGTTACTGCCCCAGCAATTGGGAGGGGGCGGGAATGGGGAGAAAGGCAGTGATACCCTGGAGACATTACCTCATCCTGCATGTCATAATCATGCCATGCCACTGCTGTACACTATCATCATTGCCTTGTAGAGTTTGAGGACCAAGTCAGGCTACTACTGGGCCGGGTCAATATATCTATTAGATCAGGTTGGTATTTGTAAAAAAATTCAATAGGAACACATGTATAAAGGCGGAATGAATAATTAAATAATCCCCACAAAAATGGCATTGCGGATCGATGTCATCGTAAAATCTTCTATATCTAGCAACACTTAATAACATTTAATTTTGTATTTTTTGTCATTTTCTTATTCGTTTTTTTATTCAAAAAATGGTTGGAGGAGGAGCAGATATAGTTTGCGTGGTCATCTATACAACAGGCTATAAAACACCACTTTGTCACAGTCCAGAAAGCACATATAGATGTGGTTGTACTGTATATAAACATATGTACTGTAACTGTAATAAGATACGTTTTGCGTGCATGGAGCGTTCCAGTATCAGAATGATCGCGTTCAGAACATTCCGACTTCTCCTTCCAGAATTCTGTTAAACACATCGCCTTAGATTCCACACTGATGTTGAAAACCAAGTCGTCCAGAATTCTTAACTGGCAAAGATGCATCTTGAACATAACTTGACATAAGTCTCTCAAGATCAAGATTAATCGTAGGCCATTTTGTCTTTGCACTGATGACAGATCGGGCGGCCATTTTTTATATTAGTCTGTTTTGGGCCATTACTGCCACTATAAAAATTGCAATACTTTGGCTGATTCCTCAAACATACAGTAGGTACCATCTTTATCCTTTCACTTCCTTCTTTACTGTTGCCTCGCCTTCCCATGATCTCTTTTATTTTCTTTAACTCGTCATCCGTTGTTGGAAATGTTTGGAGTTGGGTTTTCTTTATGTACCTTATTAATGTGTTTTGTGTTTTATGTCTTTTCTCGTAAAGATCCCAGCAAACACAAACACAGGATTAGTAAGCGATAACATGAAAACATTGGAGTTTGTTGTTGTAATATTGTATATTTCTCAATTGTATATCTCTCACATTTAACTCAAACTTGGAGAGTGAGATATTGGCCAACCAATATCCTGGTAATAAACTGAACAAGTCACAGATGGCATTAATTGGTTAGTTTGTTTGTTGGTTTATGATGTATAGGTACTTCGGTTGATTATCTGTTTATTCTGTGGCTTGCCATACAGACGAGACCCTCTTTCTTATCACCAGTATAGTCCAGTACAGTACCTCCATCTCCCTGGTGCTATTTCCTATAGTCCAGTGTGCTTGGGTAGAAGAATCTAAAGGGAGATGTTTCGTTTTTTACTTCTTTTCACTTTCCAGTATACCACCACCATGTCTTAGAGAAAATGAAAGACTAAATGTTCTTTTGTTGTTTTTGTTTAATTTTGTTTGTTCGTTATTATACACTTTTTATTGGTCTTCCGATCTCCGGATTCGTCTTTTCGAGTCATAAAAAGTTTGAATAATTGGTCCAATCTTTGTGATGGGCCAGGGGTGAAGACCAGAGACAGTAAGGATCACACGTAGTACTCCTTGTCCTTATTCTTCTTGCTCTTAGAGGAAGTCTTGGCGGCGTTCAGCGGTTTCTCTTTCACCACCGCCCCGTTGGACTGCGATGTGTTACTGATGTAGTTACGGCTCTCGTCTACATGGTAAGATCCCTCGTCCCGGTTGCGGTATTTGTACATGGCGTAGAGCAGGATGAGGATACAGAGCGCGGCTGCCGCTATGATGCCAACCACCATCCCTGTAGTACTGCTTGACTCACGGAACACCCCCTCTGATGGACCTGGGTAGCCCTTCACTGCCGGACCTGTTGGGTTAGCTGTGGAGAGGACGAGAGAGATAGGGAGAGAGAGGGGGGTTAGGGGAGAGAAAGAAAGAGAGAGAGAGAGAGAGAGAGAGAGAGAGAGAGAGAGAGAGAGAGAAAGAGAGGAGGAAGTGGAGTTATTATAAGTAGCTCATATCCAACACAAGGTAGCCTATACAATTCCACACAAAACACAGTCCATAGCTTATAATGTGCTACAATATTCTATCAAAAAATATTCAAAAAGAAGTAACACAATGGAACGGTATTTTCACCTTCATTGATAATCACACAATGACAACAGAAAGTGAATGGATTTCTCTCAGGTGCATGAACATCAATATACAGTACGATCAATATCATTAGCCACTATGAAAACAGCCTCAAGGTGTGCTAGCAGATTCCAGATCCGCTGACCTGAGTGCACCTACCAACTTACCAACAGAGTCACTTCATTCTATTTCTATGAGTAACTCATAACGAGTGCACCTACCAACTTACCAACAATGACTCAAAACCATGACATGGATGAGCTTACCCACAATAGCTCATACAAGTCAACACAGTACAATACTCACAGATCTCACACACATTATACGAAAAAGCACCTATAGTAGGGATGTGAGGACTCTGAGGACATTTTGACAGTCCACAATGATTCATAGTCGCCAACAACAGGCCATCCAGAGCGAACCAGCCTTGTCATTATGATGCAAATTACAAATTAGCAACATAATGATCCCCATCAATTTCAGTATATTTCATTTTCAATGAATGAAATGAATTGGCAATGGCCAATGTGGTCTCTGTAATGAACTCTAAATGTTTGATAACAGCGGATTAATAACTGAGCTACACTGCACTTTTGGGAGCCATTTGCACCGGCTGAATGGGAAGCTGATTAGATATCAGACAGCCCTCTTTGTGTTCCGAGTGCCGTCCAAATTATAATCCATCTTCCATCAGCTCTCTCTGATAGGCCTCTCCGCTCTTCCCCTTCATAACGCTCTCTCTCACTCTCTCTCGTTTACTATTTCTCTTTCTCGATGTCGAGCTCTCGCTCTCTCCTTATCTCTCTCTCTCTTTGTGCTAATGCCCTCCTTAGATAAAGTACTTTTTAAACTCTCATCTCATCTATTCCTCCTCTATTCCTCTATACCTTTACCTAACTTAATGGTTCATGTTCTGACTTTAGGTTCCCATGCACAATGTGATGGCAGATTACAGCTCATGAGAAACCCTGGACTAGAGCACTAGAGCAGGTGTAATAACAATGCTAACAGACATAGGCTGTGTCCAAATAGCATCATATTCCCTATATAGTGCACTACGACTAGGGCTCATACGGACTATATAAAGGTAAAAATACATAACAAATAAAAACATGTATATATATATATATACAGTAGCCAAATACATTTAAACTCAGTTTTCCACAATTCCTGACATATAATCCTAGTAAAAATTCCCTGTTTTAGGTCAGTTAGAGTCACCACTTTATTTAAAGAATGTGAAATGTCAGAATAATAGTAGAGAGAATTATTTATTTCAGCTTTTATTTATTTTGTCACATTCCTTGCTTCTCTCTTCAGACGTTCCCACACTAAGTTGGGTGAAGTTTGGCCCATTCCTCCTGACAGAACTGGTGTAACTGAGTCAGGTTTGTAGGCCTCCTTGCTCGCACACACAGTTCTGCCCACAAATGTTCTATAGGATTGAGGTCAGGACTTTGTGATGGCCACTCCAACACCTTGACTTTGTTGTCCTTAAGCCATTTTGCCACAACTTTGGAAGTATGCTTGGGGTCATTGTCCATTTGGAAGACCCATTTGCGACCAATTTTTAACTTCCTGACTGATGTCTTGAGATTTTGCTTCAATATATCCAAATAATTTTCCTTCCTCATGATGCCATCTATTTTGTGAAGTGCACCAGTCCCTCCTGCAGCAAAGCACCCCCACAACATGATGCTGCCACCCCCGTGCTTCATGGTTGGGATGGTGTTCTTCGGCTTGCAAGCCTCCCCTTTTTCCTCCAAACATAACGATGGTCGTTATGGCCAAACAAGTTATATTTTTGTTTCATCAGACCAGAGGACAGTTCTCCAAAAAGTACGATCTTTGTCCCCATGTGCAGTTGCAAACCGTAGTCTGGCTTTTTTAGTGCGGTATTGGAGAAGTGGCTTCTTCCTTGCTGAGCGGCCTCTCAGGTTATGTCGATATAGGACTCGTTTTACTATGGATATAGATACTTTTGTACCTGTTTCCTCCAGCATCTTCACAAGGTCCTTTGCTGTTGTTCTGGGATTGATTTGCACTTTTCGCACCAAAGTACGTTCATCTCTAGGAGACAGAACGCGTCTCCTTCCTGAGCGGTATGATGGCTGCGTGGTCCCATGGTGTTTATACTTGCATACTATTGTTTGTACAGATTAACGTGGTACCTTCAGGCATTTGGAAATTGCTCCCAGCCATGTTGTCATGGCTGATTTATTTTGATTTTCCCATGGCACAGTCAACTTAGTGTATGTAAACTTCTGACCCACTGCGATATAGTGAATTGCGATATAGTGAATTATAATTGAAATAATCTGTCTGTAAACAATTGTTGGAAGAATTACTTCTGTCATGCACAAAGTAGATGTCCTTACCACCTTGCCAAAACTATAGTTTGTTAACATGAAATCTGTGAAGTGGTTGAAAAATGAGTTTTAATGACTTCAACCTAAGTGTAACTTCCGACTTCATCTGTATTACTATATATATATAGTAAATAGGCCAGGAGTAGAGACAGCAGTAGTGCAGGTGAGCAGCTAACAATACTAGCAGACACTCAAGGACAAGAGGGGAGGAGAGCAAGTGCCGCTAGGAGATTGAGTGTGACTGAGCCTAGCAACAGATTAGCTTTGCCCGTGACAAGCCAAGTTATCCTTGTAGACAGGTGTGAAGAAGGCGCTGGCCTTGTGGGCACAAGCCACCGGCTGACATGCTGGCGCCCCTCCTCCAGCTAACATTGTGAAAGGAGAGCGAGGAGAGTATAGTGGGTTAGCTACTTTTGTTACATTTTCTATCTATTCTTCGGTTCAGGGTCAAAGATTCAACAGTGGAGATAATGTGGTGGCTAGTAGAGGGAAGAGGAGGAGGTGGGGGAGGTGGAGGGAGGATGAGAGGTAGAGAGTTGGAGATAAAGGAGAGAGAGAGGAGTAGAGGGTGAGAGAGATAGAAAGAGAGCGGGAGAGCTATAGAGGTTAGAGAGAGGGAGATATAAAGAGAAACAGAGAGAGTGACTTGTTCGTATGGAGCCGTGTTCATATGGAGCCAGTCAAACAACCTCTCCCTGACCTCGCCCGCCATGTCAACCGTCGCCCGCGATGATGTTGGCGGTGACAGCGGCGGTTATAGCGGTAGGGGAGAACACAGGAGGGCTATGTCAGACACTCCAGGAGTGGGTCATACAACTGGGTTGTGACAACCCTGCTGTCCCCACTTGTCCTGATTCAGAGTGAAGATCAAGTGTGCACAACTTATACTTTCGCTATTTAAATTATTCAAAAAGTTAAAATAGTGGGTGCTTATATTTGCCATGTTTCACACATGTTTAACCTGAAATGGAAATGTTTTTATTCATATCCCACTCCCCCTGAGACCAGCCAGGTCACCCTTGATACAAGTCAGTATTCAACGTCCATCCATGTCTGAGGACGCCAGGAGATTACGTGACCTTCAAGTAGGATTTAGTTTTGTTAGGGCGTTGTGGATTCCTTTAGTTATTACTTCAGTTATTATTATTTTTTATAAACAATACAAAACATACACAGCTTGTTTAACCTTTATTTAACTAGGCACGTCAGTTAATAACCAACTCTTATTTACAATGACAGCCTACCTACAGGGTCAGCCCCTGGAGCAAATTACACATCTACAGGTTTTTCACCTTGTCGGCTCGGGTATTCGAACCAGCGACCTTTCGGTTTCTGGCCCAACGCTCTATAATCGCTAGGCTACCTGCCGCCCAAAATACAAGCTTCATCGCACAAGCATCACTACATCACACCTGTCCAGACCCACTAGCCACCACCCCTATCCCCAGAAGCCTTATCACTTACTGCCACATGGCCTCAAACTGCACCATTTTGTCTCTCTCTTTAAATTTCTAGATAATAAAGCATTTGACCTTTCCATTGCGTGAATGACGGAGGATTGGCTGATTTCCATTTTCTATATGTTTGTTAAGATAATTGATGAGAAGAGTATTGTCCTACCCATCTGGTATCTCACTGAACATTTAATTAGATATGCTTATACATTGTTGAGTAATGGAATAAAGTTTCTTTATATTTTTGTTGTTTGTTGTCACTTATTAAGCATCCTAAGTATTTCCAATTTTTTGTGGTCTACTTGAAGGATTGCGAGGTTATTTCTTCTTATTTCCATTGCCATTATTTTGTTGAGATGTTTTAGTATTCTGAAAATATTTGTTGCAAAGGGGTAATTGAGTTTTCAATATTGGTCAGGTATATCAGGAGATCATCTGCAAATAAGTTTAGTTCATGGGTTCAGACATTATTGAAGGCGACCCCAGAGCAACTAGGGTTAAACTACTAGAGTTAAACGCCTTGCTCAAGGGCAGATATTTCTTTACCTAGTAGGCTCAGGGATTCGAACTAGAAACTTTTCGATTACTGGTCCAACACTTTAACTGCTAGGCTACCTTCTATTGGGAGTGCAGATCTCACATCAGAATACCACCCAGCATGCTCAGTTCCCGAGGTGGGCTTTGTCACCTCTGCCACCTGCTTCTCTACATGTGGATCTGTTGATTGGCATCCCACTGACTACAAACTAACATAATTGACGTGTTGCAAACGTTATACAGAACCAGTGGGCAACAACAACACATGACTGATCTTATAGAAACACATCTCAATGCACCTCTAGGGATCATACTGAGATTTATAGAGATAAAATAAATAAATTACTTTTGCCCGCTGGTGTCTTGAATATATGAGTTTGTTCTTCTACTCTCTATACTAATCTCATGAAACATAAGCTCTTCTCCTGTCCTCTTTTACCCCAAGCATCAGTTGTACAGTACAGTACAATTAGCACATAATGCAAGCTAATGGAGACCGATTTGTAAGATATAGAGAAGATATAGCAGGAAATAATGGGACAGTGTTGTACGGCAACAACAAAGACATGGACATCAAATGAACCCCGTAGCTACGTCACTATGGTACGTCAGGATTAAAGATTTTAGACTTCAATAGATTTTCCTTCTTATTTTAAGTTTTATCTGATTTTCGTACATTTTTTATGAACAGATGTTGAAAGAAAGGACATGAGCTAAAACGATTTATAGATAAGATTTTGATCACTTTATTGGTCAATTGCACACAAGGTCCAACCCCTCCGAAAGACATACATACATACACATGCATATACACTATTTTTTATTTTTTTTTTCACCTTTATTTAACCAGGTAGGTCAGTTGAGAACAAGTTCTCATTTGCAACTGTGACCTGAACTGTACTATATATACAGTATATCTATATCTATATATAGATATAACATTTTTTTTCTTTGTTGAGGGATCTGCCACATTGGGGAGCTGTTGTTGTGTGTTCATAAGAGCCTTGGTCAAGGGTCACAACGGCAGACAATGGCATCTAGGATTTGATACCAGCAACCCTCCGTTAGCCAGCTCACTTACCGCCAGATTTTTTCCCGTCGGACCCGGGACTAAAGCTGTAGTCCATTTTGATGTTATTACAGCGAATGAAGAATTAATTTACCTTCAATAAGCGGACTGGTCTGGGGAAGGGGGGAGGGAGTACTGTACAGTGAGTGTCAGTACTTAGCAGACTGGGAATGAGGAGGGTGTATGGAGTGCAGAGTACAGTGTCACTACTTAGCGTTGTATTAGCTCTCTTGTCTGTACTGTGCTGACACTGATGTGTCTTTGTCCAGACAGATTAACCTTCATTAAGGATTATCAGACTAATAGTCCAGTGCTGATGTCTATCAAACTATACACACGACCCATGGAACGACCCATGAATCATCAGTTAGTGTCATTACAAGTAGAAGTACAGTGGCCATTTTATATACTGTACCGTAATACCAACCCTAAATGTACAGTACATTATGGTTTATTAGTCTGTAGTCCAGAACCAATGGTGTCTATGAAACACATGGAACAACCTCTGAATCCCATGACTCACCGTTTAGCGTCACACATGCAGTAGATGTACAGTAAGCATTTAATATAACCTAAAACCAACCCTAACTGTACATTAAGGATTATTATAGTGTAGTCCAACACCAGAGTACCCAATGGTGTCAATCAAACACCTGACCCATGGAACAACCCATCAGTTAGCGGTTAGCCTTACTCATGCAGTAGATATACTGTAGATCCACTGTTTGTCAAAAGGGCAGGGATTTCCAACCCCACTTATGAAGAGCTACTGGGTATTTATCTCCCTGTTGTAACACTCCTGACTCAGCTAATCAAGGTCTTGGTCAGCAGCTAATTAGTAGAATCAGATGTACAAGAATAGGGTTAGGTTGAAGCAAAATCCAGCTAGAGGGTTGCTCTTCAGGAGGAGGGTTGGTGTATGTCTGGACCCCTCCTTAATTTAGTTGGGTTAGAGAGAGAAAGATAGTTGTTATGGGAAGGTAGTCACGTACACTGACGATGGTTTAAAAGACAAAATGTTTGTCTTTTCATTTGTCCTCAATTAATAAAATTGCATAAAGGACCTTTGAAAATCCCTTTTTTGAGTGCGGATCCTCAACTAATGAATCGTGTGTCGAGGTAGCGCCATCCCATATGGCTCCATCACCGTCCCAGAATGCTTCACTCTCCTCTCCTCTCTGCATCTGCCTGTCTCTTCTTTAATAGTCCATCACCAAGGCAAAGCGAAGGAAATTATAAACCAACGGAGAAATGGCGCCTGAAACAAGTGTTTAAAATGATGGCCGCTCTTCTAAACTCTACTCAAGCGTACTCAAGGGTAAAATTAGACGGACAAAAAACAACCTTAAAGTGGTGAGAGCCGAGGTTCATTATGGTACAGCAGTGGAGAGAGAGAGATGGGGAGGGGATAGAGAGAGAGGGGGAGGGGATAGAGAGAGAGGGGGAGGGGGGCGAGTGAGAGAGAGAGATGGGAGGGGTGTAGAAGGGGGAGCAAGAGAAATAGATAGAAAGAGTGACTAATAAAGAGAGAGGTGAGAAAGGGGAGAGAGAGTGAAATGGAGAGAGAGGGAGAGAGAGAGATCGATAGAGCGAGAAATATATTGTGATCGGGAGCAAGGTATAGTGAACTGAAGGGGGAAACTTTTAAGGGAGTGAACTGATGTAAAAACTGCCAGAATAACATTTCCCGTTCTTCATTTAATCTCTGGTTGAAACTCTTAGGGTGCCTCCCAAATGGACGCTGGTCAAAAGTAGTGCACTAAATAGGGAATAGCATGCCATTTCCTGGCCATACTAAAAACCCCTGCTGTTTTATTCATGTTTTATAACCCTCCGACAACATGTAATGTTTCAGTCATTTAGTCACAAGTAATTTCCCCTCAGCAAGGCTGTCGGGGACTGGATGGGTGGTTGGGTTGGGGTTTCAGCGGGAGAGATATACCAATATACCGGGAAAAAATTGACAGAAAATGAGACAAGCAGATATCATATGACTCTTATTCCCCATGATATATACATATGATTGAGCAGAACGTAATGGCATGGCACTAAATTGCGTCAGTGTCGGCACTGAGAGAGGTAGCAAAATTAGATGTTTAAAATGGGGTCTAGTAGCTTTGATGGCCTATTTCCTCGAAGCGACAGCTAGGGTTATATGTCTCTGTTTGAATTAGAGAAGTTATTGGAGGATTCTCTTCTCTCTGTTTAATTCTAGCTGGATATATTTCTTCCGCTATAGATGCCAACCTAAAGAGCCCCCTGCTCTCTCTCTCTCTCTTAGCAATCTCTCTCTCCATCTTTCTCTCTCTCTGCCCCCTCTCTCTCTCTCTCTCTTTCTCCCTCTTTCTGCTTTCTCTCTCTCTCTCTCTCTCTCTCTCTCTCTCTCTCTCTCTCTCTCTCTCTCCCTCTTTCTGCTTTCTCTCTCTCTCTCTCTCTCTCTCTCTCTCTTTCTCCCTCTTTCTGCTTTCTCTCTCTCTCTCTCTCTCTCTCTCTCTCTCTCTCTCTCTCTCTCTCTCTCTCTCTCTCTCTCTCTCTCTCTCTCTCTCTCTTCTCCCTCTTTCTGCTTTCTCTCTCTCTCTCTCTCTCTCTCTCTCTCTCTCTCTCTCTCCCTCTTTCTCTCCCTCTTTCTGCTTTCTCTCTCTCTCTCTCTCTCTCTCTCTCTCTCTCTCACTCACACACACACACACACTCTCGTCGCTCTCTCTTCCTCAATTTAAATTAAATTAAATTCAAAGGGCTTTATTGGCATGGGAAAGCAAGTGAAATAGACAAGAAACAAAAGGGAAATAAACAATAAAAAATGTAAACATTACACAAAAGTTTTTAAATAATATAGACTCTCTCTCTCTCTCTCTCTCTCTCTCTCTCTCTCACTCTCTGACTCTCTCTCTCTCTGTCTGTCTGTCTGTCTCTCTCACTATCTCTGCTTTCCCTCTTCGTTATCTCTCCATCTTTCTCTCTCTGCCCCCCATCTCTCTCTTTCTCTCTATTTCTTTCTTTCTTTCTTTCTTTCTTTCTTTCTTTCTTTCTTTCTTTCTTTCTTTCTTTCTTTCTTTCTTTCTTTCTTTCTTTCTTTCTTTCTTTCTTTCTTTCTTTTCCCTCTCTCTATCTCTCTCTGTAACATTAGCGGTGTTGGACTGAGACTACTCATTTAAATAGCTTTGAAATGCTTGATAAAATCCCTCCCCCCGCTTCCCTCTTCATCCTTTGCTTCTCTCAAGGAGGAGCGAAATGGGATCAGAGATTCCACCCTGTCAGTTGGGATTTAAAATAAATTGTCCTCTTTAAATACTATTTCTCCTCATTTGTCCCTGGCGAGGGGTTCATTTGTTTGGCAATTTGCAATGGGGGTGAGAGTGAAGTTGAGGTGGAAGGAGGGTGGGTTGGGGGGGGGTAGTGAGAGTAGGGAACAGTGTGAGGGATGGGGTACAGGGAACGGCAGTGAGGGGGTGAAATGGAGAGTTGGGAGAAGGGAGGTGGACAAAGGGGAAAACATGAAGAGTATGGAACGGGGGAGAAGGGAGGTAAGGAAGGAGGAAGGTGAGTGCTGAGGAAGGAACATAGAGAGCGAGGACGGGTGAGGCAGAGGGGGGAAGGGGTTGCTTCAGGTGAGGGTGAGGCCTGTTCTTGTTCTCCTTGTTGTGAAGTAACGGAGCAAACAGGACTACTTAGACTATAATGAACGGACACAGGGCCGACTGACCTTCCTTTAGTGGGATTGATGGTGGTTAAGAGGCGTGGAGAGACGTGCTCTGGTTATGCACTGTCATTTACCCTGTCGTTTATCATCTACACCTGGATGGATTTACTGTAGGTCTACACTGGTTTGACAAGAAATATGCATGTATGTTAACCTAGGAGATACAGTTATATTACAATACATACAGTCTTTTGGTATTTGACCTCCTTGAGATGGTAAAACATAGTACAATACAGTACAGGAGCGTGTTGTACTAATAATACTAGTACTATACAGTACTACAGTTAAAGGGCAGGAAGTATGAGTTTTTACTAACAAAGTAACATCACAGTGTGGTCTAGTGGCGACCCGTCATTCTGCCCCACCTGTTTTGAGCCCACCTGTCACATATCAGTTTGTAAACAATGTAAAAAAAGCCTTAAAAAAAATGATCTCTTTTTTGCTTTATTGAGTAAGGCAGCTCCAAAATGCAGGTATTTCAGCCTAGCTCAGTGCTTAATGTGGTGGTGGGGCAGCCAGCGGAAAATTCGGAGCATAGGGGTTGGTAATGTTCTCTAGTTGCGCCGTGATTAGCTCAGTGCTCTGTCACTCATGGGGACACTACGTCACTGCAAAATCTACGGGGAGAGCTCGAAAATTCAAGCCCCTTGGGTGCTACCATAGAGTTACATTAAAGGTGCCCATCCAAGAAGGCTCAAGGTCATTGGCCACAGATAAAATAACGACAAATCACGTTATATCTACCGTAGCTTTGATTGGACTGATCATGTCAACATCATACTTTTAAAATCTTAGCAAGCAAGCTAGACAAGCAGTCATCATCATGAATAATATTGACAATCTACTGGCAAATACTTTTTTATCCAAGTCATATGAAGAGAAATGATCAATAAAATGTTTCGGTGCTCATCGGCCATTGGACATAAACATTACACAATGAGTGGTTTGGAAGGAATCAGTGGCTAACTGCAAATGTTGCAAAGCAATCACTAGCCTGCTATTCAGTCGAATGGGTGTCTGGTCCAAGTCTGTTTTTTTTTTTTATCTTTTAATTTTAATTTTTTTATTTAACTAGTCAAGTCAGTTTAAGGGTCTATTTTCCAAACATAAAAGGATAAACATTCAACACCATGGGCATTGGTCATGCTGTCAATACAGCATATATTGAGTTATATTGACTACGTCTGTCCTAGCTCACTCATTAATGTCTTAATCTAAATTACGGATTGCCTCTTAACCGCTTGCCGTCCCCTTATGCCATGGTTTGTACATCTCAATTGTCAGTAGAAATCAATTTTTTTTAAGCAAGTCAGCCATATCAGCTATGTTTTTTAAAAGGCAGTAAATGAGGCTCAATGAACTGTTTCACTGCCAGACAAGGCTCCGCTGGTAGCCAGGTGTAGCAGTGATAAGGATTCACTCCATGGTGCTGAAAAGAAAGCTCTGCTGTTGGGACAGCTTTATGTAGGCCCTAACAGTTTGTGGGCACCGTTTGTCATTGTTATAGTGCAATTAATGTATTGTTTAGCACTGTGTTGTGTGTGTAGTGGCTTTGCTGGCATGCATCTAAAACCATTTTTTTTAGTTTGCAAGATTTACAGTTTGCAAGATTTACATGCTATAATAGCCACTGTTGTAGTCAAAGACTTAGTAACATAGTTGTAGTTGTAGTCACGATCTGGTTACCTATAACTACAAACATGGTTATGTTTTTGAGTTAATACATATTTCAGGATGTCTTCTAAACTATTTCTCAACATCATATGGAAAATCTACTCTCTGCTACTGAATTCATATGCTACCTCGGTAGCTAGCTCAAGCTGGCTAAGGTTAGCATCCTCGTGCTCTTCACAGACTTTGTGACTGATATCTGTAATCTATGTATTTGGGATTTTTCTTGCTATATAGCTATTGGATTTCTCTGACTCTCCCACACCCAAGGAAAACATTTTCCGACATGACTTTGGCTTCTTCGGAATTCTGATTAACTTAATAACTGGCAAAAATTGGGACTTTTAATGTGTATACTAATGCAAATCCATATGTTACATGTGGTTACGTTTATGCTACCTCCCCTTTAAGGATGTTCACTACAATTCAGTATTACATCCAGGACAGTTTAGTCAGCTATACCATGACAGATAGTGTCAGGTAGCCTAGCGGTTAGAGCATTGGGCCAGTAACTGAAAGGTCGCTGGTTTGAATACCCGAGCAGACAAGGTGAAAAACCTGTCGATGTGTCCTTGAGCAAGGCACTTAAACCTAAATTGCTCCAGGGGCTGACCCTGTAGGTAGGCCGTCATTGTAAATATGAATTTGATCTTAACTGACTTGCCTAGTTAAATAAAGCTTAAATGAAATAAAACATAAAGATAGATGACGATGTAGTATCCGACCCAGGACTATGGTTGCAAACCTAGTAAGTAAACTCTCCTCTGTATTTATTTGGAACGTGAAGCTAAAATGTTTAAATGTGGCTCTATACTCCAGCATTGTGGATTTGAGATGGAATGTTTCATGAGGGGACAGTATAGAATTTCACCTTTTATTTGATGGTACTTTAATCTATTTCTGTTTTATCGTTTTGATATGAAAGCACTCTATGTATCTAGTCACCCCATTCGAAAAAGTTGTATTATTTTTTGTATTAGTCAAAAGGTTCATTTTTTTCCCCCTATACTCCTAGCACGAAATGACTACAATGTCTGTATGTCTTAAGCTAGGATGAGGTATGTCTGTATAACTGCGGGGGGCGAGTCTTAGTTGGCTAGCTCACAGACACATCACTGTAATCCAACCAGATTAGTGGTTCAGTAGCTCTAACATGTCCTCCCCATAATCACCAGCTGTCAAACTCAGACTTGTCACACCACAGCAGAGGATCAGCCCTGCAGACAGGTCACCGTAGCAACCTACTGCTGGAGTAGAGCTGTGTTAAGTAACACACAGGTGATATGTTTGTCCTTAAAGTACATAACTGTCCAGTGAAAATCTCACTTCATATTCTGTTAATTTATGCCAAAATAATGTTGTTGGCTCATCCTATACTTGTATTATTGTCCAAAGCATAAATGGGATATTTTTTTATTTTTTTAAACAACTCAAACTTGCATCTCAAACAGACCGTTTAAAAAATGCTTGCTATTTCCTCATATAGGATTATGTCATCCAATCAGAGGTCTACTCGCATGAATATTTTTTATGACCGCTATACGCTCACAACAATCTGTTGTTGGGGTACGCCCACACTATTCCAACACAGAAAATCTGCTTTTCAATATGCTTAATTACCCTTTTTTGGAAGGAAAACAATTTCACTCATATGTAATTAATTATAGGTTAATTATAGGTCATATCTAAGAGAAATCTGGAAACAGTGGACAGTTACTTTAATTTAAGACTTTAAGAAGAAGAGGTGACCCCATCCCTGTGTCTATCCCTCCATCCCTCTATCTCTTCCTTGACAGACAGACGAGTCAATCTATCAACTCAACCACTGCTCGAGCTGCTACTTTCCTAACATATTAACTTAAGACTGGTATTACATTTGTCTGGTATTAACTGAATGTCCTCGAGACGAAGAAGTGACACCATCCATTCTTCGCTTGCTTCCTTTATTTACCCATCCCTCCCTCCATCTTTTCCTGTCTTACACTTAAGTCAGGTATTAAGTCTGTCCTTAGATATTAACTTAACTCAATCTTCTGTCCCTTCTTTAATTAGCCATTTGTCCTTGAGAAGAAGAGGTTACGCCTTTCATCCCTCTATTCATCCATCCATCCATCGATTACCTCCATCCCTCCCTTTACGTTCAGTATGGCAAGCTGGCCCTGTCCCTGAGGATAAACATATAATTCTTATTCTATTCTATGTAATTCTATGTCCATGACCCTGAGTGTGGACCTGGGTGTGTCTGATTCCAGGCATGCATGTGTGAGCCCAGAGTGACTCTGGCTATCTGATAATGCTCACAGGACTGTGAATTGAACACAGAACTGACCGAGCGAGCATGAAATGAGTTCAACCAATGCTGTGATGATTAATAAACCGTGCTTGATCTTCCCAGTAAATGGTGCAGGAGAGATCTGGAGCCCTTTTACCCATAATGCTCAGTGTGAGCAGGGGGTCCAGGGGAGAGAGTGACAGGAAATGAGAGTACGGCATATGGAAGCTTTCTGTCCCTGCATGACCGCAGCTAAACTATATATTTACTACATAGTGTACTACTTTTTACCAGAGCCATTGTGTGCAAATTTGGTCATAATCCAAGTGGCTGCTTTAGCAAGAAGAAGTCCTGGATGGATGGGTGAGGGTATATGGATACCATGATAAATGGCATGATGAAATTCATGCCAAGTAGGTTAATATGTTAATAAATGTGTGCCAATGTCGTCATGAATATTAAAAGGTGCAACTAGTGATTTCTAGACTTATTTTTGTGCTGTGAACTGTATCTGATCCTCAGTCCTGGTTTTCTTTCGAGACAAACGAATAGACTGTAACGATAAGAGGAAAACAGTCTTCTTTCTTGATTATACGCTGATTAGAGGAAGCCTGATAAGTGCTTAGTGGTGTGTGGCACAATGCTCCCGACTCAGGACCACACCAACCCCCGTGGCGACTGGGGTCGATCTCCTTTAAAATAAATACTTTTTTTTTTCTTCAACAGAGCACAACATGAGTCCAATTGATCATTCAAAAATGAGTTGAATCTGGTATGACTGAGCATTTGGTCTTTTGGCCAATGTATCTATATTCTCATCATCATCTTCATGAACTTACAATTATTAGAATGAAACTGCTGTAGTAGCCTATACTGAAAAGAAATCCTGTGTGAGTGAGCGTTTGCCCTTTTGGCTGGGGCCGATGGGGACAATGCCAGAACGAAGTCGCTGCTGCCTGCTGCAAGACTAAAAGGTAAGGCCACAATATTTTATGGATGTTATTCCATTCCTCTAGCTAGGGCAATAATGCATTTCATGCATCACAGACCTTTCCTAACGGGAATCAGGCAGGGCGGTAGGGGCCTCTGTGTGTCGGCCAGTAGTGTGTGTGTGTGTGTGTGTGTGTGTGTGAGGGGCAGGTGGGGGGTGGGGGGGGTGGTGGGGGGGCTACAGCAAGTGTTTACTTTTTGGTTTGTTTAATGTCTCTGCAGAAAGCAATTCCCCAGCTTGTTGAGAAGGGTCCCGGGAGTTGTGTTTTTCTAAAAACCCAGAATGGGCCCGTATCGACACTACCAGACATGCTGCAAGCTCCTCTTCTCCTCGTTTGCCTCTCGCTAGGGCTAAATCTGGCATCTGCCACTCAAAACGAATAAACAGACACATTGGTTACGTCCCCATTTGGTACGCAGAAAATATTTTAGTATCAAAGTCTAGCATGCTGATGACACTGACGTGAAGCCAGAGAGAGATGGAAGGTTGGAAGGATGGAAGGAGGTTGGAGAGAAATAAAACATTATTGAAAAGATAAATAGAGAGGAATCAGTATACAGGGAGAGGAGGGAGTGGTGGGATCTGACAGCCAAGCAGACATGACTGTGAAATCCTGTTCCCTCAAAGACAAGTTATTATTATTATTATTATTATTATTATTATTATTATTATTATTATTATGTGTGTGTGTGTGTGTGTGTGTATGTGTGTGCATGCACGTGTCAGTAAGATTTGTCTGGGGTTTATCTCCACCGAGGGAGAGATAGGCCAACATAAAATAACAAAATATTGCAAACATGGTTCAAAGAATATTGACTACAATGGCGGAAGAATTGGCATAGCTTCATCTGTTAAAGGCCAACAAGCAGAGGCAATTCAAGGATGCTTGATGGTTGATTTTCACAATTGCTGTGATGGAGTAGCCTATAAATTGTTTGATGTCAATTGGTGAGGAGGATGTGTCCTTATCTCACTCTTGCTAGGGAATTTCTCAGGTCAGAATATGGATATAGGACTTCAGATGCAAAGTCTCATTTTGACTTCAGTTATTTCTTAACATGTCTGCCAGGCAGCACCTAATTAAATAATGGGCTACAGTGGTCGGTACTCTATAGGCCTTTGCTCTGTTTTCCATAGACTTCAATAGAGCACTTTCACTTACTGTAAAGCTGGATTTGGAATAATCATTGCCGTGGCGTGAATAAGGTCTATTGACATGCATGGTGCTCAGCAGTGGAACAGAGAAGAGAACACAGGCAGAGAGAGGAGAGAGACCTCTTGCTGGGTATGATTGAATAGCCTATTAGACGTGGGCAGTGACCTCTATATTTCATTAATATAAGCGCTACTATAAAATAATATATAATATTATATGTGATTCACAGGGTGCTTTCCTGTCACTGCCATTTACCCTTTTGATTTATGGGCTTTTTCAATATGTCATTTTTGTTCACTCTTTCATAAACCAAACATATTCGCCACCAAATGTTAAACACTTTGGTGGCTGTTTTGATGTCAGTGTGCTGTAAAATGTTAAACACTTTGGTGGCTGTGCTGATGTCAGTGTGCTGTAAAATGTTAAACACTTTGGTGGCTGTGCTGATGTCAGTGTGCTGTAAAATGTTAAACACTTTGGTGGCTGTGCTGATGTCAGTGTGCTGTAAAATGTTAAACACTTTGGTGGCTGTGCTGATGTCAGTGTGCTGTAAAATGTTAAACACTTTGGTGGCTGTGCTGATGTCAGTGTGCTGTAAAATGTTAAACACTTTGGTGGCTGTGCTGATGTCAGTGTGCTGTAAAATGTTAAACACTTTGGTGGCTGTGCTGATGTCAGTGTGCTGTAAAATGCTGCAGGATGGAAATTAGAGGAGCAAAGAGGAATGACAGAAAAAATGGAGATGATTAACCTTAACCTGCCTGAAGGCGAGTGGTTGGTGGAGAGAGAGAACGTAAGGAGGGGGGTGAGAAATAATTTGCTGAAATGCTGTGGGGTGAGTATGATAGAAGCCCTACTTACTACATCCCCAGCCTTCTTGTGTTGGCTAGGCTCTGAGAAATGTTATATTTCGCACGCCACAGAAGACTTGGAGTTACTATTAACAGATGTGGAGAGACAAGAGAAATACAAATGTGTGAACAAAAACACACACATCCTTAAAAAACCGACAGTATGTAGATAAGATACAGTTGGACGTTAGGGATTGCTCTATGGGTTAAGAGGGCTATCTGGCTCTCGTTAGGAACTGATCAATAGACCAACCTTCCATGTCATTTCTCTCTGCTTGACTCCACTCAGGGTTGGTCCAGTCCGTTCTGCTTGACTCCACTCAGGGTTGGTCCAGTCCGTTCTGCTTGACTCCACTCAGGGTTGGTCCAGTCCGTTCTGCTTGACTCCACTCAGGGTTGGTCCAGTCCGTTCTGCTTGACTCCACTCAGGTTTGGCCCAGTCCGTTCTGCTTGACTCCACTCAGGGTTGGTCCAGTCCGTTCTGCTTGACTCCACTCAGGGTTGGCCCAGTCCGTTCTGCTTGACTCCACTCAGGGTTGGCCCAGTCCGTTCTGCTTAACTCCACTCAGGGTTGGCCCAGTCCGTTCTGCTTGATGCCACTCAGGGTTGGCCCAGTCCGTTCTGCTTGACTCCACTCAGGGTTGGCCCAGTCCGTTCTGCTTGACGCCACTCAGGGTTGGCCCAGTCCGTTATGTTTGACTCCACTCAGGGTTGGCCCAGTCCGTTCTGATTGACACCACTCAGCGTTGGTCCAGTCCGTTCTGCTTGACGCCACTCAGGGTTGGCCCAGTCCGTTCTGATTGACGCCACTCAGGGTTGGTCCAGTCCGTTCTGCTTGACGCCACTCAGGGTTGGCCCAGTCCGTTCTGCTTGACGCCACTCAGGGTTGGCCCAGTCCATTCTGCTTGACGCCACTCAGGGTTGGCCCAGTCCGTTCTGCTTGACGCCACTCAGGGATGGCCCAGTCCTTTCTGTGGGCTCTCACTAGGACATGTAGCTGTTCTGTGAGGTGGCCTTGGCACTGTCCAGACTCAGGGGGTGTCCCAAATTGTACCTAATTCCCCATATAGTGCACTACTATTGACCAGGGCCCCTATGGCCATAGGGCTCTGGTAAAAAGTAACGCAGTATGACTAGAATAGTGTTGTCAGGAAACCAACATGTTATTGACGATACGATACCAGGCCAAAGTATCACGACACCAAGTAGTGTGTGTGCATGTGGGAACAATTCAGATTTCACAGAGACAAACCCCCACACCGCTTGGTCCAATCCATATGTATCCCTGTATCACTGTGTGGTGTCTTGAACCAGGATTGGCTGTAATGTGATCTAATCTTAATCCCAACCCAACACTTAGAAAAAAGGGTTCCAAAGGGGTTCTGCGGCTGTCCCCATAGGAGAAACCTTTTTGGTTCCAGGTAGAACCCTTTTAGGATCTACGTAGAACCCTCTGTGGAAACGGTTCAAGATGGAACCCAAAAAGGTTCTACCTGGAACAATAAAGGGTTCTTCAAAGGGGCAGCCCTATTTTAATTTAACTAGGCAAGTCAGTTAAGAACAAATTCATATGTGCAATGACAGCCTACCTACAGGGTCAGCCCCTGGAGCAAATTAGGGTTAAGTGCCTTGCTCAAGGACACATCGACAGATTTTTCACCTTGTCGGCTCAGGTATTCGAGCCAGCGACCTTTCGGTTATTGGCCTAATGCTCTATCCGCTAGGCTACCTGCCACCCTATACTTAGCTACCTGCCACCCTACTTAGCCTCTAGCCCCAGCCCAGCACACCTCTAGCCCCAGCCCAGCACACCTCTAGCCTCAGCCCCATACCACCATTCCTCACCATAAATCTTGAACCAGAGGGACCAGGGAGATGATTCAATTTGCTGCTGTGTGATCTAATCCGGCTCCTGCTGGAAGATTAGCTCTGTATGAGTGAATCTTGTTCTGCTGGCTCCAGGGTTGCATCCCAAATGGCACCCTTTTCTCCCTATTTCCACTACTTTTGACCAGAGCACTATGGGCCCAGGTCATACAGAAGTAGTGCACTACATAGGAAACAGGATGCCACTTGGGATAAACTAATTCGCCTCTCGCCACAGTTTACTTCCTTCCGGAGGGAAGATAAATAAATCAGGGCAATAAGTAAGCTGGCCTGATCGATGTCGCTTGATGGCTGACAGGGGTTTGAGGGACGAGAGACGAGGGACGAGGAGGTGGGGTGAGGCCGCTGTGGGATGAGTGTCCAGTGATATAGCCTACAGCATGATCTAGAATTGACCTTGGGGGAGAGAGGGGAAGAGAGAGAGGGGGAGGAGAGATATATATATAGAGAGAGAGAGAAAGGGAGAGAAAGGGTGAGAGAAAGCGAGAGAAAGGGAGAGAGAGAGAGAGAGAAAGGGAGAGAGAGCGTGAAAGACAGTGAAAGAGAGTGAAAGAGAGCAAAAGAGAGAGAATGAAAGAGAGAAAGAGAGAAAGAGAGCGAAAGAGAGAGAGAGAAAGAGAGAGAGAGAAAGAGAGAGAGAGAAAGAGAGAGAGAGAAAGAGAGAGAGAGAGAGAGAGAGAGGTTCTGTTGCCACGGTAAAGTTCTCCACATGGAAAAATCTTGTGTGATATTTACAGTATATTAACAAAAAGGCCTTCCATTGTCATCTTACACACTTCTTATTGTCAGGTCCTGACTGTAGAGCCCGCTAGGCTTCTCTATGGTTATCACGGTCAGGGCTTGACAGCAGAGTTCTAGGGAAATCTATGTTTGGTTTTTGGTTTGGTCCCCAATTAGAGGCAGCTGCATTACGTTGTCTCTAATTGGGGATCCTGCGTTGTGGATCTTTGTTTGTGCATGTTGCACAGCAGTGCATGGTTGCGTTCTCTCCTTTGTTGTTTTGGAATATACAATAAAAGGAATGTCTTTATATTACGGCTCTCCTCCTCGTGTCCTGCCTACGCACCGTGACAGAAAGATCCACCACCACAGGTCCGAGCAGAGCTTGGACAGTGGAGGAACTCCCCGGAGGTAAGGAGCTTATCTCCCAGAAGGAGTACCTCCACTATCATGCACATTCACTGGAAGATATTACTAGAGAAATGGCCTACAAAAATAAAATATTTCATATACTGTACAAGTAGCTGTAATACAATGATGGGTACATACAGTGCATTCGGAAAGTATTCAGACTCCTTTACTTTTTCCCAAAATGTTTTACCTTACAGCCTAAAATGGATTGATTAAATAGTTTTTCCTTCCTCATCAATCTACACAGAATATCCCATAATGACAAAGCAGACTTCTTAGATTTAAGAATGATGGAGGCCATTGTGTTCTTGGGGACCTTCAATGTTGCAGAAATGTTTTGTACCCTTCCCCAGATCTGTGCCTCGACACAATCTTGTCTCGGAGCTCTATGGATAATTCCTTCGACCTCATGGCTTGGTTTTTGCTCTGACATGCACTGTCAACTATGGGACCTTACATAGACAAGTGTGTCTATGTAAGACACACTTGTCTATTTCCAAATCATGTCCAATCAATTGAATCTACCACAGGTGGACTCCAATCAAGTTGTAGAAACTTCTCAAGGATGATCAATGGAAACAGGATGCATCTGGGATGGGATCCAGGGCAGCGGCGACATTGACGGGCGCCACGTCGGAGGTCCAAGAGCAGGCCCAGCCAACAGCCCGGAAGAACCCCCATACAGATTTTTTTGGGGGGGGCTATGGGAGCTGTCGGGGGAGGACGACTCGGGGAGACTGCGACCTCCAACGGTGGAGGACCAGCGGCCCCCAGAGGGTTTTTTCAACCTGCCCCTGCAGGAACAGGGGAGGTGGTGGAGGGCTTGACTGGAGCTGAGACCTTCCAGCCATGGATCAGGAACCAGCCAGAGGGAGGATGAGGACAGTTTTGAGGACCGCAGGAGGATGTGGATGGAACGTCTGGCGGCTCTCTTCCCGGAAGTAGAGAAGGTGGAGGAGGCAGGGCCTAGCCCTGTTCCTCCAGTGTGGGTCCCCAGTCTGGTACCTCCAGTGCCAGTTCCCAGCCCGGTACCTCCAGTGCAGTTCCCCAGTCTGGTACCTCCAGTGCTGGTGCCTCACACCAGGGTTCTGGTGGCGATTCACAGCCCGGTACCTCATGTGCCAGTACCGGTTCCCAGCCCGGTTCCACCACTCCTTGCTCCGGCGCCCTGTCCTGATCCAGGGGCGGAGCCTCTCCCTACTCCAGCGCCCTGTCCTGCGCCGGGGGCGGAGCATCCAACTGACCCAGCGTCGTGTCCTGCCCTGGGGCCGGTGCCTCCACCGGACCCGACGCCGGTGCTCCGCCCATCCCCCTCCCCTCCCCCCCTGCTTGGGTGTTCCTGGTCTTGCGGTCGTGAGCCCCATCTTGTTTGGTTTTTGGTTTGGTCCCCAATTAGAGGCAGCTGCATTACGTTGTCTCTAATTGGGGATCCTGCGTTGTGGATCTTTGTTTGTGCATGTTGCACAGTAGTTTGTGGTTGCGTTCTCTCCTTTGTTGTTTTGGAATATACAATAAAAGGAATGTCTTTATATTACGGCTCTGCTCCTCGTGTCCTGCCTATACACCGTGACACTTATGGCTGAGGGAAGATTGACAAAAAGCCTTCCAATATCATCTTGCACACTTCTTATGGCTGAGGGTAGATTAACAAAAAGGCCTTCCATTGTCATCTTGCACACTGCTTATGGCTGACGGTAGATTAACAAAAAGGCCTTCCATTGTCATCTTGCACACTTCTTATGGCTGAGGGTAGATTCCAAATAATGGGGAAAAGTTCTACAACTAGTTTGAACAGTAATAGTAATTCTACAGTGCTTCGTTGAAAAAAAAATGTATAGAAATGTATGCACTCACTCTGGATAAATGCGTCTGATACATGACTAAAATGTCAAATGTAAAAAAGAAAACTCAAAGCATAGCACCATAGATAGCCAAGGAGAGCATAGCACCATAGAGAGCCAAGGAGAGCATAGCACCATAGAGAGCCAAGGAGAGCACCATAGCAAGTGGGAGAGTACAGTAACAGTAACCTGAGAAACTGTCCCAGGCTGCATCATTGACAGAGGATCCAGTCCTTCACGGTTGGCTGGTTGCACTGTCACAGATCCAGTGCTGAGCGCTCCGCCAAGCGTGTGAATGGCCCTGAACGTAGATATTAATCAGGATGTGGTGTTAGACAGCTGTCACCAGGGGAGCACCACAGAAGCGGTGTCAAATCTCCCCTCGCTAGCTAGAGAGGGAAAGGAAGGATACCTAGGATATTCTGTACGGGGAAGGAGGGTGTGCTGTAAGGAGAGTTTGACTCTAAGCACTGTTTGCTTTGACAGATTACCTTGTCAGAGACGATACTGCAATCCTCACTAAACTATGAGATGTGGTAAATGCTAACCTGTAATGCTAATTAATTGACCTGGTAAATATACTAATCTCATTGCATTGTTCTCTTGACTAAGGTAAGCAGGTCTAAAATGGAAAGGTCTCCTTGGGGATAGGAGCAGTCTAGATGTGTCTAGCCTAGACACTGATATATGTATGAATTCTGGGTTTTAGAACAGACAAGTACTGGTACAACAGACTACACCTATACAGACAGTTGGACAGCCTGGATGTCCAAGAAACAGACAGTAGTGTGTGAGATTGTGTGTGTGAGTGTTTGTGGGTTCATGTGTTTTCCTAGGAGACAAAACAAAAACAATGACAACGTTCCTCAAGATGTCATATGTAATCAGCGCCTCATAAACACTGGTGTATGTGACACAACAGTATGCTAGTCCTACTGGCTGGCTGTTATGAGTTTACTGTAATTAATTACATTTGGGACCCAACAAGCCTACAAGGGAGTGTTTCACAAAAAAAACATTAATTAGCTATACACACTTATGGTGGAACCAGGGACAGGTTTTGAAGCATCGGATGATTCTGATTATGTTTATTCAATATTGAATATATTCATACCTGTCTCAATTGAGATAAACCATAAATTAATCATCTAGCTACTGAACAAGCAAAGGCTGTTCTGGAATCAGAATCACCTTTGGCATCTCTGCTCCTCTCTGGCTTTTAACTACCCTCATTGATATGATCTATAGGAATCACTGTGGAGCATGATGATTAACATTAGGTGTTATCTTATTGTAGCCTATACTTCTCTGAATTTATATTTGACATATGTGGTGTGAGGCAAGGTTGTGGGTCGAGTTCTGCCAATTCAAAAAGTAAACTGGAATAGAACTCCCAAAATTGACTGAATCAAAACAGAATTGACCCCAATCCAGGTGTGAACGTGAAGAAAGTAACACAGACTTTAAGGTAACTGGAAGAATACTGTCATGACTTTACTACACCTTCCATCACAGTGAGCTGGTTAACTTCCTGGTTAACTTCTTGGTGCGTAGAGGAGTGGACTGACTGAGAGTGGGATAGGAACACACTAAACTTGAAACACTACCTACAGTAGCTTCAATAACGTTCCTTAAACTTGAAACACTGCCTACAGTAGCTTCAATTACATTCCTTAAACTTGAAACACTGCCTACAGTAGCTTCAATAACGTTCCTTAAACTTGAAACACTGCCTACAGTAGCTTCAATTACATTCCTTAAACTTGAAACACTGCCTACAGTAGCTTCAATAACGTTCCTTAAACTTGAAACACTGCCTACAGTAGCTTCAATTACATTCCTTAAACTTGAAACACTGCCTACAGTAGCTTCAATAACGTTCCTTAAACTTGAAACACTGCCTACTGTAGCTTCAATAACGTTCCTTAAACTTGAAACACTGTCTACAGTAGCTTCAATAAAGTTCCTTAACAACCTTGGAGGTGAACTAACTATGAGTGCGATCATGACACACAGAGAGACTCGTGGTACGGTGACAGACTGGTGGTACGGTGAGAGACTGGTGGTAAGGTGAGAGACTAGTGGTACGGTGAGAGACTGGTGGTAGGGTGAGA
The DNA here is from genome assembly GCA_023634145.1 of Thymallus thymallus. Classification (NCBI taxonomy): domain Eukaryota; kingdom Metazoa; phylum Chordata; class Actinopteri; order Salmoniformes; family Salmonidae; genus Thymallus; species Thymallus thymallus. The sequence goes on from CM042387.1 coordinate 26,337,074, forward strand.
GACTGGTAGTATGGTGACAGACTAGTGGTACTTGAGAGACTGGTGGTACGGTGAGAGACTGGTGGTAGGTGAGAGACTGGCGGTACAGTGAGAGACTGGTGGTACGGTGAGAGACTGGTGGTATGGTGAGAGAGTGGCAGTACGGTGAGGGACTGGTGGTAGGTGACAGACTGGCGGTACGGTGAGAGACTGGTGGTACGGTGAAAGACTGGTGGTAGGTGAGAGACTGGCGGTACAGTGAGAGACTGGTGATACGGTGAGAGACTGCTGGTACGGTGAGAGAGTGGCAGTACGGTGAGAGACTGGTGGTAGGTGACAGACTGGCGGTACGGTGAGAGACTGGTGGTACAGTGAGGGAGTGACTGACAGCGACACCCAGAGAGAAGAGGAATAAAAAGAGATGACTAACCTAACCCACCTGAGCTCGGCTCACAGGGATCAATGTCCTCGTCATCGCTCGGACACTCCGCAGATGCCACCAGCAGATCGTCCGTCGTCTGAAGGGAAGAGAGAGAAAAATAGAGGATTAGGGATGAGAGAAGGGGGCAGTTTAACAGTATAATAATGAAGGACTTCAGTCAAACCAGTCATGAACTGTTTTCACCCCTTCAATCCCTCAGATGATAACGTAGTATTAAAGGGATAGTGCGAGATCCTGGCAATTAAGCAGTTTTTTCTACTTACCCAGAGTCAGGAACTAATGGATATTATTTTAGTATGCTAGCTATACCGGTTACGAAACTACCTTAACTTCCTTACATACTGGACGCAGATACATAAAAATGGTATTTATCAGTTCATCTGACTCAAACAGAGAAATAGAGAGAGATGAGGAATAGAGAGAGGAGAGGCATTTTAACAATAAACTAAGATAGACTGTTGTTCCAATCCACACCTCCAAACCCATCACACTATCAATACCCTAGAATCTAAAGAGTTTGATTGAAGAAATCAAGAGAGAAAGACAGATTAGAATGGAACCCTGGAAACTCATACTGCTTAGCTGGGGGATCAAATACAGTTGTAGTCGGCTAACGGCCACAAAAGCAGCTGCTGCAATACACTGCTACCCAGGCGACACCACTGTCCTTACAGAAATGAGATTTGATTATCGAGGAACAATAGATGGTAAAGTTCACAGCGCAATTGTCAACTCAAACTAAGCTCATACTGAAGCACAGACAGTGTGCTGAAACAAATAGCCCTCCAAGGGATTGTTCAGTACCATCACCAAACACCACTGACATTTAGAGGGCACAGACTGGTGGCAGCTTAAAAAAAAAGATTGGAAAGCCCAAAGAGCAAACCTGTGATTGGCTGTGAAAGAAAGTCTACAAAATCATTATATATTTTAGGTGCCATTTCCTTTTACTGTCTGTTTGAGTCAATAGAGATTTGACAAAGCCAAGCAATGTTAAGAACAAACTTGGTGGAAAAGGTTAGGATGTAATACACTGTTCCTATACTCTACTTACCGCATGCAACACCCAAGGTCCCTCACCCTAGGTCCCACACCCAAGGTCCCTCACCCTAGGTCCCACACACAAGGTCCCACACCCTAGGTCCCACACCCAAGGTCCCTCACCTAGGTCCCTCACCCTAGGTCCCACACCCTAGGTCCAACACACAAATGTCCCACACCCTATGCCCCACACCCAAGGTCCCACACCTTATGTCCAACACCTTAGGTCCAACACCCAAGGTCTCACACCCTAGGTCCCACACCATAGGTCCCTCACCTAGGTCCAACACCTTAGGTCCAACACCCAAGGTCCCACACACAAGGTCCCACACCCTAGGTCCCACACCCTAGGTCACACACCCAAGGTCCCACACCCTAGGTCCCAAACCCAACATCCCACACCCAAGGTCCCACACCCTAGGTCCCACAACCTAGGTCCTTCTCACCCTGGCACTAAACCAAAGGCAATAGCACTGACTCTCAGGCAAATCAGGAGAAAAGGGCAAACAAAAAATAGACGACCGTCGCCGGGTAGAAAGTGAAAAGTGAGTGAGGTGTAAAACATTATGCTGCAAAGTTATCTAGCCTGGGGCCGTCTGATCAAACCACTGCAGTAAAGGTTGTTTCATTTGAGGCAGAGCAGGCAGGCAGCATGGTTAGACAGCAGTGGGCTCAAAAGGAGTGTGTGTGAGTTTGTGTGTGTGTATTCAGACCCCTAAGCCTTTTCCACATTTTGTTATGTTACAGCCTTGTTCTAAAATTGATAATGACAAACGAAAAACAATTTTTCTTTTTTTGTGCAAATGTTTTACAAAAATACGTAATCAGACCCTTTGCTATGAGACTCGAAATTGAGCTCAGGTGCATGCTGTTTCCATTGAACATCCTTGAGATGTTTCTACAACTTGATTGGAGTCCACCTGTTGTAAATTCAATTGATTGGACATGATTTGGAAAGGCACACACCTGTCTATATAAGGTCACACAGTTGACAGTGTAAGTCAGAGCAAAAACCAAGCCATGAGTTTGAAGGAATTGTCCGTAGAGCTCCGAGACAGGATTGTGTCGAGACACAGATCTGGGGAAGGGTACCAAAACTTCTGCAGCATCGAAGGTCCCCAAAAGACACAGTCGCGGCCAGCTCCAAGAACAAACTTCTTCTTAAATGGAAGAAGTTTGGAAAAAACAAGACTCTTCCTAGAGCTGGCCGCCCTGCCAAACTGAGCAATCGGGGGAGTATAGCCTTAGTGGGGGAGGTGACCAAGAACTCCAAGTGGTGGCATGGTGGGGGTAGAATCATGCTCTGGGGTTGTTTTTCAGCGGCAGGGACTGGGAGACTAGTCAGGATCAAGGGAAAGATGAACGGAGCAAAGTACAGAGAGATCCTCAGACTGGGGTGAAGATTAACCTTCCAACAGGGCAATGACAGTACAGCCAAGACAAAGCAGGAGTGGCTTCAGGACAAGTCTCTGAATGTCCTTGAGTGGCCCAGCCAGAGCCCGGACTTGAACCTGATCGAACATCTCTGGAGAGACCTGAAAATAGCTGTGCAGCAATACTCCCTATACAACCTGGCAGAGTTTGAGAGGATCTTCAGAGAAGAATGGGAGAAACTCCCCAAATACAGGTGTGCCAAGCTTGTAGCGTCATAGCCATGAAGACTCAAGGATGTAATAGCTGCCAAAGGTACTTCAACAAAGTACTGAGTAAAGGGTCTGAATACTTCATTATACATTTTTTTTCTTTTGCTAACATTTCTAAAAACCTGTTTTTGCTTTGTCATTACGGGGTATTGTGTGTAGATTGATGAAAAAACACTATTTAATCAATTTTAGAATAAGAATTAGAACAAAATGTGGAAAAAGTGAAGGTGTCTGAATACTTTCAGAATGCACTGTATGTGTCTGTATAGTATGTGTGTGTGTGTGTGTGTGTGTGTGTGTGTGTGTGTGTGTGTGTGTGTGTGTGTGTGTGTGTGTATGTGTGCGTGTGTGTGTGTGTGTGTGTGTGTGTGTGTGTGTGTGTGTGTCTGCATATGGCAGCAGCAGGCTCACAGCTGGCTCTGTCTTCAGGTCCTGGTTAATGTACTGTTTGTCTCTTACAGAACCCTGTTAGGAAGGTTTACCTGCAGGGTTAGCCTTGGGCTGTGGATGTGGTGTTGGCTTCTGCTTATTGGTTCTCTGTACACCTGCCATTTGCCAAGCTAGTTAGCTATCAAGGTTGCACTTACTTCAACGGGAGTCCGGTTATCGTGATACGAACTACCAAATCAGATCCAAAGCACTCCAGAGAACCACTATGAAGTGAAGAAATATATGAAAGTATACAAATAACCCCCCAAAAAGAATGGATTGAACATAGGATTTCAACCAACCAAGGGTGTAATGCTGGTTGTTAATCTAGAGATGTTCTCTTTTGGTTATAAATGACAATAGGAACCGAACATGGCTGGTTAGATTAGCATCGATGTATCCCTAGCAAATTACAGGTGATGTCATCGATCTCTGTCCTATTTTCTTCCATAATGTGTTTTCTATGTCATTGTAATGTAATTTTTAAAATTATAAGCATGACCTCACCCACATGTCTTCAAGTCAAGTAGCAGATCAGACCGGTCGATTATAGATCAACAAACCATGTTCATATGATCTTAAAGTAGCTAGCAGACCAGACCAGACGAATATAGATCAACAAACCATGTTCATATGATCTTTAAGTAGCTAGGAGACCAGACTAGACACATACACTGTGGAGGCTGCTGAGGGGAGGACAGCTCATAATAACGGCTGAAATGGAGTGAATGGAATGGCATCAAACACATGGATGTATTTGATGTATTTGATGTATTTGATACCATTACACATATTCCGCTCCAGTCATTACCACGATTTCTTTGTCTAATGTCATTCATAACATTTCTAACATTACCTAATGTGCGAGTTTTCAAGTAGCTAGCAGAACTGCTCAGAGGTTTGTGGCAAAGAGAGAAAGGAGAGACCTGGGTTGTTTTGTTTTTTACTACATCTGTGCTTGGTGAGGCCTGCCTGTGAAAGTCGTCCAAATGTAAATTTAATTTGCTGTGCATGAGTCTGATATACAGTGTCGGCCCAGCCAGATGGCACAGCCAGCGGATCAAGGGAATGCCACATTCATCACCGGGGCGATGTGATTTGTTTTTCCTGGCGGGGGATTCCTGACACTCCCCCTCCTGCAGCTACACTGAGTAGGCACCGACAGACAGAGATCAATACATCTCCCTTTCTTTCTGTTGTTCTCTCTCTCTCACTCTCTCTGTTTCTGTCTTTCTCTCTCGCTCTCTCTTTCTCTCTCCTACGTAAACGGTGCCTCATATGAGGATAATCCTGTACATTGTACTTCATGGCTGTATGACCAGAAGAACAGGCATGTAATATATTTTACATGTAATATTATACTGCATGTTCAGTAAATATCACATCTCAGTTCTCATCTCAAGTAGTGACAGGGACAGTGTCGATGAATGTCCAAGCACTGTCAACCATCAGCCAGTGATGGTGTTGGAAAGTTACAGGATATAGTTGTCCTACCATATGACACATCTGAAACAAATCAACCAATCGTTGACCCCATCTTATCTAAAGTGTTAACCTTGGGCGCTCCTACATACATATCTTAAACCTGAGACAGAGGTAAGCCTGTAAAACAAACCATAAATGAATGCACATGCCACTAGGCACAGGTATGCCAGGTCGGATTAGTGTGTAGGTCAACATTTTGATGCGGTCTTGACCCAGTCGAAATCCAATAACATTACAGATTCATGGTGTGGCCTCTCTCGCACTCTGATTCTCTCTCTCAGAGACCTGTTTCCAATGGCAATCTAATGCAGGCTTTGTGAGGGGCTTACAAAAAAAATGGTCACCACTGGGATGAAAACAGTGACAGTCTCAAACTAACTTCAGTCCCATGCTATGAAAAAAAATATATATAAACTACCGTTTAAAAGTTTGGTGTTACTTAGAAACGTCCTTGTTTTCAAAAGAAAAGCAATTTTTTTGTCTATTAAAATAACATCAAATTGATCAGAAATACAGTGTAGACATTGTTAATGTTGTAAATTACTATTTTAGCTGGAAACGGCAGATTTATATGGAATATCTACATAGGCATACAGAGGCCCATTATCAGCAACCATCACTCCTGTGTTCCAATGGCACGTTGTGTTAGCTAATCCAAGTTTATCATTTTAAAAGGCGAATTGATCATTAGAACAACTTTTTGCAATTATGTTAGCACAGCTGAAAACTGTTGTGCTGATTAAAGAAGCAATAAAACTGGCCTTCTTTAAACTAGTTGAGTATCTGGAGCATAAGCATTTTTTAGTTCGATTATAGGCTCAAAATGGCCAGAAACAAATAACTTTCTTCTGAAACAGTTTATTCTTGTTCTGAGAAACTGAAGATCTCGTACAACACTGTGTACTACTCCCTTCACAGAACAGCGCAAACTGTCTCTAACCAGAATAGAAAGAGGAGTGGGAGGCCCCGGTGTACAACTGAGCAAGAGGACAATTAGTACATTAGAGTGTCTAGTTTGAGAAACAGACGCCTCACAAGTCCTCAACTGGCAGCTTCATTAAATGGTACCTGCAAAACACCAGTCTCAACGTCAAGAGTGAAGAGGCGACTCCAGGATGCTGGCCTTCTAGGCAGAATTGCAAAGAAAAAGCCATATCTCAAACTGGCCAATAAAAAGAAAAGATTAAGATGGGCGAAAGAACGCAGACACTGGACAGAGGACGATATGTATTTTTCTTTGTAACTCTGCCTAGAAGGCCAGCATCCCGGAGTCACCTCTTCACTGTTGACATTGAGACTGGTGTTTTGTGAATTATTATATGGATTATAATTCATGGACATTTTCGTAGGAGTTGATACATTTTTCATGTCTGAAATGTCTAAGTGGAAATTACAAACTTTTTAAACTTCAAATACACTACAGGTTTTATATTTCCTGCATTGCAAGTTATCTTGCAACAGGGTGATCAAATTAAGATCCTACATCTGTAAGTACTACTCAGTGAAGTGGATGGACTGGTGTGCCACACAGTGTGAACACAGGTGTTAGAAGTGAGGATATCGACTGGCTTTGGCCTCTGACACTGATTGAGCCATTCAGACTAATTTGAACCTGGAAGTCTGACCTGACTCAGCCGGTGGAGAGGTCGTCATTCCTTCAGCTCTGTCACGCTGCTGTTCGATCCAAGAAGATTGATCACGCTTTCCCTTAATTGGACTGGTTTGGCCTGGCTGCCTGGCAGTTGCATGGTCTGACTGTCTGCGTGTGGTCTGTTTTCTAGAGGAGCCAAAGTCAACAATCCAGCCTGCCCAGTACGGGGTTTTCTACAATCTCAACACGTGCAAGCATGCACACACATGTGAACACTGCTGACTGAACACTGCTGACTGAACACTGCTGACTGCCACTGCCTCACAAACTCCCATCTTTGCTCTTAGTAGCAAATGCCACACAAGAATCCGCCTCTCACAATTAAGGTAGACGGCTATCAAACAAGGGATATCCAACATAGAGTGATATCAAACATGCCCCCATCTCTTCTCTACAACGCAGTAGCGGTGTGGGTATATTTTAAGAGATATCCTTGCTAACACATCTTACGAATCCTTCCTCTGAACAATTTGTTTGCTTCCTCCACCTCTCTACTCTTCCAGCTTGACTATACAGAACAGGGGGAAAGCTGGTCCTTTGGGAAAGCTTGGCTGAGTGCTGAGTGCTGCTATAGCTCATTGGTTCTGTAGCAGGAAGAGAGGTGGAGGAGACACCTCTGTACTGTTTGTGTGGGTGTGTGTGTGTGTGTGTGTGTGTGTGTGTGTGTGTGTGTGTGTGTGTGTGTGTGTGTGTGTGTATGACACCTTCTCTGTGATGACCTGTCTGTAGTGTGAGCTCGTCTCAATGCATCACTGTGGTGTTTCTTTCCACCACATTGTTTTCTCTCTGGTCTAATTTGATGAATGCTCTCTGGCACACAAAGTGTCTCTTTGGAGACGGGCTGAAAGTCAGCAGGTAGGACATTGAAGACATCTGAAGGGTAGCGTCCCAAATGGCACCCTATTCCCTCCAGAGTGCGCCCTGAATCCCATAGGGCCCTGGTCAAAAGTAGTGAACTATATAGGGAATAGTGTGCCATTTGGGACGCACACACGTTATTTTTTTTATGTGAAGCTCTCTGCTATCCTCGCTTTCATCGCTCTCTGCCTGGGTAATGTATCCCTCAGAGAATACTGCTGTTTCCTCGCTTGCTCGCTGGCTGACTGTTGGGCTTTTGTTTTCAGTATTTCAAATTTTTCCCCTGAAAAGCTTTTCAGGTTTACTGTATGGTCAATCTAAGCCCCCATACTGTAAGCTACAGTACATAACATTTCAGCTTTTCAAAAATATATATGCCATTTTAAGAAGCAAAGAGGGTCAGAATAAAATGCTAATAAAATATGCACAATAAAGTGAAACACAATTCCCGCCAACGCTCCCTCCTTAACTGAAACAAGTACAGGAAAATGAGAAGGACAACAGATGCCAGTTATGAGCTCCTGTGATCTCCTCACAGACTAATCAAACAAAAGCAAAAGCAGAAAGCTGGTTGGTTATCAGAGCTCTGTGTGGTGTGTGTGTGTGTGTGTGTGTGTGTGTGTGTGTGTGTGTGTGTGTGTGTGTGTGTGTGTGTGTGTGTGTGTGTGTGTGTGTGTGTGTGTGTGTGTGTGTGTGTGTGGTGTGTAGTTTTGTATGCACTACGGCACCTTGGCCAATCTGTGGCCTTGTTGTTTTGCTCCCAATACTCTCATCCCCCCATATCTCTCTCTCTCTCTCTCTCTCTCTCTCTCTCTCTCCTCTATCTCTCTCTCTCTCAATTCAATTCAATTTAAGGGCTTTATTGGCATGGGAAACATATGTTAACATTGCCAAAGCAAGTGAAGTAGAAGCAAACAGGGTCAGAATACAGTTGAAGTCTGAAGTTTACAAGCTTAGCCAAATACATTTAAACTCAATTCCTGACATTTAATCCTAGTAAACATTCCCTGTCTTAGGTCAGTTAGGATCACCACTTTATTTTAAGAATGTCAGGAAGAATAATAGTAGAGAGAATTATTTATTTCAGCTTTTATTTATTTAATCACATTCACAGTGGGTCAGAAGTTTACATACACTCAATTAGTATTTAGTAACATTGCCCATTCCTCCTGACATAACTGGTGTAACTGAGTCAGGTTTGTAGGCCTCCTTGCTCGCACACACTTTTTCAGTTCTTCCCATACATTTTCTATAGGATTAAGGTCAGGGCTTTGTGATGGCCACTCCAATACCTTGACTTTGTTGTCCTTAAGCCATTTTGCCACAACTTTGGAAGTATGCTTGGGGTCATTGTTCATTTGGAAGACCCATTTGCGACCAAGCTTTAACTTCCTGACTGATGTCTTGAGATGTTGCTTCAATCTATCCACATCATTTTCCTTCCTCATGATGCCATCTATTTTGTGAAGTGTACCAGTCCCTTCTGCAGCAAAGCACCCCCGCAACATGATGCTGCCACCCCCGTGCTTCACGGTTGGGATGGTGTTCTTCGGCTTGCAAGCATCCACCTTGTCCTAACGTGGTCATTATGGCAAAAACAGTTCTATTTTTGTTTCATCAGACCAGAGGACCTTTCTCCAAAAAGTGTGATCTTTGTCCCCATGTTCAGTTGCAAACCATAGTCTGGCTTTTTTAGGGCGGATTTGTAGCAGTGGCTTCTTCCTTGCTTAGCAGTTTTTCAGGCTATGTCAATATAGGACTCGTTTTACTATGGATATAGATACTTTTGTACATGTTTCCTACAGCATCTTCACAAGGTCCTTTGCTGTTGTTCTGGGATTGATTTGCACTTTTCGCACCAAAGTACGTTAATCTCTAGGAGACAGAACGCGTCTCCTTCATGAGCGCTATGACAGCTGAGTGGTCCCATGGTATTTATACTTCTGTACTATTGTTTGTACAGATGAACGTGGTACATTCAGGTGTTTGGAAATTGCTCCCAAGGTTGAACCAGACTTGTGGAGGTCTACAATAGTTTTTCTGAGGTCTTGGCTGATTTCTTTAGATTTTCCCAAGATCTCGAGCAAAGAGGCACTGAGTTTGAAGCTAGGCCTTGAAATACATCCAATTCACTCAAATAATGATCAGAAGCTTCTAAAACCATGAGATCATTTTCTGGAATTTTCCAAGCTGTTTAAAGGCATATTCAACTTAGTGTATGTAAACTTCTGACCCACTGGAATTGTGATATAGTGAATTATAAGTGAAATAATATGTCTGTAAACAATTGTTGGAATAATTACTTGTGTCATGTACAAAGTAGATATCCTAACCAACAAGCCAAAACTATAGTTTATTAACATGAAATCGGTGGAGTGGTTGCAAAAATGGCTACAGGACCTTTTTTGGAAAACCATTATTCTTGTCTTACTGAGATTTACTGTCAGGGCCCAAGTCTGACAGAATCTGTGCAGAAGATCTAGGTGCTGCTGTAGGCCCTCCTTGGTTGGTGACAGAAGCATCAGATCGTCACCAAACAGTAGACATTTGACTTCAGATTATAGTAGGGTGAGGCCGGGTGCTGCAGACTGTTCTAGTGCCCTCGCCAATTCATTGATATATATGTTGAAGAGGGTAGGGCTTAAACTGCATCCTTGTCTCACCCCCCGGCCCTGTGGAAAGAAATGTGTGTGTTTTTTGCCCATTTTAACAGCACACTTGTTGTTTGTGTACATGGATTTTATAATGTTATATGTTTTTCCCCCAACACCACTTTCCATTAATTTGTATATCAGACCCTCATGCCAAATTGAGTAAAATGCTTTTTTGAAATAAATAAAGCATGAGAAGACTTTGCCTTTGTTTTGGTTTGTTTGTCAATTAGGGTGTGCACAGTGAATACGTGGTCTGTCGTACAGTATTTTGGTAAAAAGCCAATTTGACATTTGCTCAGTACATTGTTTTCACTGAGGAAATGAACTAGTCTGCTGTTAGTGCAGAAAGTTTTCCCAAGGTTGCTGTTGACGCATATCCCACGGTAGTTATTGGGATCAACTTTGCCTCCACCTTTGTGGATTGGGGTGATCAGTCCTTAGTTCCAAATATTGGGGAAGATGCCAGAGCTAAGGATGATTTTAAAGAGTTTAAGTATAGCCAATTGGAATTTGTGGTCTGTATATTTTATCATCTCATTGAGGATACCATCAACACCACAGGCCTTTTTGGGTTGGAGGGTTTGTATTTTGTCCTGTAGTTCATTCAATGTAATTGGAGAATCCAGTGGGTTCTGGTAGTCTTTAATAGTTGATTCTAGGATTTGCATTTGATCATGTATATTTATTTGCTCTTTGTTCTTTGTTTTAGGGCCATAAAGATCTCCGTTTTGGATAGATAGCTCTTCGTGTTGTTGTTTGTTTAGTGTTTTTCAATTTTCCCAGAAGGGGTTAGAGTCTATGGACTCTTCACTTACATTGAGATGATTTCTGGCGTGCTGTTCCTTCTTTTTCCGTAGTGTATTTCTGTATTGTTTTAGTGATTCAACATAGTGAAGGGTCAGGTATTCTGGGTCTCTATGTTTTTGGTTGGATAGGTTTCTCAATTTATTTCATAGGCTTTTGCATTCTTCATCAAATCATTTGTCATTGTTGTTAATTTTTTTTCGGTTTTCTGTTTGAAATTTTTAGGTTTGATAGGGAAGCTGAGAGGTTAAATATGCTGTTTAGGTTTTCTACTGCCAAGTTTACACCTTCACTATTACAGTTGATATGGAGTGTTCACACAAGATCTTGTAATGTGCTCAATTCATCATCAGTTCACTATGAGGGGTCAAGGAAGCATTAGGGTACTACGGTTATTAGATTGTAATTTATCAGCATGTCATTCTTGGTGCCAGATGGTCTACTCTGAATTTGGGGCTCCTTTGTTGAGGGACACAGGATGTTTGAGAGAGGACCAAGGGTCGTATCTTAGAATGTGTTTTGTAGACAAAATGTCAGTGTCGGGGTCATCTAAGATCATCTGAGCTGGAGGTATTTTTTTGTTAATGGTTGCCAGATGTTGGGGCATCGTGTAACAGGCACCATATAAACCGTCAAGTTTTGTTTGTCTGCGGCAACTTTTGAAATGCGGCAACTCACTTGCGGCTTGCTATGACTGAATCCAGTTACGTATAGTTAAATACTTTGTACTAACTCTCTATATAATACTTTATTTGTCTTCTTGCATCCTGACTTCTTCAATACCAGAGAAATCATCTTAACTACAGTGAAACGTTTTGTCCAGGAAATTGTCTAGAAGTGATTGAATTTGTTGTTGCCTAATTGTTTTGGGGTAGATTTCAACACTACTTTTATTCCATCTATAGCATTTCTTAATATTATTAAGTTCCTTTGGCTTTGATGCCTCATGTTTGAGCATAGCTCTGTAGTTTGGTGGATGGGACTACCAGTTCTCTGTAACCTATACCATGTTTCTTTTAGGATGAAATGTCTGTATTTCCAATTTCTTTGACGAAGTCTGGGTTCCTGCTCTTTAGGCCAAAGGCAGATGACCTCAGACCTTGTATATTCCAGGATGAGAGAGTAAAAGCTTTGTGTTCCATAGTGTCTCGTGTTGTTTTTGTGTGGTTTAGGCCCGGACCATCACAGTAGGTGTGAGCAGGGCATGTTGAGCATCTGATACATAACTCTTAGGTCGCAGGATGATGCTTGGTCGGGTGTAATTGTGGGGGTTGGGCCTGTTGCTCTGCTCACGGCCTGGGCATATGTCCTGCTGCCATGTTGAGGTCCTTGCCACAGGGGCGGGGGGCATGGGGTGGGCAGAAGGGGCATAGGTCTGATATGGGGGGGGGGGGGGGCTATATAGGGTGTGGCCAGGGTTTGCTTGAGGTGGTCTTAGCTGGTTGGGGTGTGGCTGGTGGTGCTGTGGTCTGGGTGTAGGTTCTCTTGGAGTGGGTTCTCTCGGTCTCTCTCTCTCTCTCTCTCTCTCTCTCTCTCTCTCTCTCTCTCTCTCTCTCTCTCTCTCTCTCTCTCTCTCTACCTCTCTCTCTTCCTCTCTCTGTCTCTCTCTCTCTCTCTTTCTTTGTCTATCCTCGGCCCTCCCTGCATTTTATTGATACTACTTAGCAGAATGCGCCTGACCAGTAGTCCTGGCAGATGGCAGATGTTCAACCCTGGCCTAGTGCTGTACACAAACACACTAACATGGACAGGGACACACACACACACTGAATACTGCTCCACGGGATGTAGACTGCAGAACCTCTTTGTCTTGGTTCAGAGGACCAGCCTGTTTGGCTTCTTACACTGCAAATGATCCATAATGGAAGATAGTAATGTCTTACAGAATAACCACTTCTCTGGGGATCTGGGGAACTTTAGTGACTCTCTGAAATGCCTTGGCCCTTGTCTACAGTATCATCTCTCCTATGCTGTCTCAAGCAGGTAGCTATGAATCACAAATAATGCACACATAGTTAACATTCAACTATGACACCTAGGGTCTATGGTGCTACAATATAAAGAGCTGGAATCATTATGTGCTTTTGAAGTTACATGTACTTTGACTAAACAGGTCTTGCTGGGTGTTTTGTGATTTAAGAAAAAAGTTACCAATTATTCATTCTACAGACCTTAAATTCAGCGGTAATTTTACTTATCTCAGCACCTGTTCTTTTGCCTGTTCCATGGCCCAATTTCAGCTGTAGCATATACTAAACACCACTGACCCTGCATATATAAAATAGGCTTAGATATCACATCTAATCTGGAGCGCGGCCTTTCACATCCCCAAATGTGGTGTCCATACCCTTGGCGATTTCATGGATAGTAAAGGGGACGTTCTCAGATCTGAAAGAAGCATTTATGTTACCAGGTAAGTATTTTTTTCTTTATCTCCAACTTAGGTCAGCTATACTGAGTTACATGGGAAACCCAACTGTCGAACCATCCAATGATGGAATATGTAAACCAAAAGGACTAAACTCTATAGTATATAAACAACTATTGGAAAGCTCATACTCTGAGCTAGCCATTAAAAAAGTATGGTCCTGTCACAGATGGGTGTTTGGAGAGACCAAGACGCAGTGCAGGGATTATAGTCGTTTGACATCTTTTCTTTATTTATACTATGTATAGCTCAAAGTAATACTATGTATAACAAACACAAAAATGACGAACTGCTAAACGACATATATCGACAACGACCCACACCAGAGTGAATGACCGACTAACATATTTGGATCCCTAATTAGAGACAATGCGGTGCAGCTGCCTCTAATTAGGGATCCAACCCAAAACCCACGCAGAAACAGAAAAGAAAGACACTGTCAGACTCTGACCATAGCTACATAGAGAAGCAAATAGGCTTCTCTATGGCCAGAGCCTGACAGGTCCACAGATCTAAACATAACTGAATTATCCTTTAACTGGAGATCTAAATGTAACTGAATCATCCTTTAACTGGAGATCTAAATGTAACTGAATCATCCTTTAACTGGAGCAGAATCTGGAAAAATATTACCTTGGCATCCCGTAAACCGAACCATCAATTTTGTTCACAGACTTTATCTAACACCCAATAAATGTTTTATAATTTAATTGGACCCAACTTTCAAATGCTCACTGTGTCCCCTAAATCAGGTAGGCACATCCCTTTATATGATGTTCGACTGCTCTGCAGTTAAATGCTTTTGGAACAAAGTTACAAAGAGCATGAATGTACATATTGAATGTAAAAACATGTGTGGTATTAGATATATTCTCCAGACTTGCCCAGAGGGTATTCTATATGGTATTTTATATGGTATTCTAGAAAATATTTTATTTGAAAAAATGCATTTTACAGATATTTATCCACAATCTGCTCTAGACAAGTCCAGTCCTGGAGTGTCTTAACAAAATGAAACAAAAACATTTACTCCGACTTTATCCAGTGTCCAGAATGTGTGTGGTATGCAAATTTGTCCATATTTTAATAAATGTTTCCGAAACATTTTAATACAAAATAATATTTTATTTGTGTCTACATTCAACTGGTAAAAGTTGATTGCGATATGATTAAGATCTCTATTAGGGTGCCTGGCCTACTATGATTTTTAATGTTATACCTGTACTTCTGTACAAAAGACAGAAGGGGCATCCTCCATGCGACTTCTTATATTCTTCAGACCATGTCCCAATGCATCTCCTTATTGTTAAAACCATGAACCATGCCATTGGTTCTTATGCCAGTATCATTGACTACCTCCCTCAGACTGGGCTGGGTAGTCTGGATCTCACTAGAGGAGAGCTGCACTCTGTCCAAGCCTTATTGGTGGAAGGGTTTCTCTACTGAGCCACTCTCTCGCCGTCTCTCCCTCCATCACAACAACACATCATTAGACCACCAGTGAGAGACAGATAGAGGGAGAGAGAGAGATGAGGAGAGAGAGATGATATAAACAGAGAGAGAGAGAGAGGGACAGGGGAAGAGCGAGAGACAGAAAGAGAGAGTGAGAGCGAGAGAGAGCGAGCGAGAGAGAGGGCCCCGGTTGAGACACAGACCAATTCATTCTTTAGCACCCCTATCTGTGCCTGCGTCTCAAACTTCACCCAATTCCCTATATAGTGCATTACACCATAGAATCACAGGGTGCCATTTGAGACGCAGACAGTGTTTCGTCAGGGTCTGTTATTGCCTAGGTACTAACAACATAGTAAACAACTCCTTTTGATGTGTTTTTTTTTTCTCTATTTTCTAAACCTCTGGCCCTAATGTCTTCAAACCAGCAATGGAAACGTACAGTGTAGCTGGCTAGTCTACCCTTAACCGTAAAGGATTGGGTTCCAACCTAAGCACATTAGCCTGCTAAGCCAAAGGCCTAGGCATTGAAACCAGAAACACATATAGAGGCTAGGACTACACTCTTAGAAAAAAGGGTTCTTCGGCTGTCCCCATAGGAGAACCCTTTTTGGTTCCAGGCAGAACTATTTTGGGTTTACACAGAGGGTTCTACATGGAACTCAAAAAGGTTCTGCCTTTAACCAAAAAGTGTTCTACAAAGGGTTCTCCTATGGGGACAGCCGAGGAACCCTTTTAGGTTATAGATAGCACCTTTACTTCTAAGAGTGATTGCCTTCGGACATGGCTTACTCTCATGTTTCATGTCTATCCATATCATCTCTGTATCTCTCTGCAACGCTGAACACTAAAGCGCTTATCAAAATGATAGCATCTGATGATGACATCCACGTGTTTAATCTAGGTCAACGCTGATGAATAATTTACAACCAGATGCTCAATAGATTCCCACTGAACAATACCGGCATGTCGCTAGGCCTGTAGGACTGTGAGTTTGGACACACACAAGCACACACACAGACGTACACACACACACAGTGTATAGCCTCGCCACAACCTGGGCTCTCACCCACACACTTCTCTGGTCTGTCTGCCTAGCTGGTCTGTCAACATCCCAGACTCATCAAAGATAGAGGCTGCGTCCTGCTCATTCAAAGTTCTCCAAAAGTGTGTACTTGCACACTTCGCATCATAGTCTACATAACAGACAGGCTATAGCGAGGCATAGAAGATGGCAACCAGACAGGCTTGCCTTTATCATTGTTCTGTTCTGCTGTGGAACTCGACGCATTTGCTTCCACCATCAAACATCCAGTCTAAACATATCCCTCCCTCCCTGTCAAATAGGTTTCAGAATGTTGTCATCCACGTCAGAAATGCAATTAAGAGTAATTAAGATGATAACAAATCCAATTAGGCCTCTGCTGGGTAATGAGTTTTGTCATAGGCAAAACCTCATTACCCGGCACTGAGATATAGCCAATTATTTCAAAGACTATTTCACTGGTAAAGCGGACAAACTGAGAAGTGAAATGACAACATTGAACAGTGAACTATCATCTTTGTGTATTGAAGATCTAATAATTAAAGAGAAGGATTGCTGTTTTGAATTTGTTCAAGTTCGTGTGCAAAAATGTTTGTGATCCATCAATAATGATTAGCCACCAGGTACAGACAACCTAAATGGGAAACTATTGAGAGTAGTAGAAGATTGTATTGCCAACACATTCATTAAACATTTTTCCTCATAATGCAATCATTGGTCTAGACGGCTGTCATGAGGCAATCTATACGCCACGTCTCCTCTTTGGTTAGTTTCGTCCCATACTATTAAAGAAGAAACACCCGTTAAAGACCACATACAAGATGTGATGAGGCTTTAATTCTCAGCGACAAAAGAGTGATAAAATTAAGATCCTACATCTGTAGGCTACTCCCACAGAGACACCACCACCTAGGTCAGAGCTAAAGCTACCCAATTATAGCCTCATCACATGTTGTATGTGTTCTTTCTTCAGTTGTTTCTTCCATAGTTGTCATGTATGGGACGAACAACAGAAAAGGAGACGTGGCGTATACATTGTTTTACTCTCAGTTTGACACCCCTGCCTCAGGACAGCCATCGGGGTATTACTAAGCTATATGGTATTGTTTTAAGAAGTGAGTTGCTGCATGTGCAGTAGCTAATGGGGATCCCAATAAGAAACTAAACCTTGACATGAACACATGCTATTGCATTTCACTGTAGTCTACGATAACATTGCGTGACACTGTTACTTAACTTTGATTGTCTGTAGTATTGTGTGTGCATGTGTATGCGTGTGTGCGTGCATACAACATGAAGTGGAGACTCAAAGCAGGTAGGGGAGGAGGACAGGTGCTAGTGGTTCATTTATAGTGAGTAGTAGCTCTCATTTGGGGAGGGAGGTTTGGGTTCTGCTTTATTTAAAGCTGAGCAGCTGTTGATAGACCTAAGGCTGTACATTACTGTGTGTGTGTGTGTGTGTGTGTGTGTGTGTGTGTGTGTGTGTGTGTGTGTGTGTGTGTGTGTGTGTGTGTGTGTGTGTGTGTGTGTGTGTGTGTGTGTGCGTCTGTGCTTGTGTGCATGTGCGTGTGTGCATATGTATATGTGTATGAGAACAGTCTGGATCCTCTCTCATCTCCTCCCCTGATACCTCCATATTCCCATACTGCTATAGATCATCCTACAGGCTAATGTCACTACACACAACACCCTAACAACACCAGGAGGCAACCAAACACACACACACACACACACACACACACACACACACGCAGCAACATAGCAACACACAGCTAAATGAACGGATCTTACTATTATTACATTCAATACGCATTTTATGATTCTATATGACTGTGTTTTACATTTAACAGGGTTGATCAACTCAATTAGGATATGTAGTTCTCTGTTTCTCATGACTGAATGAGAAATGTATAAAATGCGACAGATTCCATCCCTGCTGAGTGAGAAGACATGAACATTCCAGTCACTCATGAACAGTCTGCTGGATCCAATCTATCCAGATAAGCAACTGTTTGCTAATGTGTGTATGTCTCACAAACAAGCCGCGTACTTCATCATTACTGGTGGGTACAAAACATCATAAGCGCGTTCCGTGACAGTCAACTAATGAATTTCTCATGTCGGAAGTTGAGCAGAAAAGTAACACCGATAAATAAATAAGTTGGAGAGAGAGAGAGACATTTACAGGATCCCTAATTATTTACAAGTTCCACTCTGACTAATGTTAGTTTCCTCCTGATATTCATCAACAACAGTGTCTGAGTGGCAGGGAAATAGATTCGTAAGGTGACAAAGTGGAACATAGACCTGTAAGAAGGAGAGAGGGAAGGAGGAAGGGAGAGGGAAGGAGGCAGGGAGAGGGAAGGAGGCAGGGTGAGCGAAGGAGGCAGGGAGAGGGAAGGAGGCAGGGAGAGGGAAGGAGGCAGGGAGAGGGAAGGAGGCAGGGTGAGGGAAGGAGGCAGGGAGAGGGAAGGAGGCAGGAAGCAAGTCGAAGTAAGTCCCTGCAGCAATGTTTCAACATCTAGAAGAATGGAGGCTGTTATATCAGCAAACGGGAGATCAACTCCACATTAATGCCCGTGATTTTGGAATGAGATGTTTGGCGACCAGGTGTCCACATATTTTTGGTAATTTAGTGTAAATTGAGAAGCACATAATGTCGATACCCTCATTAAAACCTTCCCCCTCTGATACACACACACACACACACACACACACACAGATACATAGGCTACTCCAACAGAGGCCCCACCACCACCTAGTTCATAAAAACACATACAGATACAAGATCTTAATTTGAGCCAGTTTGCTACAGCAGGAAAATAATCGATATGTCAATTATTATGTGGATTATAATTAATGGACATTTTGTGTAGGGTTTGAAATATTTTTAGTTAAGGCAAAACAAGTCATTTTTAAGTTGAAACTTTAGAAGCCTTTTAAAACCTTGAATACACTACACGTTTGCATTTCCTGCTGTGCATGAAAATTCTCATTCTCAAAAAATTCAGTTCTTGCCATGCTGATCTTTGCAGGAGTCATTCCGGCATGTGGTGATGCTGTTGTATAATCTCTCTCTCTCTCTCTCTCTCTCTCTCTCTCTCTCTCTCTCTCTCTCTCTCTCTCTCTCTCTCTCTCTCTCTCTCTCTCTCTCTCTCTCTCTCTCTCTCTCTCTCTCTCTCTCTCTCTCTCTCTCTCTCTCTCTCTCTCTCTCTCTCTCTCTCTCTCTCTCTCTCTCTCTCTCTCTCAATATGTTATTTAACTAAGGACAGGGTGCATGAAAAGCTAAAATCTCCAATGGTTAGTAATAGTGAGAATATTAAAGTAGGCTGATATTTTATTATTTCCCAGTTCTTATGAATTCAGCGCAGCCCTACAATCTACATGTAGCCTACTGCGGCATTTCATACTCACCGAGTGTGTGTGTGTTTGTGTGTGTGTGTGTGACCTAAATAAATGGGGCATGGTTCTGCTATTTCAGCTTTAATGCAAGCCCCATATAGCCGCGTGGGGACATGTTTTCTAAAGCTGAGGTTATAGGATGCTGTACACTCATATAGTAGAGTGCTCTACACACATCATTCCTGTAGCTACGAATACGGTCAGTTGCTGTTATCATAGGATGGTGTAGGATACCCCTAGTGTGTTGTCAATTATAAAATGAGTGGGTCTAATCCTGGATGCTGATTGGTTAAAACCGCATTCCAGTCGGTGTCTATTCCACAAGTTTACACCGGCTAAAGCTATGCCTATTTACTCTGTTCCATCTCACTGCTTAATCCACTGATTTAGCAGCCCAGCCAGACAATTTATGAACTTGATCTCAACTATAAAAAGCATCTAGACATTATCTCACATTTCTTTTAGACTAGCATTTGATTTTCAACAGCAGAGATTTGTATAAACCTTGCTGTCTGTCTCCAACATTAGCAAATATTGTTTCAATATTGAAATTTGATCTCCAGCTGTTGTTGAGGCATGGACAGGCATGGTAGCTAGCTGACAAACAGCCAATAGAAAATCTAGAAAACCAATGTGAGAGATACTGCATAGCTAAGAAACATAGCTAGTAGAAAAAAAACATAGAAAGCCAAAGTGAAAGACTACAGGCTCCAATGGTAGAGTACAAAGGTTATATATCACACATTTACAGAAGAAAACAGAGAAAACCAAATGTGTGAGTGTATCTGGAGGCCCCATGGTAGAGTACAGTATAATTAATTCACACAGCTCTCAGCTGTTTCACACAGGAGACAACTACAGGGGTTTCTGTTACCTACATCCTGAAACATAGCCTTAATAATGCATGATATTCGTAATACACACTCTCCCGCTACCTCTTCTACCCCCGCCCAATTACTTCTTATACCCCCCATTACCTCTTATACCCCCATTACCTCTTCTACCCCCCATTACCTCTTCTACCCCCGTTACCTCTTCTACCCCATTACCTCTTCTACCCCCGTTACCTCTTCTACCCCCCGTTACCTCTTCTACCCCATTACCTCTTCTACCCCCGCCCAATTACTTCTTATACCCCCCATTACCTCTTATACCCCCCATTACCTCTTCTACCCCCCATTACCTCTTCTACCCCCACTACCTCTTCTACCCCCATTACCTCTTCTACCCCCCATTACCTCTTCTACACCATTACCTCTTCTACCCAATTACCTCTTCTACCCCACTACCTCTTCTACCCCCCATTACCTCTTCTACCCCCGTTACCTCTTCTACCCCATTACCTCTTCTACACCATTACCTCTTCTACCCCCCACTAACCCTTCTACCCCCCACTACCTCTTCTACCCCCCACTACCTCTTCTACCCCACATTACCTCTTCTACCCCCATTACCTCTTCTACCCCCCACTACCTCTTCTACCCCCATTACCTCTTCTACCCCACTACCTCTTCTACCCCCGTTACCTCTTCTACCCCCCATTACCTCTTCTACCCCATTACCTCTTCTACCCCATTACCTCTTCTACCCCATTACCTCTTCTACCCCCCATTACCTCTTCTACCCCCATTACCTCTTCTACCCCCATTACCTCTTCTACCCCACTACCTCTTCTACCCCCATTACCTTTTCTACCCCCCATTACCTCTTCTACCCCACTACCTCTTCTACCCCCCACTACCTCTTCTACCCCCCACTACCTCTTCTACCCCATTACCTCTTCTACCCCCATTACCTCTTCTACCCCCCACTACCTCTTCTACCCCATTACCTCTTCTACCCCCGTTACCTCTTCTACCCCCATTACCTCTTCTACCCCCATTACCTCTTCTACCCCCCATTACCTCTTCTACCCCGTTACCTCTTCTACCCCATTACCTCTTCTACCCCGTTACCTCTTCTACCCCATTACCTCTTCTACCCCGTTACCTCTTCTACCCCGTTACCTCTTCTACCCCCCACTACCTCTTCTACCCCCAGTACCTCTTCTACCCCCCACTACCTCTTCTACCCCATTACCGCTTCTACCCCCCGTTACCTCTTCTACCCCCCGTTACCTCTTCTACCCCCATTACCGCTTCTACCCCCCGTTACCTCTTCTACCCCCAGTACCTCTTCTACCCCCCACTACCTCTTCTACCCCATTACCGCTTCTACCCCCCGTTACCTCTTCTACCCCCCGTTACCTCTTCTACCCCCATTACCTCTTCTACCCCCCACTACCCCTTCTACCCCCCACTACCTCTTCTACCCCCCACTACCTCTTCTACACCTCTTTTTCTCCTTTTCTCCCTCTCTTTTTCCCATCTTCTCTCTCTATCTCTCCCTCTCTTGCATCTCCCTCTATCCCCCTCTCCTGCACTCTTTGATCTCTCCCCTCTCCCTCTCCCTCCTCTCCCTCTCCACCTCTCTCCCTCCTCTCCCTCTCCACCTCTCTCCCTCCTCTCCCTCTCTTCTTCTCCACCTCTCTCCCTCCTCTCCCTCTCTTCCACTCCACCTCTCCTCCCTCTCACCCCTCTCTTCCTCCCCTCTCTCCCTATCATCTTTAATTAATTCAAAACACAGTTTCTCCCACAACAATACATATATTGAACATGATCTTGTTTGTCCTTCTCTCTGCTCGCTTCTCCCTTTACACAGACTCACTCCTGAGAAATGAAATCACTTCTCCCTTTACACAGACTCACTCCTGAGAAATGAAATCACTTCTCCCTTTACACAGACTCACTCCTGAGAAATGAAATCACTTCTCCCTTTACACAGACTCACTCCTGAGAAATGAAATCACTTCTCCCTTTACACAGACTCACTCCTGAGAAATGAAATCACTTCTCCCTTTACACAGACTCACTCCTGAGAAATGAAATCACTTCTCCCTTTACACAGACTCACTCCTGAGAAATGAAATCACTTCTCCCTTTACACAGACTCACTCCTGAGAAATGAAATCACTTCTCCCTTTACACAGACTCACTCCTGAGAAATGAAATCACTTCTCCCTTTACACAGACTCACTCCTGAGAAATGAAATCACTTCTCCCTTTACACAGACTCACTCCTGAGAAATGAAATCACTTATCCCTTTACACAGACTCACTCCTGAGAAATGAAATCGCTCTGCATTTAACAATTTTTCCCTTCGGATGTTTCCTTCCCCTGATATGATCGTTATCCGAAATCGAATCTAGAACCCTGGGCGCTGGTCGTCTCTCTCTCTCTCCCTTTCTCTCCCTCTCAGCTCCTCGCCGCCCTGTGTGTGTGTTTTCAGCTCCTCGCCATCCGTGTAGCAATCTGGGCTTGAATAGAAGAGAAGCGATACACTGTGGAGAGGAGCGGCTTCGTGGGGAATGAGAGGGGAATAACACTTACCAGAGAATGGCCTTTGTGACCATGGGGTTTATCTAAAGATAGAGGAAATGTTACAGATACAATATACCAACCAACCGGAACAAGGTTATGGAAATTGGGTGTGTTGACACCACAGATCCATAAAAATATTAGGTGCGTTTTCATTTTTTTTTTGGGGGGGGGGGGGGTCATATTACATCTGAAAATAGAGTTTACATCGCTCAAAACTATAATGGTAAAGAGGAAAGAGAGAGAAAGTGAGAGAGAAAGAGAGAGAGAGAGAGAGAGAAATAAACAGAGAGAAAGAGAGAGCGAGAGAAAGAGACCGAGAGAAAGAGACCGAGAGATAGACAGAGAGGGTGAGAGAACTATCGAGATCAAGAGACAGAGCGAGTCAGAGAAAGAAAAGCTTTCCCACAAATCACAACCTTCCTCCTTCCCTCCCTCCCAGTAAGTCTCCCTCTAGCTGCATATTTTTGACACGTGCTCCCAGTCCCACATCAGGTGACAGGGCCACATTTGTCATCCTAATATAGATGCTACCTCACCACTAATTCCCATGTGGAACCTTTGCACAAACATGACAGGGGGAATGGGGGACAGGGGGGAAGCAGCACAGCAGCACACCACCTCCCTTCCTCCCAAAACAGCAGAGGAGGTCACGCGTGTCTCCCAGAGTACAGACATTGTGATTCAGACTTCTAGCAGTACAGAGCAGTGTATGTGTGTGTGTGTGTCTGTGTCATTCGATTCACAAGGGGCCATGTAGTTACAGTACATATCATCATAGCCTAATCTGCCAAGCTCGCATTCAGTACATTTTGGTGTTCTGGGTCGTGTTCACTTCCATCAAACAAGAAAATAACCCTGAAATCAGGTGCAACTACCTGGACTTGTCCAATATGAAACACACATTTTCCCTTAAGATCAAAACACAGGTGTGAAAGGCACTAGATGGTGGTAATAGCAAAGAAAAGGATAAGAGATGTCCTCAGAGATATTCAACAGCTACCAGTGTAAGTGAAAACATAGCAATAAATGAGGGATCATTGGTCACACTGTGCTGTACGCCTCACATTTCTCCATTTTCTAAACTGCAGTTTACACCATCATGACGAGAGTGACAAAGGGAGAGAAACGAGATTAGAAAAAGTGAGGCATGGTGGCAAAATAGGTGTGACATCATTGCATAGGCACATTTTGGGTAGGCCTAACACTTTGTTTGAACCAACCTATGTGAAATATTGCATTATGAGGAAGACGTCAGCTTGATATCAAAATGTCATATATCTGTTCGCATCCTGTAGAACAGTTTAAAGTGAACAAAAATAAATATATCCCATGCCATTTCTTGTCAAGTGCCCCAACTCCTTTTTTACCTCAAATTAGTATTAGTCTGTCATTGTTATTGAGAAACCCTCCTTTGCTTTGTATGCTGAAGTGTGAAGGCCCACCTGAACTCTCTGCATGCTGAAGTGTGAAGGCCCACCTGAACTCTCTGCATGCTGAAGTGTGAAGGCCCACCTGTACTCTCTGTATGCTGAGTGTATTTGAAGTGTTTCTATTATGTACAGTTGAAGTCGGAAGTTTACATACACCTTGGCCAAATACATTTAATCTACATTTTTCACAATTCCTGACATTTAATCCTAGTAAGAATTCCCTGTCTTAGGTCAGTTAGGATCACCACTTTATTTTATGAATGTGAAATGTCAGAATAATAGTAGAGAGAATGATTTATTTCAGCTTTTATTTCTAGCATCACCCTCCTGACAGAACTGGTGTAACTGAGTCAGGTTTGAAGGCCCCCTTGCTTGCACACGCTTTTCAGTTATACAGTGGGGAGAATAAGTATTTGATACACTGCAGATTTTGCAGGTTTTCCTACTTACAAAGCATGTAGAGGTCTGTAATCTTTATCATAGGTACACTTCAACTGTGAGAGACAGAAAATCACATTTTTAATAATTAATTTGTATTTTATTGCCTGACATAAGTATTTGATCACCTACCAACCAGTAAGAATTCCGTCTCTCACAGACCTGTTAATTTTTCTTTAAGAAGCCCTCCTGTTCTCCACTCATTACCTGTATTAACTGCACCTGTTTGAACTCGTTACCTGTATAAAAGACACCTGTCCACACACTCAATCAAACAGACTCCAACCTCTCCACAATGGCCAAGGCCAGAGAGCTGTGTAAGGACATCAGGGATAAAATTGTAGACCTGCACAAGGCTGGGATGGGCTACAGGACAATAGGCAAGCAGCTTGGTGAGAAGGCAACAACTGTTGGCGCAATTATTAGAAAATGGAAGAAGTTCAAGATGACCTGAAGAGAGCTGGGACCACAGTCTCAAAGAAAACCATTAGTAACACACTACGCCGTCATGGATTAAAATCATGTAGCGCACGCAAGGTCCCCCTGCTCAAGCCAGCGCATGTCCAGGCCCGTCTGAAGTTTGCCAATGACCATCTGGATGATCCAGAGGAGGAATGGGAGAAGGTCATGTGGTCTGATGAGACAAAAATAGAGCTTTTTGGTCTAAACTCCACTCGCCGTGTTTGGAGGAAGAAGAAGGATGAGTACAACCCCAAGAACACCATCCCAACCGTGAAGCATGGAGGTGGAAACATCATTCTTTGGGGATGCTTTTCTGCAAAGGGGACAGGACGACTGCACCGTATTGAGGGGAGGATGGATGGGGCCATGTATCGCGAGATATTGGCCAACAACCTCCTTCCCTCAGTAAGAGCATTGAAGATGTGTCGTGGCTGGGTCTTCCAGCATGACAACGACCCGAAACACACAGCCAGGGCAACTAAGGAGTGGCTCCGTAAGAAGCATCTCAAGGTCCTGGAGTGGCCTAGCCAGTCTCCAGACCTGAACCCAATAGAAAATCTTTTGAGGGAGCTTAAAGTCCGTATTGCCCAGCGACAGCCCCGAAACCTGAAGGATCTGTATGGAGGAGTGGGCCAAAATCCCTGCTGCAGTGTGTGCAAACCTGGTCAAGAACTACAGGAAACGTATGATCTCTGTAATTGCAAACAAAGGTTTCTGTACCAAATATTAAGTTCTGCTTTTCTGATGTATCAAATACTTATGTCATGCAATAAAATGCAAATTAATTACTTAAAAATCATACAATGTGATTTTTTTGCTTTGTAAGTGGGAAAACCTGCAAAATCGGCAGTGTATCAAATACTTGTTCTCCCCACTGTACCAGTTCTTGACTTTGTTGTCCTCAAGCCATTTTGCCACAACTTTGGAAGTATGCTTGGGGTCATTGTCCATTTGGAAGACCCATTTGCGACCAAGCTTTAACTTCCTGACTGATGTCTTGAGATGTTGCTTCAATATATCCACATAATTTTCCTTCCTCATGATGCCGTCTATTTTGTGAAGTGCACCAGTCCCTCCTGCAGCAAAGCACCCCCACAACATGATGCTGCCACCCCCGTGCTTCACGGTTGGGATGGTGTTATTCGGCTTGCAAGCCTCCCCCTTTTTCCTCCAAACATAACGATGGTCATTATGGCCAAACAGTTCTATTTTTGTTTCATCAGACCAGAGGACATTTCTCCAAAAAGTATGATCTTTGTCCTCATGTGCAGTTGCAAACTTTAGTCTGGTTTTTTATGGCGGTTTTGGATCAGTGGCTTCTTCCTTGCTGAGCGGCCTCTCAGGTTATGTCGATATAGGACTTGTTTTACTGTGGATATAGATACTTTTGTACCTGTTTCCTGTGATGTCGAGCAAAGAGGCACTGAGTTTGAAGGTAGGCCTTGAAATACATCCACAGGTACACCTCCAATTGACTCAAGTTATGTCAATTAGCCTATCAGATGCTTATAAAGACATGACATAATTTTCTGGAATTTTCCAAGCTGTTTAAAGGCACAGTCAACTTACTGTATGTAAACTTCTGACCTACTGCAATTGTGATATAGTGAATTATAAGTGAAATAACCTGTCTGTGAACATTTGTTGGAAGAAGTCCTAACCGACTTGCCAAAACTATATTTCGTTAACATGAAATCTGTGGAGTGGTTGAAAATGAGTTTTAATGACTTCAACCTAAGTGTATGTAAACTTCCAACTTCATCTGTATTATAAGACTTGCTGTGAGCATTCGTTACAGCTAATAACTCTTCATAACAGCTTTTTGAAAGACTATAAAATCTGTAAATGCATTCAAATGCATTACACACAGGTGCTACCACTCTCTCCTGTCTCTCTCTCCCTTTCTCTCCCTCTCTCTTCCTCTAACCCTGCCTCCCTGCCTCCCTTTCCCTTTCTCTCTCACTCTCATCTCTCTTATTTTGTACATTTTCTCAGGGAAGGGGTGCTTATTTGTGTTGTGTACTGAACAAAGTGCTTTTTAGTCAGAAGAGTAGGACTAGTCCAGGGGCCAAGCTTAGGCTGAGGAGTTTCTCTAGCTAATGAATTAAGAAGCCTGTTCAATACAAATTGAGACCGCCATCCCATCACCTGCTAAATTATATCACACGGCAGCACACATCAAGAGGAGGATAAAAGTATCTATTTTCCTCCCGAGCACAATGCCATGTGGGAGGTCATTTGTAGATGGCATTCACTAATCAGACTCAGGATTCATGATGCTGTCGACAACAATGAATTATTGATGCGATGGGATGTCTGTGTCTGTCTGTCTGTCTGTCTGTCTGTCTGTCTGTCTGTCTGTCTGTCTGTCTGTCTGTCTGTCTGTCTGTCTGTCTGTCTGTCTGTCTGTCTGTGCGTGCGTGCGTGTGTGTAATGAAACATTGTTGTGCCATGGATGACGCCATCATAACAGGGAAGGACAGAGAAAAAACAGAAAATAACAAATAAATAGAGACCAAATAAAGTAGACCAATAAAGAGAGGAATAAGAAGCTGTGTATGGAAGTAACGCCCAATCAGAATGAGACGGAAGGGAGGTAGTCTCCACCATTAAAGGAAGGACAGATAGCTTAGCTGAGCTCCAGGTGGGACTTATAGGACAGGCAAGAATCTCTAGGCTTCAATAGTGATAAACACAAATGCAAATGTACAATACTAGTAACAGAGTGAATATGCTTCACTCTCTCTGTGAAAACAAGCAGTACCGGAGCACCAAGTCTAGGTCCAAAAGGCTTCTTAACAGCTTCTACCCCCAAGCCATAAGACTGGCTACCAGGACTATTTACATTGACCCCCGCCCCACTTTTTTTTTACACTACTGCTACTCGTAGTTTATTATCTATGCATAGTCAATTCATACAATACATTGGCCATCTGTATATAGCCTTGTTATTGTTATTTTATTGTTACTCTTATATTTTTTTTAACTTAACTGCATTGTTGGTTAAGGGCTTGTAGGTAAGCATTTTACTGTACGGTCTACACCTGTTGTATTCGGTGCATGTGACAAATACGATTTGATTTGATTTGATAAATCATCAAAGACAAAGGAGATGGCAGGTGTATAGCAGGAAATCCAACAAGATCTCACAGTCTCACTTCAATATTCAACGTCTGTCCAGGGGGGATAAATGTCAAATTTTGATGGAAAGTTTAGGCATTCATTCAGACTGGTTGCTAAGGGTTAAGGTTTGGGATAGGGTTAGTGTCTAAAAATGAGTGCCACCCTTAATGCCCGTCCACCACTATCCTAGCATTGCGTTCATAAATCTTTGATTTAGTGGTCAAGAGTAAATTAATTATTTCAGTATAGCGGTAGACACTATGTAAACTGAGGTAGAGGACTAACAGAGTAAATTTGTAATTTCAGTATAGCGGCGGACACTATGTAAACTGAGGTAGAGGACTAACAGAGTAAATTTGTAATTTCAGTATAGTGGCGGACACTATGTAAACTGAGGTAGAGGACTAACAGAGTAAATTAGTAATTTCAGTATAGTGGCGGACACTATGTAAACTGAGGTAGAGGACTAACAGAGTAAATTAGTAATTTCAGTAGAGTGGCGGACACTATGTAAACTGAGTTAGAGGACTAACAGAGTAAATTAGTAATTTCAGTATAGTGGCGGACACTATGTAAACTGAGGTAGAGGACTAAGAGAGTAAATGAGTAATTTCAGTATAGTGGCGGACACTATGTAAACTGAGGTAGAGGACTAACAGAGTAAATTAGTAATTTCAGTATAGTGGCGGACACTATGTAAACTGAGGTAGAGGACTAAGAGAGTAAATTAGTAATTTCAGTATAGTGGTGGACACTATGTAAACTGAGGTAGAGGACTAAGAGAGTAAATTAGTAATTTCAGTATAGTGGCGGACACTATGTAAACTGAGGTAGAGGACTAACAGAGTAAATTTTGTAATTTCAGTATAGTGGTGGACACTATGTAAACTGAGGTAGAGGACTAACAGAGTAAATTAGTAATTTCAGTATAGTGGTGGACACTATGTAAACTGAGGTAGAGGACTAACAGAGTAAATTTGTAATTTCAGTATAGTGGTGGACACTACGTAAACTGAGGTAGAGGACTAACAGAGGGAGTAGGAGAGGCTATGTGTGTGTGCAGTACAGAACAGTAAGAGTAGGCTGTAGGCAGTGTGTGCATGCCTGTGTATGTGTGCGTGCCAGCAGGGGTGTCGCTGCAGAGTCACTCTGAAGGGTAGGTTCAATAAAAGCCGTTAATGAGGGAGAACCAGGTGATGGATTTGGACTGTCGCTACGAGCGTACCTCTCAGGCCCTGGGCCACTGTGGGTCTACCGCATCACTTTCTCCTCCATCTGTCAATGTTGGACCGGCCTGGGGCGACACCCATACCTCTGGACCTGTGTGTGCGTGTGCGTGTGTGTTTGACCAGCTACACAACCACCATCACCACCCACCAGAGAGCAGGGTCAATCGGTCAGAGGTGAGAGGTCACTGGGATGTCACACAGCAGAGAGGAAAGCTGCCATGGAGTTGCTAACTGCCAAATAATAAAGGACAGTCACACTGACTTTTCTGGTGCCAAATGACGTCTATGTTCGGCCTATTTAGCTCTGCTTTTACTTTTTACTATGTGCTGTACATCTCTTTTACTCTTTATAGAGTTTATTTAATACAATAAACTAAATTAGAAAGGTTATTGTAGCTAATGATATTGTTATATTCTTGTTCGAAATGCCACAAGACAAATTTGATTCCTCTGATATGCCAAAGACAGACAGAACAAGCTAATGTAAACTCAAGAAGAACGATCCACCATCAAAACCATTCAAGCTATTAATTTTCTTTCCACACACATTAATTCATTCATGTTCTATCATGTACATGGTTGCTTTATTTTGTGAGTTCTGATGGGGTTTTGATTCACAAGAACACCCAGAGGATTAATTTCAACATATTGGTATTACATCACCGGCCGCCGACGAGCTAAATGAGAAAACACTGATTGTGTTCCAAATGGCATCCTATTACCTGTTTATTCCACTACTTTGGCCAGGGACCATAGCAGAAAATAGGAACAAGGGTGCTATTTGGGATAAAACACTGTTTTGGGAGGCTTGATTATTATCCAGGCTGTTTTTCACACTTCTGCTGTTAATGGGAATTGCTCGTCACATCGCTAACCATGCAGAACAGCCTCCAAACAGCCTCCTCAAAGCAGCAAAGCTGAGGCACTTCTCTACTATTGTGAGAGGAAAAAAGCATGGGGGCTTCAATGCCAACAAACAACACACTTTTTAATCATTTCTACCATTCTGTCTGCTCACTAATTGTGAATGAGACAGAAACGTTGCCAGCGTACCACAGACAACCCTGAGTGGTTGCTGAGAAGATGCTCAATGAAGGGCAAGGGTTCTCTGTCACAGATGAGCAGAGAGGGACAAATAATGGACAACAGTTTGAGTCGAGTTGCACCAGTTCCTAACCCTTCTGAAGTTGATCAAAGAAAACAATTATGAGATTTCAATGATGACAATTCCTATGTCTAAAAAGGAAGAAGAAGCTCCAGCATTCCAGGCACCTGGAAGCACGATAAGTGTGCTAATTCAGGTTTGAGATCTGGGGCTGTATGTATCAAGCAAGTTGATCTAGGATCAGCTTTTTAGATCACAATTAATAATATTACATATACTGGGAGTACCTAATCCTAGGTCAGAGACGCTTGATACTTACATTCCCTGAACTTCCGCTGCAGTATTTGGTAGGAGTCCGGAGTGTCACTAAGCCTATGTGGTTATCTATCTTCAATTATTTACTCAAGGCTAACAGACCCCCGATGAACTTTCCTACTGCAATGCAGAGACTAAGGATGGACCTAGGGATGCACAAGTATGTGTGTGTGTGTGTGGACACAACCTTCAGAAACGGCAAAGGAAGAAAAAAAAACTGTGTTGACTACAAACACCCTCCAAGGTCTCTCAGGGTGAGGGAGAGCTAGGCTATTGACTTTCTGCTGGTTATTGATATTTTTTTCTCTCTAAAAGCTATGGACGATATTGTTGTCAGGCGTAGGACCTTTGCACTAGACTACCAATTTAAAGTTTTTTCACAGAAAAGAATGAACACTAAACAATGAAGATATAACCAAATTTGAATACATTGTTGATGAAGTTATATTCCTCCTGGTATTGTTGAATTATACTGTATTGATTTTGTGTATTTGAATACTGACTTCACAAAATGACTTTCCATGTAAATGGACAATAACGTTATCGTATCAGACCCTTGTGTGACTGTGTGACTCCAGACAGCCTCATGAAATTATTCAGAAGATAAAAGATGAGAAGTTTCTCTAATATGGCAGGAAAATAAATGATTAGAGCTTGTGGTTGAAGTCAGGTCTTCTATCAATGTGTGTGTCTGTGTTTGTTCAGAACCTAGTTGAAGTTAGATCTTCAATCATTGTAAAGCACCAGCATGAATCTAGGTCATCTTCAGTCTCAGACCAATAGTGTTTGATTCCAAATGTAGGGCATACTATTCAAAATGACTGAGCGAGTGGCAACTGTGATTTGTCACTTTTAAAGACACCCGGAGAACGTCATTTCAGGGACAATCGTCATTCTAATTAATTTGATAAAGTTTTAGATGTATTTTTCAAACACAGCTTCCCAGTGGTTTAATAAAATAAAAATGATCTGGAGTATTTTGTAAACTATAATACTGGTTGATTGGTTTGTAAATATTCAGTCAAATATCCTCGTCTATGATTTCTAGAAGATGTAGTATGTACAGTCTTGGTTGCATTGTTGTGATACTTAGACCTCAGGCTGATCCTATTTCCAACGCAATAACTATTTCAGAACTGCAGTCAAAATGGCTTCCATAGCCTGTCAAAAACTTTAACCGACCAGCCATCTTTATTCCACCGGCAACCAGTATTCTTCAAGAGTAATCTACCCACCACCTTCTCAATTATCATTATCTGTCAACCTTTTTAAAAATTGATGTAAGTTCTGCCATGGCAACTCTTTCTTATTTCAGACATCAAAAGTAGCAATTTTCACAGGTGAAAGACCTGGATGACTATGAAATTGCAAAATTGAAATGACAGAGTCGAGTCGCATTTATTGGAAATGGATTACCCTCGTCTACCCTCACATCTCCCTCCCTACTATCAACCTCCAACCCATTTCAGTACCGAAGAGGCGAGGTGGGAAGCAATATATTTTCTTAGAACATCTAAATTGATGCCATAGAACCTAAAGGTACGATGGCGAGGGGGGGGGGGGGGGGGGGGGTGGCAATACAGAAGTAATAGAACCGATCTCAACAGAGCAATCTTTAGTAGTCTCTCTTCAGTTAGGGCCTTCAGACACAGCTGTGTTAGGGAGCTGTCATTTCACATTAACAACAGCTATATTTAACACACTTGCATTCACAGAGATACTATACTGTCCTGTACGGCTGGCAACTGGATCAATCTGAAATTATCGCTTAATATTCTCTGATAGCTTAGTTATTCATTGTGGTTGTCATTTCACCTCAACTATTGCTATATTTAGCACTCTGGAAGTCACAAGAACACTATACTATGCTGTAATGTACGAGAAAGGTAGCTACAGGAAGGACCATTCTCGCTCAAAGGACCAACTGAACCCACAATTCCTGATGTTGCAAGCACTATGCTCTACCAACTGAGCCATAAAGGACAGTCTGTCAATTAATGGATCAATCAGAAATTATGCCGAAACATTCTCCCATTTTAAAAATATGTTAATATTTATTTTACTCTGGTAGTTGGGAGTTTGAGATATACTCAGTACTCAGCTTCTCATTTTTAAAGGAAATGTATATATTTATGAACTGAGACAGAGACCAACTAAAACAGACTGCAGAGTGAAAAAGCAAAAAGCAGTGATTATGAAGTAAAACATTGAGACATCACCCAATGACTCATCAGCATAGCTAAGTTAATCCTGAACCTCCCTCCAAGGGTTTGACACAGATTGACATACAAGGACATTCCCTAGGGGAGACGACAGCATTGCTAGTGCAGTCTGTAATCAGTATGTCATCTGGGATGTACCCTCAGTTTCCCTCTGTAAATCTGTAGTTTGCCAAAGTTCTGTCTGCTCCTCTTTCTCAAGGCCCCAGATCAAGACACAGTCTGTCAATACAAGCCAATTCAACTGGAACCAAACCATCTGGTGTGTTTGAAGGAGTGGGAATTATATGCACCACACACACACACAAACAAAAGGACCAAGACAAGCATGCACGCATGTACACACACACACACACACACACACATACACACACACACACATTGGCCGCCTACATCGTCTGTTGGACGTGGCTCCCATCCCAAAACACAAGGCCATTACACCCGGAGTAACCTGGGACTTACTGGTAAAATGGAGGGGCTAATTGGCTGGAAATTAGTTGGTGGCAGAGGTAAGAGGTTCACTAGCCTGGTTCCACATATGTTTATGCAGGACGATTCCATATGGAGTTGGCAAGAGAGCAGAAACAGACGCACCCAGGCTAGAGGTTCCTTCTCAGTGGGAAGACATTTTGGACTGCCATTTTGGATGTTAGTGTTCTATGACTTGTCATCCTCAAAAAGGCCAACTGCTCAGGGAAAGAAATAAACTCAAATCATGGGCTAATGTGAAGCCAATGTACTGACGTCTAATGTGTAATTGTTGAACTAATTATTAATCAATAACATTATAGTACCATAGTATTGTTATCTAAAGACAGCTTCCTAATTCTTGCTATTGCTTTTTCCTATTATCTGCGCAAAATATAGAAAACAGCTAGCTAATGAAACAAACTCATGAATGAGTTTAGGAGTACAGTGTTTACTGGACTGTTTGTTCATAATCAGAGGGGTAAATATGTATGTGGGTTGTGGTGGCTAATTATAGCTGTTATAGTTTGAAGAAACTAAAATGCCTGAAATTCAGTCTGATTAGAGCCCCAATGAACGCCACTAAAAATGTTCTCTTTTCTCCGTTCCTTCTGAGAGCAAACAAGAGCATTAGAGATTAATATAATCCTGTTTTCTGCCCTAATGCCTCTGACTTGACAATACATCTTCTGTAAATAGGGTAATTTTCTTAGAAATTATATTTTAATTCAGCTTGTTACTGCCATAAAGTGGACATGTCACACCATCGCGTTACATTTCTTTGCTTTTCCTTTACCAACCCTTCAGTCATTGATCTCCTACAGTCTACTCAGCCACCTGAGTGTATGTTCTCTTGGCTACGTGGGTGCCCCTGTCATAGACACCTGTATGATCAGAGCTGGTCTGGTGTGATAATACAGTGAAGTGGAGGGCTGGATCCATCACTGCCACAGATAGGGTCCTATCAGGAGTCTCTCCTAGCCTGTCTGCTGGGGATGGGGTGCAGTGAGGTGCAGTGAGACAGGAGAGGACTGTGATGTAATGCTTAGGTTATAGTCAGGGGCCACAAGTTTTATTCACCCTCAAATCGTATTTTATATATATAATTTAGTTTTTTTTTTTTTTAAATGTTCACATCCCAGGGGAGAGGTCATGAGCAGATGTTTTTTTTCAGCATGTTTTGAAAAATTAGATAGTTTTAGTTAGTTAACAAACTTGGATTTTTTTGGTAGGGACATATACAGGATGCTACCCTAAACAACAATCTTCACTCCAAATCAACCTACACCAAAGGATTATTATTACCAAGTTACACAGCAAATGCTCTGGCAAACAAACAGAGACCTGAAAACACCATCCAACCTGAATGCTAAGGCTACCAAGGACAAAGAGACACAACTTCAATTAGCACTGACGTGTGAAGCGAAAGGTGTCGAAGCCTTGAAGACCAACAAATGGCAGGCTACCCCACCCAAATCCAGAGGCTTTGAAGCCCCCTCTTGCTGTTCAGAGCCCATTCGCTGTTTTTTTGCCTCCAGCACACATACACTGTTGGGGCTAGAGACTCTGATCTTACAATGGCTAGCCCCAAGTCGTCATATATTTTAAAAAATGATTGCGCATTTTTCTATTTTTGCATTTGCCTGATGTCCCATACATGCTTTGTTGACTACAAACTTTCTTTACCCAACCGTGGGACAGACTATGTCTGTTCCCACATTCGGGACTCTGACTCTCTATTGGTTACACGGACGCTTGGCCTCCCACCCCATTCTAAACACCTCCCGCTGGCTTTGTATTCATGTTACCTGATGAAATTGCTGTACAATATGATCTTGTTGCCATTTGATGCACATTCAGATGTCATACATCAGCACTGCAGAGCTCTCCCTGTCATATGCCATGCCTTGATTAACTGTTGATGATAACTGGTCATTGCTGAGACTTGGTTAAGGAAGAGTGTTTTGAATACTGATGTTAACATTTCTGGTTATAACCTTTTTTGGCAAGACAGATCTTCCAAAGGTGGGAGAGTGGACATGTCACACCATTGCTTTCAATTTCTTTGCTTTTCAATTACCAACCCTTCTGTCATTGATCTCCTATGGTCTACTCAGCCACCTGAGTGTCTGTTCTCTTGGCTACCTGGGTCGCAGACACCTGTATGATTAATTTCTCTAGTGACAGAGCTGGTCTGGTGTGATAATACAGTGAAGTGGAGGGCTGGATCCATCACTGCCAAAGATAGGGTCCTATCAGGAGTCTCTCCTAGCCTCTCTGCTGGGGATGGGAAGTGGGGTGCAGTGAGACAGGGTGTTGTCTGTCTGATCTCTGCTGGGGATGGGAAGTGGGGTGCAGTGAGACAGGGTGTTGTCTGTCTGATCTCTGCTGGGGATGGGAAGTGGGGTGCAGTGAGACAGGGTGTTGTCTGTCTGATCTCTGCTGGGGATGGGAAGTGGGGTGCAGTGAGACAGGGTGTTGTCTGTCTGATCTCTGCTGGGGATGGGAAGTGGGGTGCAGTGAGACAGGGTGTTGTCTGTCTGATCTCTGCTGGGGATGGGAAGTGGGGTGCAGTGAGACAGGGTGTTGTCTGTCTGATCTCTGCTGGGGATGGGAAGTGGGGTGCAGTGAGACAGGGTGTTGTCTGTCTGATCTCTGCTGGGGATGGGAAGTGGGGTGCAGTGAGACAGGGTGTTGTCTGTCTGATCTCTGCTGGGGATGGGAAGTGGGGTGCAGTGAGACAGGGTGTTGTCTGTCTGATCTCTGCTGGGGATGGGAAGTGGGGTGCAGTGAGACAGGGTGTTGTCTGTCTGATCTCTGCTGGGGATGGGAAGTGGGGTGCAGTGAGACAGGGTGTTGTCTCTGATCTCTGCTGGGGATGGGAAGTGGGGTGCAGTGAGACAGGGTGTTGTCTGTCTGATCTCTGCTGGGGATGGGAAGTGGGGTGCAGTGAGACAGGGTGTTGTCTGTCTGATCTCTGCTGGGGATGGGAAGTGGGGGGTGCAGTGAGACAGGGTGTTGTCTGTCTGTCTGATCTCTGGGAGGCTTTGACTAAGTATCGTCTGCTATCAGTCTCTTCCTCGCTCTCCCTTTCTCTGTTTATTTACTCACATTTCCTTTCACTGTCCACCCTGGTCTATTCCTGAGACTGTTGCTAATGCTTCTTCTGCTGCCGCTACAATGCTATGGGCCATTCGTATTTTCTTCTTTGCTGTTGTCTACTGCAGTCTGCTCTGGCCTGTTGAGTGGCATCCAGGGATAGCCCCAAACGTATCAGACCGCACGTACCAATATCACTCTTCACCAAACTTCAACCTGTTGTCGGAGAGAGGCACAATTGGATGGACTCACTATTATTTTCTAAACTAGACATGTGGAGATAAGTGAGAAGTGTCTTGATGAGGCATTCCTTCCACTCCCCCTCTGATAATAAAACACACACCCCCACCTCTCTTCAACTGACAACCAGCTGAGGAAAAGGAGAGAGACAAAAGGAAGTCTGTTTTTGTCACTGCCTATGGGCCCTGGTCAAAAGTAATGCACTATATAAAGTATAGGGGGACATTTTGGATGCAGGCTACATACTCCCCCACGGAGACAAAGACAACACACAATAACAACCACAGAAAGACACCCAGGAGTTGACAGGAAAGGGCTGTCGTGGAATTCTAAAAGTAAGGACGTTCCACTCATAATAAACAAAGTTGATGTTTTCCAAGTGAGGAACGATGACAGCAACACTCAAATATGGACTGCAATAACCATACTCATGAGTTAATGTACAGTATGTCAAATATAAGGTGACATTGCAATTGAAATCCTGCTTGATAAAACCCTAGGACACTTCTAACAGGTTAGTGGTTGATCTCCTTCACAGATCTTCATATATGGCCCAGTCTGAATGAACCCATGAGGATAATGATCATTAATTCACTGTTTCTATTTCATTTAGTAGTGATCTTGTAAGGGCTGGATTGTGGTAACCTTTATGTCCATCAGGGGGAACCACAACCCAGTCCTTACATCAGGGAGGGAAGGTGAATGATCCCCAATCAGAGACAGCTGTCTAGCGTTGTCTCTGATTGGGAATGGTATTTAGCCTTCTCTCCCATCCACCTGCATGTGGATCCTTGTTTGTTGTGTTTGTCTGAACTGCCAGCAGATCACAGTAAGTCATCGTGTATTGTTTGTAGTCTGTTTTGTTTTCACTCTCCTTATTTTATTTTGAATGCTTCGTGAGAACATCTCATTTAAAATAAAAAGGATGACACTTCACCAGCACTCCGTATATCGTCCCTTAAATACTACGCACCGTGACAGATCTGTTGCAAACACACACACACACACACACACACACACACACACACACACACACACACACACACACACACACACACACACACACACACACACACACACACACACACACACACACACACACACACACACACACACACACACACACACACACACACACACACACACTTAGTCTGTAACCTCTTCTACCTGGCAGTCGTGCAGTTGACTGACCCTCATCAACTAATGAGTGTCAATAAAAGCATTAAACTATTCCAAAAAATTGAGCAATGATGAGAGGCAATGATCTGTGGGTGGTGATTGTCTGTGTGTGTGTGTGTGTGTGTGTGTGTGTGTGTGTGTGTGTGTGTGTGTGTGTGTGTGTGTGTGTGTGTGTGTGTGTGTGTGTGTGTTCAGATTGTCTTAGCTCTGAGGGAAAACGCTAGGGTCATCACATTAGCTAGCTAGCTACTTCACTCACTGTGGTGCACGCACAATGCTATAGGAATGTTTCGACAGCATGCTCTCGCATTGGGTTGAAGAGGGTCCTTTGGGACAAAACACATGAAGTACTATGTCGTTCAATAATTAATACAGTGAGAATAATAATATTCTTCCCCATAACTTAATTTTTTGTGCTAAACTAGTGTTGATATATGGTAAATACATATTGTATAGGTGTATGCTGCTTCCAGGAATGAACGAAGGTACACACACACACTCACAGGGACCAACACGCACACACACACACACACACACACACACGCACACACACTCCTCAGCTCGTTCTTAGAGACCCTTCTGCAATCCTACATTGACAGTTCTAATTTTCTAAGCACATACAAATACAATTATATTTGTCACATGCTTTCGTCCCAACAGGTGTAGAATAACAGGTAATAACGGGTCCTTTTCCAACAATGCAGAGTTAAAGATAGGATAAATAAGCAAAATAAAAAGCAATATGGACACAAATAAAGAGGAAAAATAACATGTCTATATACAGTATATGAAGTAGAAAACCACATGTCTATATATATGGAGTAGAAAATAACATGTCCATATACACCCCCGGTCAAAACTTTGGAATATTAATCTTTCAAGGGTTTTTCTTTATTTGCACTATTTTTTTTTACATTGTAGAATACAAATGAAGACATCAAAACTATGACATAACACATATGGAATCATGTAATAAATAAAAAAAAGTGTTGAACAAATCAAAATATATTTTATATTTGAGATTCTTCAAAGTAGCCACCCTTTGCCTTGACGACTTTGTACACTCATGGCATTCTCTCAACCAGCTTCATGAGGACCGCCACAGGAATGGAAGACCCAGAAATACCTCTGCTGCAGAGGATAAGTTCATTAGAGTTACCAGCCTCAGATTGCAGCCCAAATTAATGCTTCACAGAGTTCAAGTAACAGACACATCTCAACATCAACTGTTCATAGGAGACTGTGTGAATCAGGCCTTCATGGTCGAATTTCTGCAAAGAAACCATTACTAAAGGACACCAATAAGAAGAAGAGACTTGCTTGGACCAAGAAACTCGAGCAATGGGCATTAGACCGGTGGAAATGTGTCCTTTGGTCTGGAGTCCAAATTTGATTTTTTTGGTTCCAACCTCAACCAAATTTAGATGGTTTGGGATGAGTCGGACCACAGTGAAGGAAAAGCAGCCAACAAGTGCTCAGCATATGTGGGAACTCCTTCAAGACTGATGGAAAAGCATTCCAGATGAAGCTGGTTGAGAGAATGCCAAGAGTGTGCAAAGCTGTCATCAAGGCAACGGCTAGAAATGTATGTGTATGTGTGAGTGTGTAAGTATGCATTTACTGTCCTTGAACGTACATTTATTTTAAGACATTAGTACGGGTTCACTTTGAAATATTTTCAAGTATGATTCATAGCCAATATGGAGGTGGTTTGACAGGCGGCATCGCATAATACAGTACATCATATATAAAACCAATACTTATAGAATAATCTACATCTACCAGGCCATGAACTTCAAAGATTTCCCAAAAGGAACATGTATATATTTATGTATGCGTGTGTGGTGTATGCAATTTCATATGTAGGACTCTTGGGAATTTGCTGCATTTTGTATGTATCAAAGATCAAAGCTCTGTTAGTAGCTGGGGGTTGGTGCAATGATCCTGAGGTAGTACCAGGCAGACTACTGCAATGTCTTTAAGCGGTGTTTGTATCTGTTTATTCAAAGTGCTAACGTAGTTAACAAGTTGGATAATGGCTATGAAATAGGGAGAGCAGGTAGCCTAGCGGTTCAGAGCGTTGTGCCTGTAATCGAAAGGTCACTTGTTCAAAACCCTAAGCAGACTAGGTGAACAATCAGCTGATGTGCACTTGAGCAAGCCACTTAACCTTAATTGCTCCTGTATGTCACTCTGGATAAGAGTGTCTGCTAAATTACTCAAACGTACACTACCGTTCAAAAGTTTGGGGTCATTTAGAAATGGTTTCGATTACAGACTCAAAATGGCCAGAAACAAAGAACTTTCTTCTGAAACTCATC
Source organism: Thymallus thymallus (assembly GCA_023634145.1). Lineage (NCBI taxonomy): Eukaryota > Metazoa > Chordata > Actinopteri > Salmoniformes > Salmonidae > Thymallus > Thymallus thymallus. Next base: position 26,377,435 of record CM042387.1, read on the forward strand.
AGTCTATTCTTATTCCAGGCAATTTCTTGCCTTCATTTCTCAGAACAATAATAGACTGATGAGTTTCAGAAGAAAGTTCTTTGTTTCTGGCCATTTTGATCCTGTAATCAAATCCATAAAAGCTGATGCTCCAGATACTCAACTAGTATAAAGAAGGCCAGTTGTATTGCTTCTTTAATCAGCACAACAGTTTTCAACTGTGCTAACATAATTGCAAAAGGTTTTCTAATGATCAATTAGCCTTTTAAAATTATAAACTTGGATTAGCTAACACAACGTGCCATTGGAACACAGGAGTGATGGTTGCTGATAATGGGCCTATCTGCCGTTTCCAGATACAATAGTCATTTAAAACATTAACCATGTCTACACTGTATTTCTGATCAATTTGATGTTATTTTGAATGGACAAAAAATTAGCTTTTCTTTAAAAAAACAAGGACATTTCTAAGTGACCCCAAACTTTTGAACGGTAGTGTAAATGGAAAGGTTACAGGGATGGGTAGGGGTGGGGGAAGATGAACCAAATCAGTGCTGACCTTCACTAAAATGTAATAGCAAAGAGAGACTAAAAAGGTTAGGTTTAGACAAAATGAAGACTGATGAGGTAGGAATATAAGACAGGGGTTAGTGCCCGGACAAAGGTAACTGGTTGGATAGAAAACCGGGTCACCCCAGATACAAACACACTGATAATGCTGTAACAGATCATGATGATAACGATGACACGCTTGCCCTGGAGTCGATTATCTACATCTAGGTATTATCTTTCTGTTTCACACATGTTGTAACGAGACAGCCATCGATTCTGTGACTTTCAGAAAATTATACTCTTCAACACTTCATCACAATGGATATGACTGAGGGCTACGGACACAAGGTCAAACCACGTTGAGTAGTTCAAACAGCATGTCATCGTTGACACCATCAATGGTTGTTAAAAAAACTAATCGATTGTTTATTGAAAATTGTAATGAATTGATTGCAATTGCAATGTTTTCAAAGCAGTTGGAGTGATGAGGTAATGTACAGTACATACAGTGCATTATGTACATATTCAGCTGAGAGCGTAGAAGTTGTATGTTTCTCTTGGTTATGTGGTGTCTACTCTACAGTATCTAGTATGTAGTATGTGTTTATATTTACAGTCTATTCAGAATGCATTTACCCCTATGAGCAAATAAGGACATGTGCCACACTGCTATTCCATTAAGATGAATTGATTTGGACCAGAAAAGCAGTAAAAGTAGGGGCATCAGCAGCAGTATCAAGCTTCATTTCCTTCCTGACGGCCAATTCTCCGGCTTGTGTCGCGATTTAAGATAGCGCCTCATACACGGATTAAAGATTAGACACAATTACAGACCACATTGTCTGATCTTCCACTGTGGATTGCATGCTGCTGCTACGGTTCACGGGCCAGGACTAATCTTAGGAGGGGAGAAAACATACACCAGATCAATATTTATGAAATGGAAAAGAATAATAACATCAGAATTCACTTGCTTGAATTATTTCTTTATCTCTCTCTCTCTCTCTCACAAACTGAGCTCTATGAAAACGGGCAGGCAGGCAGGAAGCCAGTGAAAGAGGATGATGCCTGGGTGGGTTTCTCCCTCCCTTTGTGGACAGACAGAAATGGTCTGGAACACTCTGATTGGGAGGTATGGGGAGGCATGGGGAGGGATAGAAAATGGCTGTGTCTATTTTAGGTTCCCAATCATTGTGCCTATATGCATTTCCTAGAAACTGGGCCATCATTTGCTATTGTGGGGTTATGTGAGTCTCGAAAGCCTTGAATGCAATAGATTGCAAAACATCTTCCTGAAAAGCTAATTTGCCTTTGGACAGCATTAATGCCTTCTCCTCTGTGGCATAATTGCACACAAAGGACAGTGAGACAATTAGCCAATGAGCTAAGCTTGGGTTCTACCAAATATCCAATCAGAGGGATCCAGGAACTTGACTGTGCCTGTATTGATTATGCTGTCTAGACTACAATATTCTTCATTCCTAGATTTGTTTTGATTGCACAGTATTGCACTTGCTTGTTTCTCAAAAGGGACGTTTAGATAAATTATTAATTAATTATGCCAACACACCGCTTTGAACATGACAGCAGTATAATATCTAATATAAAAGCAGCCCCCACAGCTGAGTATCAACCCACTGTGAACATAGGAAGTAAATACTACAACATTACAGATCTTTGAGAGTAAGGACAATACATTTATATATATATATATTTTTTTTTAATATATGGATAATACTTCAAGTGCCAGAAGAAAATGTGTATTCTGAATACTTTTAGAAACTCAAAGAAAATAACATAGTAGGATTACATTTCTTATGTTTGCATAGAAATACAACTTATTCAGAGGGGTTGGGTTAAATTCGGAAGACACATTTCAGTTGAATGCATTCAGTTGTACATCTGACTAGAATCCCCCTTCCCCTTTCCTCATTTCTCCTGGTTTTTAAGCTACCTCAACTATCAACACATTTGCTCTCTGCTATTACATACAATGACTACTACTTGTACTTCACAATTACCACAAACGACTTCTGGGCAATTGAGGAGTGAAGCAAAAATCCTGAAAGGTTGTGATGTGAATTAAATGACTGCACATTCTCTTGTTATTGTGTCTTTGGATGTCAGCCAGCTAGTTTGTGAGGCAGACCTCTTCCTCTGACTCCTTGACTCTTTTAGTCTGTGGCTGATCAAGCATTAGCCAGACACCTCCTTCAAACCCAGTGCACATATACCCAAGGGGCAAACTCTAAGCCCATGACCTGGTCCATCAATTTGGCATGAAAGCGATTCAATGTTCACTGCTCTACCAAAATCACTCTCTTTTATCCCAAGACATGCAATCACTTCATAGCCTCGGAATTGCACAACAATTTAAACGACAACTGCCTTGGTTTTCATTGGCCTCCCCTCTTTTTTATTTCTGTTGTATTTGTTCTTTTGAGCATGGAGGCAGAAAACGCCCCCTGGGCTGTGCCCTATGCAGCATCATGTGGACTTCTTCACTACAATAGCACTTGAGGAGGCCACCCCACATAGTGCTGTCTCTCCTTGGCCAGTCACCCCTATCCTCCCCTATACACAGTGACCTAAATGAGTCATGGCCATACAGTCTAGTCTGCATGTCTACACGCAATCCAGCTTCCAAAAGAACCAGCATTGTTAGAATTGTTAGAGCCAATCAAAAGCAATATGCTTCCCTGTACAAATACAATTTCTTTGGATGAAAAAAAAACAAACCATACAGCCACAATCGTGACTTTGAACATATTTCTGCAAACTAGCATAAAGGACTTATTGTGTCTGAGGGTGACCCACTGTTCTCAGAAATAAACATAACTGTATGACACAATGATTATTGTGAATATTGGATTTTTTGCAAATATCTCTTTAGTGAATCACAGATTTATTTAGCTACTTCTTTTAAACATGTTTCGGGTTGTCTATAAGCCCCACAAGCAAAATATCTTATCTGAAAGAACTAATAAAGCTGCCGATAATCATAATTTTCAACCATTTTTGGAAACAATTATATGATGAAAATGTACCTGCATGTGTTCATTTACACCACAAATGAATATGACTGTATTATATATTGTATAATACTTCATATCTCTGTGTCTCCAGAAGGAGTTTATTAATTCACTTTATTGCAATGTTTTCTCTGTCATGTTTTTAAATGTAATATGTCACATTTGATTGCAGCATATGCATAGCAGAGCCATATCAGACGTTGGCATAAACAGTGATGCTATGTTAAGCTGGTGGTGGGGTACCCTGCTGGAGATGTGATTCACCCTCTGGTATTGAGGTCAGATGCATCATCGAACAGCTAAAAGCACATAACACAACTCATAATATGTATAATATTAGGACAGTTATGAGAACATCCATATTGTGTGCGTTGTTGGGTAAGCATTTAATGTACACTGAGTGAACAAAACATTAGGAACTAGCTCATTCCATGACATACAGTGCCATCAGAAAGTATTCATACCCCTTGACATATTCCACATGTTGTTGTATTATACAGCCTGAATTCAAAATGTACACACAATACCGCGTAATGACAAAAGTGAAAACATGTTTTTAGACATTTTTGCAAATGCATGGAAAATGAAATAGAGACATATCTAATTTACATAAGTATTCACACCCTGATTCAAAACTATGTAGAAGCACCTTTGGCAGCGAATTACACATGTAAGTCTTTCTGGTTAAGTCTCTAAGAGCTTTCAACCTTTGTCAAATTGGTTGTTGATCATTGCTAGACAACCATTTTCAGGTCTTGCCATAGATTTTCAAGTACAGTGCATTCGGAAAGTATTCAGACCCCTTGATTTTTTCAACATTTTGTTACGTTACAGCCTTTTTCTAAAATTGATTAAATAATCCTCATCAATCTACACATAATACCCCATAATGACAATGTGAAAACAGGTTTTAATAAATGTTTGCACATTTATATAAAATGTAAAACAGAAATACCTTATTTACATAAGTATTCAGACCCTTTACTATGAGACTCTAAATTGAGCTCAGGTGCATCCTGTTTCCATTGATCATCCTTGAGATGTCTCAACAACTTGATTGGAGTCCACCTGTGGTAAATTCATTTGATTGGACATGATTTGGAAAGGCACACATCTGTCTACATAAGGTCCCACAGTTGACAGTGCATGTCAGAGCAAAAACCAAGCCATGAGGTCGAAGGAATTGTCCATAGAGCTCCGAGGCACAGCTCCGAGGCACAGATCTGGGGAAGGGTACCAAAAAATGTCTGCAGCATTGAAGGTCCCTAAGAACATAGTAGCCTCCACCATTCTTAAATGGAAGAAGTTTGGAACCACCAAGACCCTTCCTAGAGCTGGCCGCCCGGCCGAACTGAGCAATCAGGGGAGAAGGGTCTTGGTCAGGGAGTTCCTCTGTGGAGATGGGAGAACCTTCCAGAAGCACAACCATCTGTGTAGCACTCCACCAATCAGGCCTTTATAGTAGAGTGGCCAGACGGAAGCCACTCCTCAGTAAAAGGCACATGAAAGCCCACTTGGAGATTGAATTAACTCTTTGGCGTGAATTCCAAGCATCATGTCAGGAGGAAACCTGGCACCATCCCTACAGTGAAGCATGGTGGTGGCAGCATCATTCTGTCGGGAAGTTTTTCAGAGGCAGGGACTGGGAGACCAGTCAGGATCGAGGGAAAGATGAACGGAGCAAAGTACAGAGAAATACTTCATGAAAACCTGCTCCAGAGCGCTCAGGACCTCAGACTGGGGTGAAGGTTCAGCTTCCAACAGGACAACGACCCTAAGCACACAACCAAGAAAATGCAGGAGTGGCTTCAGGACAAGTCTCTGAATGTCCTTGAGTGGCCCAGCCAGAGCCCGGACTTGAACCCGATCGAACATCTCTGGAGAGACCTGAAAATAGCTGTGCAGCGACGCTCCCCATCCAACTTGACAGAGCTTGAGAGGATCTGCAGAGAAGAATGGGAGAAACTCCACAAATACAGGTGTGCCAAGCTTGTAGCGTCATACCCAAGAAAACTTGGGGCTGTTATCGCTGCCAACGATGCTTCAACAAAGCACTGAGTAAATGGTCTGAATAGTTATGTAAATGTGATATTTACATTTATTTTTTTATTTTTGCTTTGTCATTATGTGGTATTGTGTGTAGATTGATGAGGGGGGTAAAACACAATTGTATACATTTTAGAATAAGGCTGTAATGTAACAAAATGTGGAAAAAGTCAATGGGTCTGAATACTTTCAGAATGCACTATAGATCTAAGTCAAACCTGTAACTCTGCCACTCAGGAACATTCACTGTCTTCTTGGGAAGCCTTGTGTTTAAGGTTATTGTCCTTTTGAAAGGTGAATGAATCTCCCAGTGTCTGGTGGAAAGCAGACTGAACCAGGTTTTCCTCTAGGAGTTTGCCTGTGCTTAGCTCTATTCTGTTTATTTTCTATCCTGAAAAACTCCCCATTCCTTAACGATTAGAAGTATACCCATAACATGATGCACCCACCACTATGCTTGAAAATATGGAGAGTGGTACTCAGTAATGTGTTGTATAGGATTTGCCCCAAACATACACTTTGTATTCATGATTAAAAGCGAATTGATTTGCCACATTTTTCTGCAGTATTACTTTAGTGCTTTGTTGCAAACAGGATGCATGTTTTTGAATATTTTTTATTTTGTACAGACTTCCTTCTTTTCACTCTGTCAATTAGGTTAGTATTGTGGAGTAACTACATTGTTGTTGATCTATCCTCAGCTTCCTCCTATCACAGCCATTAAACTCTGTAACTGTTTTAAAGTCACCATTGGCCTCATGGTGAATGAGCGGTTTCCTTCCTCTTCGGCAACTGAGTAAGGAAGGATTCCTGTATCTTTGTAGTGAATACTTTCTGAAGGCACTGTAGACTGACCAGGTGAATCCAGGTAAAAGCTATGATCCCTTATTTATTTTTATTTTTTTTGTTAAGTCCCCTTCAATTAGTGTAGATGAAGGAGGAGACAGGTTAAATAAGAATTTTTAAGCCTTGAGACAATTGAGACATGTATTGTGTATGTGTGCCATTCAGAGGGTGAATGGGCAAGACAAAAGATTTAAGTGCCTTTATACTAGGTATGGTAGTAGGTGCCAGGTGCTAGGTGCACCGGTTTGTGTCAAGAACTGTAACGCTGCTGTGTTTTTCACACTCAACAGTTTCCGGTGTGTATCAAGAATGGTCCACCACCCAAAGGACATCCAGCCAACTTGACACAACTATGGGAAGCATTGGAGTCAACAATGGCCAGCATCCCTGTGGAACGCTTTCGACACCTCTGAGGGTAAAAGGGCGTAGAACTCAGTATTAGGAAGGTGTTCCTATTGTTTTGTACACTCAGTGTATGGCAAATGCATGCAGAGACTTTTCAAACGGCTTGAGGCCATGGATGAGACTTACATTCCAGAGAAAATAATTATCATAATGTAAGCCGCAGATGACCACAAAATGAGTCAAATCTGTTTTTCTTGCAGACTCTTAGGGTCATTGTCATGCCAAGTTTGGCATGTGAACAAACATAGGAGTTTGCTATACAGCACAAACAGATCTGGGACCAGGCACAGAACAAGAACCTACACACAGAATAAGATGACCAATAGGTTTGGGCTTACATGGCGGCTGCCCTCTGCTCCAGCCTCTCCAACCTAATGTGTGTTTGTGTGGATGTGTGTGTGTGTGTGTGTGTGTATGAGTGTGTCTGGGGTTGGAGAAATGTCCCTCTCTCAAGGACTAATTAAGTATATATTTTCTTAAATTCTGTGTTCTCCTACCTGCTGAGGTTCACGTGGTGTCGTCTGCTTCACCCTCCTACTGGAAGCCGTTGTCGTGGTGATCTCCATAATGGAGGTTGACGTCTCCGACCGGTTGGCTGTATTGGCACTGGACTGTGGCGTGATGGATGAGGGCGACTCCCCCACCAGCCTCACGCTGCCCTGGATGCGGATGTTACGATCTCCTTCCGTGGCCATGTTGAACACCTTCAGCCCGTTATAGTAGAGTCCTGAGAGCTGGCCCTGAAACGGGCGACTCCTGTCCCGGTCCCAGCCACCTATCTGTATGGTGGTCTGGCTGTTGAAGATAGTGAGCTGCCGACCTGCGGGAAAACAACGTTACATATATACGAGAATTTATGTTGGATGGAATGCGGACGGATTCAGCCGCCGCAAACTCCCTACTTGTACTTTGAGTCACAACAGAAATACAAAATAAAAGTGATGAAAAATAATCGCGCATAAGAAAAAGACAGATTATTTGCCAGGTCGGCTAATGAGTCGCGATAAATTACCCATTGCTAGAGGCAAGCCTCTCATGGTAATTTATTACGGTTTGAATGATGGGATGCCTATGGAACAATGCCGATTCAAAGGGAGAAATAATAAAGAAAAAACATTTACAGTTGTTGTAAATTAATGTACTATAGCTTTGCTAAAAGGACAATCAAGTCAACTTAACTGCAGGGAGGACATTAATCTTGGTAGGCGTGTGAATCTTGTCGTATTACTTGACAGCAATGGGCTAAACTGCAATTGATTTATTCCTTGAAATAATAAGACAATCTTGGAAGTGTGAGTTTTTACTGCACATGTAAAGGAAATAAAAAAAAGTGATAGATTGTCCATGAGAAATTGTCGGTGGAGAAATTAGACCTGACAGATGTGTCATCCTATAGTGTCCAATTATCCTGTTTGAACAGCTTCACACTTTAATTCCTTTTAAAACACCACTTTTACCATTTAACGTTTAGTTTCATTATGCAAAATACAAAAAAAACACCATTCAAAGTTATAGAATGTTTAGACGTTTTGAGTTTCTTTACGATACTAATCGTACATTTCTAAGCTTTGTTAAAATGATTCCTTTAACTTTCATCATCATCATCACCATCATCATCATCATCATCAGAAGACGGCCTTTTAGCAAGAAGTGAACGCAACTTAAAACTTACACATGATATGAAAAATGAGGCACATGGAAAAATTGTAATTCATGACAGTAAAATAACTGAAAAACAGAACCAGAAAACATTCAAATGAAATAGAATCATGGCACATACTACTTGGGAGATACAACTTGGTTTTTAGAAACATACAAAAAGGCATGCACTCAAACTTTTACGTTTTATGATACATTTCATTGATCTTCATTCCCTATACATATTTACCATATCTGTTAAAGGGACTCAATTTCTTTATGCCAATTAATATTGCACTCTATTTATCATTTAACATTTCTAGGAGTTTAATCAGTATGATCCATTATAAATCAAACACATACATGTATGTGTATCAAATATAACACTACAAATATCAACTGAATGGATAATTTAACTGGACCTTTTTTTAGTTGATCATTTAGGTATTTACATCAAATAACAACAATGCTATAATAATTTATATACATTTTAACAGTGTTGATATTACTTCAGGAAATAGTTAGATTTATGTTTACAGTCCCTTTAACCTGAAGCTGACAGACGTATTAAACAGTTGACATCTCTAGAAAGAAGAATACATTATTATATGCAAAAGTGTGCAATGTTACTAGCTAACTACATTTAACTGTTTTAAATCATTTAGTTTTATTTAAGTTTTACTGAACATTTATTTTTTTAAGGTTTATTGGTTACAAAAAGTATTACTGGGTTATGATCAAATTATTTTTATTTGAAGTTTTAATCAATGTTTTTACCTTTGTCGAGTAGCCATTCGTCAACTACTCGACCAAGTCGATATGGGATTCGCTGTCTAGCAATCGCCAGGCGTTCGTTATCATTGTTGCCTTTAAAGTTTAAAGAGACATTTCAGTGGTTAAAGTCTGTAAAGTCAAAGGTTAAATGTTAATACTTAATCATTGAGCTATAACAACTGCCACAAAGTTTTAAATATGTTTTAGACGTTTAAAAAAAAACAACAGTTACCTACAACATTTCATCGACCCAACTTCACTTACTCAAATCATTTTATTTTAATTTTAGCCAACAAATTATTCCTATATTAATTGAGAATTAGCACGCTGAAGTTTCAACTAGGTTAATAAAGTTATGTTACTGTATAAGCCAAAACCAAATCACAAATTTAAACATGTTCATAACATAAGTCTTGCCAAAATGATTTCCAAAAAGACATTTCCTTTCTCTTCTTCTTTCATTCTTTTTGGCAGACTTTTTAGCTAGTTATACATTCTCAGAATTTATCGTTTGTGAAAAACATTCAACCTTTTGCACACAGTTTATAGTTTAGAGTAGAAAACAAAACAAAACATATCCCATCCCCATTTACACAAGTTTACAAATTACCAGGTAACAATAACCTAACAAAATATCTGCAATTTACATAGACGTTTCAAGAATCAATGACAAAACATATTTAGGTGTTAAAATAGGTGCACACATATTGTAACACTATTCAAATAGCAGTGAAGGCTTTGACAATGGCTACAGTAAGTCAGGGTGATTACTAAGTTATGTAATGGAAGTAGTTTAATGAGACCAAACTCTGCAGCGCGCTTTGGATGTGTACCAAATAGCACCTTTGATCAGGTCAGAAGTAGTGCAGTATGTAGGGAATAGGGTGGTATTTGGGACGCATCCTTTTCCAAGACCAATCACCTCTCCAGAAAGAGAAAATTGCAACCCGCTCCAATCTTCCGGCAGATTGACAATGTTTTGTCACATCAGCTGCCTTAATTCTGTTTGGGCAGGTTAGGGTTCAGGGGACAAACAGTAATTTGGTGTGGAGTGTGTAGCGAGAATTAACAGCAGTATCAGTGAAGGGAGAAGGGATGGGGATGGGAAGAGAGAGAGAGTGAGCGTGAGAGAGAGAGAGATTGAGAGAGCGCGAGAGAGGGAGAAAGAGAGAGCGAGAGACATGGATAGTAGCAGGGTTGGAGAGGTTGAAGGAGGTCAGTCTCTGCGTTCGTGACTCAGCTACAAAGCAGATCTCACAGGAAGTAAGTCTGACTCAACAGGATGAGATGGCAAGATGGATCCTTTCAAAGGATTATTTTAATCATGTCAGTTGGAGTTCAAGTAGACAGACAAAATGTATAGGATGTGCACCCTGCACTCTATCTTCCCTATTTCACACATGGAAGCTGCAGGAAGGTCTGCTAGTGAAAGGTAAGAAAGTGGTCTGTCATTCTGAGTTAGGAGATCAGGCCACACAGACATACGATAAAGTATCAACCCCCCATATCTTAACTGTCTACACAGCACTTGGTGAGTGCACTTAGAGTGTAGGAAGGTCTGGTAAGGTGGGTGAGTAGGCTACTCACAGTGTGTTTGGCTGAATAAGTTACTGACAGTCTGCACCTGTGACAGGGAGGTGAATGAGAGTTGCCTAGCCACCCAGACTCCTTGCTCTGGCCAAACGCTAAGCCACGCCAACAGACGTTAGTTTCTTCCCGCAATGAGTTTGGATCTTAGTACCTCCCGACCCTGATTGGTCCAGAAACCAATGGGTTTTGCCAGAGCACACGAGGGTAAAGCAACAGTTTGAAAATTCATCATTGGCTTTGATACTCTGATTGGATAGAGACGATCCATTCGCTGAAAACTTTGTTTTATACAACTCTCCTCGTGCCCCTCATCACCACAAAACTCTCAGACTAAAGTATGTAGGAAACGGCAGAGCATCGGAATCATTTAGTGTTTCGAGTCCTTACGCTAGAAGGAGAGGCCAACAGTGATGTAAACTACAGTGATGCTGAGACAGCCTCTGTTCCAATATCCACACAGGCATACTGTACCACTTGGACCAACTCATTGGCCTTGTGATTAGAGTGTCCGCCCTAAGATTGGGAGTTCAATCCCCGGCCGAGTCATACCAAATATTATAAAGATGGGACCCACATTGTCTCAGCTTGGCACTCAACATTAAGGAGATAGATTGGGGGTAACGATAGACTAGAGTCCTGTCCAGGGGGTGCACATGTACATCAAGCTACCTCGCACTACAGAAACAGGAGAACTTCTCCTATGAGCTGTTTTGGCTTGCATAAGCCATGGCACTACCCGTACTGTACCATTTAGGGTGCTATTTTCGGCTGGTGTTAAGGCGCGTTAGTTTGCAATTTTTTTATGTAAAAATTGGTGCACTGGCATTTTCCGTCCCTAACGCCAGATTCGGCAATTCACCTGTCTAATATCAGCTCGTAGGTGCTCAGATTGGTGGGGTAGAAATATTTGAGCAATGTCCTTAAAAACATGATCCAACGTGCTAATTTCAGGCAGCTCTGATAGGGATATTTAAGACCAACCAAAGGCTGGTTTTAGCAGTAAGGCAGTTGGTTATGGCATGAATTTTCTCAGCGGAAATGCAGCCTATCCAGCACACTGCCCATATGCACATGGAACATGAGTGGCCTAATGTGCTTTGGTGCCTGTATAGAAACATAAAACACAAATGTTTCTTCCCATTTCGTTTGATTTTAATTCAAAACCAAGCATAGCTTCCAATGCAAAAGTAGTAATGACTGTCGATAAAGAGTTTGTCTCAAAGACCACTTGGAAATAAATCTTAATCACCTAAGCATTATTAAAATATCAAGTTTGAGAGGAGCAAAACAGTGAGCTGACATGTATTATAGGCAAGCCCACATTATTTTAGCCATGCTGGTCCTGTTTTGAATTTGAGTAAAACCCTCCATAGTCTGCGTTGTTTTAATATTATATGCTTACGCACAGAAATGATGGTGCCTGTAAGTGTGACATAGCATATTTAAAACAAGTAGTTGTTTTATTTATAATTTGAATATAATTATGCATTATTTATAGGCCTTATCTATAATGAATGTAATCTTGCTTATTGACAATGTTTGGCATGTCCATGCTCAGCCATAATGCAATTTACAGTAGGCCTATCCCCTATATCAGTGTAAATGCTATTGAAGCCATGCAATTAATTAGAACAATGTGGACTGCAAACTACTTAGCAAATATGGGATAGGTCTACATTTTGTTATTTTGTTTCTGTAAGCCATTTAACAAACTATAATGGACAAACATTGGAATTGGATTTGGTTCCAATGCAATACATAAAATACTGTAAATACACAATCTGAAGCAACCACATATATCGCCATGGAGCACGTTTTGTTCGGCCAGTGAGGGGCCAAGCCTCAACACCAACAACTTATTTATTCATCAAAACCCAGCCCTTTTGCGCCAGCGCCAGCAAGTGCGCTGATAATTGCGATAGTGAAAATAGCTAAAATATTTCTGACACACCCCTGAACCTATAGAGCTACCACCTGCGCTTAGATTTACCATCACATTAATTTCGTTGAACTAGAGCCCTTAAAATTAAGCAATGTATTTTTCAAGTTTAAAGTTTATATGTCACATATACAAGTACAGTGAAATGCCTTTCTTGCAACTCAAAACCCAACAATGCAATAGGGCATGCATTCTGTGGATTACTACAGTAGTATTGATATTGGGACGCAGCCAGTTTGGAGGGAGGGTGTGGCTATTGATGGACCTTCATCCCTTCTGTCAAAGCTTCTACGACAGTGACAGGCTGTTGGTTGGTTGTGCCACCATGTTTGTCACCCATGAGGGTCCAGGGTGTGCTTTCTGAGAGTAGAGGAACAGAGGGAAGGAGCGCTCAGTAGCAGGAAGAACGCTGGTTCTTCTCAACCGCCTGCGCTGACAGGAGGAATACAGAGAGGTCATTGAAGTGAGGGAGGGTGAAGAGAGGGAAGGATGGATGGAGTGCGGGAGGGAAGGGAAGGAGCGAGAGAGAGCAACTCTCATTCTGTATTCGTATTGCTTTTTTTTACTGCTTTCTTTATTTCATGACAAGCTGCAATTCTATTTGTAAATATTTTTATGCCTCCCAGTTATCTTCTGACAAAAGAGTAATCTCTCTTCAAATGATAGGGTTAAGGAAGTTGTACAGTCTCCTTTTTAGGCTATCGGCAAGACATGTAAACACGATGTAAGACCCCTGAGAGAGAGAGAGAGAGAGGCTTGGGAGGCTGAGGAGACAAACAAAGACATGCGCTTATACACACGCATGACATGTGCGTACACTGAGGATACTGAGTAGTACACATGCTGTAGATGTAGCTACCGCAGGTAATCAGACGCTATAGTTTATTCTTAGCATTGTTGATATGGACCATAGTATTACTCTCGCCATCCTCTCTTTCTGTATTAAAACTCAGATTATTTTAAGTGTGATAAAGAGATTGATTCCCCTTCAGGGACATTTGTTTCTGTTTACTATTAAAACAATGCTGTGCTCTGGTTTTAAACACAGCAACACCCATACCCATTCCTCATACCCATTCATTCTCTTCTTGACAGTGTACACAGTGATCTGGGCCTGGTCTGCCTGCCCTGTGCTGGATGGAGATTGGGACAGGGACAAACCTCTACCTTATCTCCTAGTGCCAGACAGCAGTGATTGGGGCTGGTTGACCCCTGAACCCCCACTCCCGGTTGACCTCCTTGTTTTCTTTGTGTTAATAAAGTGGTCAGATAAGACCTGGCTTTCATCTCATTACAAGCTCTGAGAACAACGCCCCCTCGCTCTTCGCTCCACATTAAATGAACAAAATATGCAAATGGTTTCTTCCACTATTCCTTTAGAGAGAGGGCTGGGAAATAATTAAGCAAGAGGAGTTGGAAGAGAAAGGGCTGGGAAATAATTAATCAGGAGGAGATGGAAGAGAGAGGGCTGGGAAATAATTAATCAGGAGGAGGAAGAGAGAGGGCTGGGAAATAATTAAGCAGGAGGATTTGGAAGAGAGGGGGCTGGGAAATAATTAAGCAGGAGTAGGAAGAGAGAGGGCTGGGAAATAATTAAGCAGGAGTAGGAAAAGAGAGGGCTGGGAAATAATTAAGCAGGAGGAGATGGAAGAGAGAGGGCTGGGAAATAATTAAGCAGGAGGAGATGGAAGAGAGAGGGCTGGAAAATAATTAAGCAGGAGGATATGGAAGAGAGAGGGCTAAGAAATAATAAAACAGGAATACTTTTTTTTTTTTTGCCAGTGCCCTGTTTATTGTTTTCCAGCTTTGACTCAGCGATGGTCTGATTGGTTGGTCTGATTGGATGGTCTGATTGGTTGCACACTAGACTGAACAGGAGTTCACAGACACTGAATACAGTGTGTATGCAAACCAGCGCAGACAGAACAATACAATCGACTGCCTGCCCCGTGGATGGCGTTGCGTGTCATTCCTGATTTTTCACTACTTCTGATTCATTACTGCTCCTGCAGCCATGGCTAAAAGAGCAGAACGAAATAAAACCTTCCCCTCCCGGGTCTGACCCTGAGAGGAGAAGGGACAGAGAGGGAAAAGAGAAAGAGAAAGAGAGGGAGAATCGGGGGGGGGGGGGGGATATTAGAAAAAGATCAAGAGAATGAGAGGAGGAGAGAGAGAGGGGGGGGGGGGGGGAGGGGGGGACCAGAGTTAAAGAGAGCAAGGGAGCTTTGTAAGTGCATCACGCTGTGATAACAGCAGAAGAATAAGGCCAGGCCTCCCTAGTCCATTCTCTTTGTGTGCTGTGTGGTAGACAAGCTTTCAGCATTAGCTGTTCACTCCAACAGAGTAGTTTACTACCCTGCTACAGTACCCTCTGGGCCTCACACAGACAGAATATGGTGTGTGTGTCTGTGTGTATGTGATTGTGTGTGTGTGTGTGTGTGTGTGTGTGTGTGTGTGTGTGTGTGTGTGTGTGTGTGTGTGTGTGCGTGCGTGCGTGCGTGCGTGCTACCCTGCTACAATATCCTCTGGGCTTGACAGCACCATTGTTATGGTATGACTTCCATGGCCAGACTTCGGATAAGGAAGAGTGTGTGTGTGTATGATTTCTGAGGCTGCCTGTCCAACTCTTTTGTACTCCACATAATAACAAGAGGGAACGGAAGGGGAAGAAGGAAACAGAAAGAGAGAAAGGAATGTAAACTGGGCATCTAAGACAAATGGATGGGTGATTCTGAGTCCGCGCCTGCGTCCCAAATAGGGTGTCATTTGGGATGTACACAGCACCTCTGATAATTGGGCTAAGGATATTCTAATGCCTCATTAAATTGGCAGTATGTGACCTTTTAATGAGATTATACCAGGGGAGGCACTTGTGGTGCAATTATTCCCTCCTGCTTTTCACAATGGTGATCCCCTCCATCCATCCATCCATCCATCCATCCATCCATCCATCCATCCATCCATCCATCCATCCATCCATCCATCCATCCATCCATCCATCCATCCATCCATCCATCCATCCATCCATCCATCCATCCATCCATCCACCTTTCTAATCTTTTTTCCCCTCTCTCTCTCTCTCTCTCTCTCTCTCTCTCTCTCTCTCTCTCTCTCTATCTCTCTATCCATCCCTACCTCTCCCCATATCTCTCCCCATATTTCTCAATCTTCCCATTTTTCTCTTTCTCTCAAGTTCAAGCTGCTTTATTGGCATGAAAAACATTACGTCAATATTGCCAAAGCAATAAAATGGTAACAGTAAATAGTAGAAATATAATAAATATAAAAGGCTAAACATGGAAAATGAAACTATAACTAACTTATAACTAACTAACTGTCATCGTCACCATTACATCAGTACTACCATCATCATTACTTCTACTACTACTACTACTACTACTACTACTACTACTACTACTACCATCACCATCATTAAACTGCTATCATTACCATCACCCCTACTACCTATACCACTACTAATCGTCACAACAATAATACCATTAATATTAATAATAATAATAGTAATAACAATAATAGCAATAATAAGTAAGTTACTGCTTACTATGCATATGTTATTATTCAGTGTCCCTCAGACTACGGCAGGCAACACATGAGTTTAATAAGTTAAAATGTGGAATAAATGTAGTAATTTCTGTGAATAATGAATCTCTTGGTGAGGAATATTTCTCACAGTAAAGGAGAAAGTGCATCTCTGTTTCTACCTCCCCTGTCCTGCAGTGACCACATACACGCTCCTCTTTGGGTAGCCATGTCTTTTTATGTCTGCCGGTTTCTATTGCTAATTGGTGGTCACTCAGCCTGTACTTGGTAGGGATCTGTCTCTGCTTTCTGTTCAGAGCCAAATAGCAATTTAGTCGGCTTTGGGATTTTGTTTCGTTTTTCCAATGTTGTAAATATGAGTCTTTTGATTGGTTCATGATTTTGTTAATTTGAATTCTTTCTTTTGAAGCAGTGCTCTCTTTATTTCTTTTTTGCCATCATTCCATATCCTCAGCATCTGTTCTTATTATGATGTCACTATGAAACCTGCCAGTGGCCAATGAGTGGCTGGGGGCGGCCATTACCCTGCTGGCTGTAGTTCTGTCTCTGTCTGTGACAGACTGAGTCTGCATCCCTAATGGTACCAAATTGCCTATTGCCAGACTGACAGAGGCATTGATGGAGGCTCATCAAGCTGGGAGAAATACAGTATTAGGGATAGTTAAGTGGGGAGGGCTAGTACAGTAATTGTGATTAGAAGTAATTAGACTGGTTTTATAGGATGGCTAGTAAGCAGAGATAATACTCACACAGGGCACCATTTATGTAGGATGTTGTCCTATTTGCATTGAACTAGCCTTGTTTATATTTTAATGGGTAGTTAACTAGTTAGGACTAGAATCTGATAAGAAATGCCAATAATCAATCACAATCAAATGAGACATTCCCTCTCATCTCCTACTCCAAAAACCTTTAAGATGATTTGAATATGTGTCTGTTGATTAGAACTTGTTGGGACATTCAAAACTACTGCAGTAACATGATATTGGATTGGATATCCATGTTTGATGTTATTTATATAATTACTTGCTTTATCAAAGATGTGCTCTGTAAAGTCGAAAGCCAGAATTACAATGAGTGACAACAGTAGAACTGTCTCTGTTATGTCTGTAGGTTTTTAATAATATATCACCATCATACAGTTTGTTCAGCATTTTATATACAAGGATATGTAATTACTAGACACAGAGTCAATCAAGTGCTGACTATGGTAAAGTGGCACGAAATCAAATTAAGCTCACTTAAGATATATATATTTTTCATTGTAATGACTTTGAAAAACTTGATTGGCCTTTTACTGAGCATCATGTCAAGTTAAAATGAAAAAATACAAAAAAAAACAGGACTGTTCATTTAGTTTTGGAGATGGAGGAAATGTCAATCATGTTTGTGTGTGCATAATATGTGTCTAGTCTGTGTGAATGAAGTCTATAAAAATAGACTGAAAAAGAAAATGAATGAAATGTGTCTGTGTTTGCATTCACCATGCACGTATGTGTAATTAACCATGGCTAAAGAAACCATTTAAATTGGAAATAAGCTGTAGCCACATGTTATGTTTAATCAATTCAAAGTCGTAACTGTTTTACATGTTATTTAATTGCATGTTTGATAATGAAGGTCCTTCCAATATAGTGGTTAGGAAATAAAACAAAAAATTATAAGTCAATGTGAATTTTCATGATTGCCGTCTAAATGTTTTTGTCATAAATGGATTAAAGTAAAATAAAATATGTTCTTTTGTAAAATATTGGCTTCAGTCTGATTGCAGATTTAGAGACAATTCATTCTATACTCTTGACTCGAAGACATTCCGGAGGAGTTCTTGAATACACTTATTTATCTTATTTCTCTCTGTGAGTCTAATCTGCCGTTGAGAAATATTGTTTGTTAGTGAATGATTGTAAATACTCTTCCCCTTACAGCAAATGAAAACCTGCGGCTCTGAATTGATTAGAGAGCTAACCGACCTTCAACTAAATTAATCCACTTCCTTCTAGAAGTCTCTTTTCAGTGTATTCTGTATTCCTCCATGTTAACTGCACGTCACAAGACATTCATTTTCCCCCGTTTACCTGAGGCGAAGAGTGACGAGCGAATCTGTCCCCAGCCATAAAAACCCTCTTTAGTGTGGGTGAAAGCACTGGGCCGCCTGAAAAGGTCAACGAACATTACAGAAGGAGGAGAGGTGGGAGAGACAGGTTGAAATCATCTCTGGTTTGTACTCATGCCAAGATGTTTGAGTTAGACTCAGGTGATCCTGATCCTATGAGTTAGGCCCCTCCCCTATGGCTCCTCACATAGGGCTTCTACGAGGGATTCCGGATGTGGATTCTTAATCCTCAAAACCCGTGGCGATATCAAATATTAGCGTGCCATCACGTGTTCGCTAACAGATCACGTGACTTGTATCTGTTTTGGGATTGGACGATATAGCAGCTATTGAGTGCCATCATGTGTTCGCTAACAGACCACATGACTTGTATCTGCTCTGTGATTGGACAATACAGATCGCAATGTGGTATGGGATGTACACAGTGTTGTACCCCTGACTTTTTGTTTTCATATACCACAGGGTTTTTTTAAAGCGATTTCAAATATTTTTTATGAACGGTTCAACCCAGAGATTTGTGTAGCTATTTAACGCTAGGATGTACGATAACCAGCATGTTGTTGAAATGTTTATGAAAAAAATAAGAGGGCGTTTCAGTTTCTGGAACCATAACCACAGAAAGAGAGAAGCAGCCAATTGTCTTTTACGTGTTCCCTTATAAACTAGTCCCCTCCCTCAAAGGCTCTTTGACTAAGAAATGTCATGACAGAGAGTGGGTGTTCATATTACATTTTATACATCATATATCATAAGAATACAATGAAAATGTTTGCCGTTGCAGGCAAACATTGATGATCATTGAGTCCTCCCTTCATGACGTATGTCCAGAGGATAGACATGAATCCTTATAGAAACTGATATCACAGGAAGTGACATGCCGTTCCAATATTTCAATCATTATGTCAATTAATGGGATCTTAAGAACAAATATCCTATCAATTAAATTTTACTGTTACATTTGTTTAGAGTAAACCATTTTGCAACAGAATATCCAAAGAAACTGGCATACTTGGCCATAACTGCAGCAACAAAGATATGGCATGGCTGGCCCTTTAAATTATGGCATGTGGGGCCATCTGTGGTGCCATCTGGAAATTATGGAATGTGTTGCCATTTTAATTAGTGCATATTTTGCGTATGTTAGCTGTCAGTCAACTGCACAAAAGTTTAACCAAAACTAACCTAGACGGTTGAAATTAGGAATTAATTCAGAGATTTTGGCATTAGCGTAAAGTTGATTCATTCCGAGATTTAGGCATTACTCTTAAGTTTAGGCATTGATTCCAAGTGGTTAAGTTAAGCGTTAAGCTGTTTAAGATACTGTAGATGCAAATAGATGCTTGCGTTGCCCCTAGTGGACAGTAGGAAATTGTCATGGATATAAAATGCCACCCCATGCCATAGTTTCACCATTTAAAATATGTGTAAATACGCCATAATTCACCAGAATTTGGCCTGACATTTCAATTTGCTGTCTTGACTTACTTCAGTGAAAGCAATAGCTACTAGGCTCCCGAGTGGTACAGTAGTCCAATGCACTGCATTGCAGTGTTAGGGGCGTCACTACAGACCCAGGTTTGATCCCGGGCTGTATCACAACCGGCCGTGATCGGGAGTCCAATAGGGCAGCACACAATTGGGGAGGGTTTGGCCGGGGTAGGCCGTCATTGTAAATAAGAATTTGTTCTTAACTGACTTGCCTAGTTAAATAAAGGTTAAATAAAACATTAAATAAAAATAGGTGTTTCTAGGTAACAAAATAAGTTCACTTTCTGGTTAGAGTAACCTATATGACAAACCCTGTCACATATAACGAGACATGTTAAATAATTCACCTGACTTGGATCCTCAGTAGCCTTTGTCAAAGCCTTTTTAGCAGTTCAAATGTTGTTAATTCAAGACCCCCAAGCGTTGACATTTAAAGCGTTCTCAACCAGACAGTCATCGTTCTACTGACATGTTGACATTTGAAAGGATACTGTCTCGAAAACCAGATGATATTATCATGAGAAAGAAGCACAGTATATATAAGACACACCAACCAACAAAACAACATCATTTCATACATCATTTTAAAGTAGCCCAATATTTAACCTCAACATCAACCTTTCCTGACAACAGTTGCCCTTCTTGGTCATTTCAAGTACAGGTACATTCAGACTGTGGTAGAGAGCGCTGAGAGCAGAGAAGATGCTGGATAGGTAATAAGGCATGGGTGTCTTACCTGTGGGATAGCGCTCTATGACAGGTAGGTCATCCACCTGTAGTGTGGCGTTACCGCCACTCCGCGTAAACTTCACTATATGGTACTTTCCATCATTTACAAACTTTGCTGTCTCCTCGATATTTATGTCGTCCGTTCCGACATTAAATATAACTGCGACGTTTCCTTTTTCCTGTTGAGACAAAAGAAGAAAGAGAAAATAAGGTTTAAGAGATGAGAAGGGAGAGTATTCTGTATATTCAAAAGCAGGTGTTTGGTTGCATTATAAAGAATAGCAAGGTGTAAGAGTCATTGTGTTTGTGTAGTGATGATGATGATGAAGATGATGATGATGATGCTGGTGTTGATGATGACGACGACATCCAGACGGTGCCATTCAACCTTAGATACCCTCTGATTATGTTTACATAACGAAAGGAAATAGTAATCAAATCTGAGACTTAAAAAGGAAGTACATCTCAAAATAATGCAGTCTGACTCGATTTCGTTGTCAATATAAATATAGTTATCAATTCTAATCAAGTGATACAACAACGTCCACAATCAATATTTATTTCTGTTTAGCCACTGATATCAGGTTCCAAACAAACAATACAAATATGAGTAGGCTACATATTGGTTAGATAACGCAAATTCATTCAGTGGGGTGAGCAATGTTTTCCCCAGTCTATGTTGAAAGACTACATTGTCCATTACTAAACCACCTCTGTTTCAATGACACTCAGACACATGTTTGACGGATCATTTTCCCTCTACTCTTTTCATATCACAATGACTATTTTGCCTTTGGGATAATGAGAGAGACCATCTGTGTATTGCTGTGTGGCCCAAAGCACCGTTTAAAACTCCATCTCCTCAACAGTTTAACCAGCAGTGCTTAAGAATCCAATGAGAAGGTGGGAATCTATTTTCAGAGCTGATTGCATCTGGCATTCAGTAAATCCCCCAATGATACTGATTCAATCAGTGTTTCACATCAAACAAGAATAAACCAAATGGAATCAAATAATTCAAAAACTATGTTCAATAGTGGCTGTCTGTTCCATGCCCCTTACACAGGTCAGCTCTAATTACATTTTTGAAGGGTCTTAGCTCCCAGTCATGTACCCAGGAATGCTTTATATGCCGTGTTGGCTCAGGCAGGCTCTCTCTCTCTCTCTCTCTCTCTCTCTCTCTCTCTCTCTCTCTCTCTCTCTCTCTCTCTCTCTCTCTCTCTCTCTCTCTCTCTCTCTCTCAAATTCATGTTTTATTACTAGTCATGAACAGGATACACATGGTAACACCGTCCAATGAAATGCTTACTTGCAGGGTCCTTCTTGACAATGCAACAACAGTAAAAAATAAAAATAGAAGAAAATCCAAACATAAAGTAAAAAGGCTCAGTAGTCAAAGTAAATATGAATACACCCCCCCCCCCCCCTTCTCTCTTTCTGAGCTGGTATGTAGGGAGCAGCTGGTTGGAGGATCATCCCTACAGCGCAGTACAGCAGTACACTGCATGAGATTATCCAGTCAGCATATCTTTCTCAGCCCATCTCTCTCCCTATCTCTCTCTCTCCCCCTCTCTCGCCTTCACTCTCTCTCTCTCTATCCCTCCTTCATACTATCTCTCTATGTCTATCCCTCCCTCCCTCTCTCTCTCAGTCACCTCCCTCTAACACTGAGTAAGTAGTGAGCACATCCCACAGCCAAAAGCTACTTCTAGCTAGCCCAATTAAAAACATTTGTAGTGTGTCACACCAGATTAGGGAAACTAGGACGGTCCTCTGGTTTATAAATGTAATTTCAAAGGAAGCCAAGCGCTAACACAAGATCGCATCAACTGATACCATTAAAGCTACAGTAATACAATCCCTCACTCCCCCCACAGCTCTTGTTTTGAAACAGACAAAAACAACAGAAGGAAGAAAACTCGACAGTTAATATGTTGATAATAAATCCCACTTTAAAGCTATATTGTGGGAAGCTGTTTAATGCTTATTTCAATTATTGATATGTACCCTCTGCTATACACCGAAACAAAACGGGACCCTGTTTTGTCATTTTTCAAGAATGTAGTTTGAAACTGAATTTTAAAGAACACAATCTGAAGCCTGACCCCTACTTCATGTATGGAGGAGAGGATGAAGGGATGGAGGCATGAGAGAGATGGAAGGATGATCTGGAGGGCGTGCGTGGAGGAGTGGAGCGGAGGGCGTGGAGGAGAGGAGCGGTGGCCGTGGAGGAGAGGAGTGGTGGCTGTGGAGGAGAGGAGCGATGGCCGTGGAGGAGAGGAAATCCTCTCCAGGAGGGGTATAGAAGCCCTGTGGCCTCACCAGGATCACAGTGTGTAGGTGTGTGTGTGTCTGTGTGTGTATGTGTGTGTGTGTGTTTGAGTGTGCATGTGTGTGTTTGCTTGTGTGTGTGTGTGTGTGTGTGTGTGTGTGTGTGTGTGTGTGTGTGTGTGTGTGTGTGTGTGTGTGTGCGCGTGTATTCCAAGATCACAGACATAGAGCTTCATGAACATAGCCCGGGGGCCTGACACAGGGAACATAGTTCCTCAGATGAGCTGGCTAGTATGGCTGGTTAAATTGACACAGGGCTGTGTATGAAATGGCACCCTACATACTGCACTACTTTTGGCCAGAGTCACTAAATAGGGATTAGGGGGCCATTTTGGATGCATCCCAGGCCACTGCACTCCACAGTCAGCTGTACATACAGTATAGACTATATATAGAGAGAGAAGGTTAATGCATGATATGAATGCAACAGAAAAACTCATCCATACATTGCATTCTCAGATAATGGAATATTTTTTTTTCTCTTTTAAGCAGATTATTTTGTAATGCTTGCAGTGTGTACTCCTTTTCTCAAGGACTCCTCCACAACATCTGAATGCAGTGACTGCAATGTGTTGTGCTGAGCGGGCAACTACCTAGCTAGCTACTTTCAAGGACTGTCAAACGAATAACAAAAGAAATACACTAATTCATAACTTTATGGGGCCCTTACATCAAAACAGGTTTAGTAGAAGGGACGAAAGCAATTATAGTCACTCTTTTAATAGTCCTCCTTCAATCGCCGTTTAATGATCCCCAATGTCTCGTTAATGAATTCACTGCATTTAGTCACAAATGGCCTCTTCTATGTTCTAAAGCAAAAATAACTAGTGTACTTTGAGAGGGAGAGGTGGGGGCTTAGGGGCAAAGAGAGATGAAGGTAGAGAAGGGAGAAACTATGAGCATGAGAGAGAGAGAGAGAGAGAGAAAGGATCTCAAACTCTTTGACTTTCTCTCTCTCTCTTTCTCGCTCTGTCTTTCTCTCTCTCCATAGTGTACTACTTTTGACCAGGGACTAGATTGGAATACTGAATAGGTTTTGGAATAGGGAATAGGGTGCCATTTGGGACCCCCCCGCACCCCCCCCCCCCCCCCCCCCCCAGAGCCCCTTTTAATGTGCGTACACACAGCCCTCTAACCCGGACCAGCTCCAGCCCTCCAAACCCAGCCCTTCTATAACCCACTCCCCAGGATAGAGAGCTGTGTTGTGGGTAAGTGCTGCTCCCTGCTGGGTAGCACCCCTGTGAAAATACACACATATAACCACACTGCCGGCGCACCCCAAGATCCAACCTTACCCATTGTGTGTGTGTGTGTGTGTGCGTTTGTCACCACTGAAATCCAACCCACCCCATCCTGTGTGCGTGTGTGTGTGCTGCTTAATCCTGAGATCCAACCCTACCCATCCAGAAAGTGAGCACGATGCATGCTAGCATGATTAATTGCCTATCAAGCTGAAATTGAGTTTAATTAACTGATGAGTTGAACCTACGGTTATTCGCCTCTCCTCCAATCTTTTTCCTCTCTTTTTTTTTGGTTATCATGTTCTCGTCATTCCTCTCATGCAGCTGGAGGGTAAGGGTGTGTTTGTGTGCGTGTTTGTGTGTGATACAGCAGTGCTCAACACCAGGGGCTGATTTCCTTAAAATATATACCCTGTAACCAACTCCCATCTGCACTGTGTTATTATTACTGCTACTACATGACTAGAACAGCTGAAATACTGTAAAGTTGTAATAGTCTCCCTTGGAGGCGTGGTTAAGAATCCCACACCAATGTAGCACGAACCACAAGCCCAAGAAAATGAACACTTATAAAACTGTCACTATATTACCATTGATGCCATACTGAAAATAGTATACAGCAAAGTACTATTATTTTCTTACCATTCTAGTCTACAGTACAGTATATTGCAAATACTGCTGTAGGTCTGTTACACAAAATACAAGAAGCATAATCTCAGACACCATCTAATGTATTCTGCATCATCAACATAAATGAAGGGTGACATATATAATACTCTCATATGAAATGCACCACAATCTCCCACTTTGAAAAGGCCTCAGGCAACAAACCATTGTACAGTATCTAGTTCCAATGTAATTATATTGACGTTGCCAAATAACCCCTGAGCATACATGTACAATGATCTCAACCACTCCACCCCTGTGGAGATGCCCTGAATCATATAGTGGTTGCATTCCAAATGGCACCCTATTCTCCTATAGGGCTCAGGTCAAAAGTAGTGCACTATATAGTGCATAGGGTACCATTTGAAACGTATATCCTTTTTCCCACCAGAGTTGTGAAGAGTGGAATTTTTCAGCAAATTTCTAATTAGGGAAGAAAATCCTACCGAATATAAACATAACCAGCCAATCTGTCTGTGTCTGTATCAGACACTCATTGGTAAATAATACGTTGGTTATTGTTTGTGCCTATGCGTGTGTGTGTTTGTGTGTGTGTGTGAAGAGCCCTAAATATTGATTCATTGTTAATCTCCTTCAGGCCCATAACAGCAACAAAGGAAAGTGCAAACACAAATAGGCTTTGTGTCAGACTGACAAATAGTTAATACTTTTTTATTTGAGCAAGGTTATTCTCTCGCTCAGCCAAGGGAAAAAAGGAGAGGAAGAAGGAGAAAAGGAGAGAAAGAGAGAGATGGAGAGAGAGAGAGAGAGAGAGAGAGAGAGAGAGAGAGAGTGAGAGAGAAACAGCGAGAGAGAGAGAGATAGAAAGAGAGAGAGCGAGAGAGAGTGAGAGATGGAGAGAGAGAGAGAGAGAGAGAGAGAGAGAGAGAGAGAGAGAGAGAGAGAGAGAGAGAGAGAGAGAGAGAGAGACCCTGTCCAGATGCTCTCCCTCTGTGGTGTACAGTAGAGGATAGTTACCTAATGTTTTCTTTGTTAATGCGTAATACGTGTTGACAACCATTGTGCACCCTTCACAATTCATATTTCACCCGTCCGATTGTGTGCGTGTGCGTGTTGTGTATGCTGTACATGCGAATGTGCCTGTATGTTAGTCTTTCCTAAAATTGAATGCCTTAGTACAGTGGCTGGGCCAAGCAGACTCCGCTGTTTCACCTCGTATGTGTTAATTACCGCTGTTCTGACAGTAGCCTTTTTATAGCCAGGCCCATTAATGAAATTACACAGGTAATGGAATTATTCGGAGGGAGAAAATGATCATTCCTCTGATACACACACACACACACCAACACACACACATACAAACACACACACACACACAGACTGCAGTGGCTTCAATGTTCTCTATCTTCCTTTGATGTCATTCAAAGCCTGTCTTGTCTGTCTCGGCTTAAAGAATAAGTGACCCAGCAAACAAAAATTGGTTCTGTGAACGTTCCCAGAACATTCATTCGTTTGCCCCAAAAGTTCTAATATACAAAAACTGTCCAGATGTGCTGATTGTTATACAACGTTTGCATAAAACATTTGCCTGAGCATTTTGCAGTAAGATAATTACACCATGTGCCTTTACTTCGGCAAAGCTGTTTTAAAGGTCAGTAATTTCATCCAACCCACTGCCCTGTACACTCACTAAAAGCACAAATCTGATGTCTTCCGCCCACAGTCTAACCAGTCGCAAAGCATGAAGTGTCTGCCCTACACCGTAAAATACTATACCTCAGGTTCTATAAGCACCACCTGCGGGGAGATGACGTTACATGTGAGATCACTGTTGAACATCAT
The DNA here is from genome assembly GCA_023634145.1 of Thymallus thymallus. NCBI lineage: Eukaryota > Metazoa > Chordata > Actinopteri > Salmoniformes > Salmonidae > Thymallus > Thymallus thymallus. Next base: position 26,404,168 of record CM042387.1, read on the forward strand.
CCTTCATGCCCCCTCATCCTTTAATACCCATTATAAACTGGGTGGTTCGAGCCCTGAATGCTGATTGGCTGACAGCTGTGGTATATCAGACTGTAACCGCTCTAATTACATTGGTAACCAGTTTATAATAGCAATAAGGCACCTCGGGGGTTTGTGGTATATGGCAAATATACCAGGTCTAAGGGCTGTGTCCAGGTCCGTCGTACATAAGAACAGCCATTAGCCGTGATATATTGGCCATATAACACACCTCCTCGGGCCTTATTGCTTAAATAGCCCCTTCATACATCCTGGAAGCACCGACCAATTAACCAATCCCCCCTCCAGAGCTATGGTTGGCTAACCAACAGCACAGTTAGAGAGGATGACCTGTCAGACTATGTTATTCATCGTATAAGGAGCTCCTATAAACCGGGAGGCGAGGCTGCCTGATGATGAAGTCCCCCTACTCTCCCCTGCCATTTCGTCCCCTAAGAGACTTAGCATAGCGATATTGGTTGTCCAGTCCCCTCACCTTCCATCCGTCTCCTTAGTACAAATCAAATCAAATCAAATGGTATTTGTCACATGTGCCAAATACAACAGGTGTAGACCATAATATGAAATGCTTACTTACAAGCCTTTAACCAAAAATGCAGTTCAAGAAATAGAGTTAAGAAAATATTTACAAAATAAACTAAAGTAAAAAATTAAAAATTACTGTAACGAGGCTATATACATGGGGTACCGATACCGAGTCAATGTGTGGGGGTACAGGTTAGTCAATGCAATTTGTACATGCATAGATAATAAACAGCAAATAGCAGCAGTGTAAATGTAAATAGTCTGGGTGGCCATTTGATTGATTGTTCAGCAGTATTGTGATGACTACCTCTGAGGGTTTAGAGCTTGAGGTAGTCACCTCATACAAGTACTTGGGGGTATGGCTAGACGGCACACTGTCCTTCTCTCATCACATATCAAAGCTGCAGGCTAAAGTTAAATCTAGACTTTTTCCTCTATCGTAATCGATCCTCTTTCACCCCAGCTGCCAAACTAACCCTGATTCAGATGACCATGCTAGATTACGGAGACATAATTTATAGACCGGCAGGTAAGGGTGTTCTCGAGTGGCTAGATGTTCTTTACCATTCGGCCATCAGATTTGCCACCAATGCTCCTTATATGACACATCACTGCACTCTATACTCCTCTGTAAACTGGTCATCTCTGTATACCCGTCGCAAGACCCACTGGTTGATGCTTATTTATAAAACCCTCTTAGGCCTCACTCCGCCCTATCTGAGATATCTACTGCAGCCCTCATCCTCCACATACAACACCCGTTCTGCCAGTCATATTCTGTTAAAGGTCCCCAAAGCACACACATCCCTGGGTCGCTCGTCTTTTCAGTTCGCTGCAGCTAGCGACTGGAACGAGCTGCAGCAATCACTCAAACTGAACAGTTTTATCTCAATCTCTTCATTCAAAGACTCAATCATGGACACTCTTACTGACAGTTGTGGCTGCTTTGCGTGATGTATTGTCATCTCTACCTTCTTGCCCTTTGTGCTGTTGTCTGATCCCAATAATGTTTGTACCATGTTTTGTGCTGCTACCACGTTGTGTTGCTACCATGCTGTGTTGTTATGTGTTGCTGCCTTGCTATGTCTTAGGTCTCCCTTTAGGAAGTGTTGTTTTGTCTCTCTTGTCGTGATGTGTGTTTGGTCTATATTTATATTTTATTTATTTATATTTTTAATCCCAGCCCCCGTCCCCGCAGGAGGTCTTTTGCCTTTTGGTAGGCTGTCATTGTAAATAAGAATTTGTTATTAACTGACTTGCCTAGTTAAATAAAGGTAAAATAAAAAATGTTAAAGTATTATGGCTTAGGGGTAGAAGCTGGTAAGGAGCCTTTTGGACCTAGACTTGGCACTCTGGTACAGCTTGCCGTGCGGTAGGAGAGAGAACAGTCTATGACTTGGGTGACAATTGTCTTTGACAATTTATTGGGCCTACCTCTGACACCGCTTAGTAAATAGGTCCTGGATGGCAGGAAGCTTGGCCCCAGTGATGTACTGGGCCGTACGCACTACTCTCTTGAGCGCCTTACTGAGCAGTTGCCATACCAGGTGGTGATGCAACCGGTCAAGATGCTCTCAATGGTGCAGCTGTAGAACTTTTTGAGGATCTGGGGACCCATGCAAAATCTTTTCAGTCTCCTGAGCAGGAAAAGGTATTGTCGTGCCCTCTTCACGACTGTCTTGGTGTGTTTGGAACATAAAAATTTGTTGTTGACACCAAGGAACTTGAAACTCTCGACCCGCTCCACTACAGCCCTTTTCCTGTAGTCCACGATCACCTCATTTCTCTTAATCATGTTGAGGGAGAGGTTGTTGTCCTGGCACCTCTGACCTCCTCCCTATAGGCTGTCTCATCGTTGTTGGTGATCAGGCCTACCACTGTTGTGTCGTCAGCGAACTTAATAATGGTGTTGGAGTCGTGCTTGGCCATGCAGTCGTGGGTGAACAGGGAGTACAGGAGGGGACTAAGCACGCACCCTTGAGGGGCCCCCGTGTTGAGGATCAGCATGGCAGATTTGTTGCTGCCTACTGGGGCGTCCAGGATCCAGTTGCAGAGGGAGTTGTTTAGTCCTAGGGTCCTTAGCTTAGTGATGAGCTTTTTGGGCACTATGGTGTTGAACGCTGAGCTGTAGTCAATGAACAGCATTCTCACAGGTGTTCCTTTTGTCCAGGTGGGAAAGGGTTGTGTGGAGTGCTATTGAAATTGCGCCATCTGTGGATCTGTTGGGGTATGCAAATTGGAGTGGGTCTAGGGTTTCTGGGATGATGGTGTTGATGTGAGCCATGCCCAGCCTTTCAAAGCTTTTCATGGCTACCGACGTGAGTGCCACGGGCGGTAGTCATTTAGGCAGGTTACCTTCGCTTTCTTGGGCACAGATAGCTCACATTCCAGATAAAGTGGTGCCATATTAGCTGTTAGGTCCCCTCCCCTCCCATCTTTCCCTTTCCTGGGTGACCTAAGAGAGGTAGTGCTGCAGCTAAAGTAGTGTGATATTATCTGAAGTAGCGCAGCAGCTAAAAGTAGTACGATATTAGCTGTCATCTCCATTTGCAGTCTGCATCCCCGATAATCGAGAGTTAGCATAGTAGCTAGAGTCCCTTCCCGTCTCTCTCTTCCCTGTATCCCCTAAGAGCTAGCAGAGGGGTGCCACATTATGGACGGAGCACGAAGAGGAGTCTCTCTATCAAATGTCTTCCTGTGGCAGAGCAACATCAAATATCTAGAGTCAAAAATTAATCAAGCCAGCTATGAGCCCTAGCCTCCGCAGCCCCAGCCTCCACACAGCAGTCTCTGCAGCAACAGCCTCCACAGCAGCAGCCTCCACAGCAGCAGCCATCTGCTCATAGAGGGAAGGGAGGGAGGCGTGAACATACCCTTTTTTTAGCAAAGGAGAGAGAGAGAGAACAGGTGACTTGAGGCTGCTTAGTCCATAAAGAGAGATGGACTACATACAGTATGGTAAAATAACAATAAGGAGGCAGGACTATGGGTGTTTCCTCACAGAGAAGGAACTAGAGAGAGAGAGAGAGAGAGAGAGAGAGAGAGAGAGAGAGAGAGAGAGAGAGAGAGAGAGAGAGAGAGAGAGGAGAGAGAGAGAGAGAGAGAGAGAGAGGGAAAATAAAAAGTTCATACGTAAAACCTTGATTTAGTACAAAATTACCTGAATGGACTATTACTACCAAGGACTATCAAGAAAAACCAAAACCTTCAGAAGAAACACAGTGGAACCTGGAAACACCATCCAACACAAAAGTTCAATCTGAACCTAATTCTGTAGCCATGAAGTAAAATACAATAATCTCTAGGTAATTGTGTTATATAAAGCTTAATAAGTAAGGCTACTAAGCTACCAAGCTGCTAGGACATTACTGACCTGAACTTGATGCAACTTCAGTTAGCACGGAAGTGTGAAGTGAGGTGGATTGAAAATTCTTGAGCCTAACAATGGCAGGAGAGTTCCCCAGCCTAACAATGGCAGGAGAGTTCCCCAGCCTAACAATGGCAGGAGAGTTCCCCAGCCTAACAATGGCAGGAGAGTTCCCCAGCCTAACAATGGCAGGAGAGTTCCCCAGCCTAACAATGGCAGGAGAGTTCCCCAGCCTAACAATGGCAGGAGAGTTCCCCAGCCTAACAATGGCAAGAGAGTTCCCCAGCCTAACAATGGCAGGAGAGTTCCCCAGCCTAACAATGGCAGGAGAGTTCCCCAGCCTAACAATGGCAGGAGAGTTCCCCAGCCTAACAATGGCAGGAGAGTTCCCCAGCCTAACAATGGCAGGAGAGTTCCCCAGCCTAACAATGGCAGGAGAGTTCCCCAGCCTAACAATGGCAGGAGAGTTCCCCAGCCTAACAATGGCAGGAGAGTTCCCCAGCCTAACAATGGCAGGAGAGTTCCCCAGCCTAACAATGGCAGGAGAGTTCCCCAGCCTAACAATGGCAGGAGAGTTCCCCAGCCTAACAATGGCAGGAGAGTTCCCCAGCCTAACAATGGCAGGAGAGTTCCCCAGCCTCCCCCACCCAAATGCCGAGGCCTTTGAAGCACCCATGGCTTATCCTGTGTAGAGGTCATTACAATAAAGTACCCCATGGATATTAAAAATAACACTGCACGGAATAAGTACAAAAAAAAGCTCCCCAAGGACAGTCCAGAGACACTATTTGCAGACTGCTACAAAGAGAGGAACATAAGCAACTTAATTTTGAAAACGAAAAACACCAAATAATGCATGGAGAGCAGAATTAGGCCAATACCCGCTAACTATCAAAATACAGAAAAGAGCTGTTAAATTCTACAACCACCAAAAAGGAAGCGATTCCCAAACCTTCCATAACAAAGCCCTCACCTACAGAGAAAACCTGGAGAAGAGTCCCCACAAACACAAACAGACCCCACAGAGCCCCAGGACAACAACACAATTAGACCCAACCAAATCATGAGAAAACAAAAAGAAAATTACAGTTGAAGTCATTAAAACTCATTTTTCAACCACTCCACAGATTTCATGTCAACAAACTATAGTCTTGGCAAGTCGGTTAGGACATCTACTTTGTGCATGACACAAGTAATTCTGCCAACAATTGTTTACAGACAGATTATTTCACTTGTAATTCACTATATTATAATTCCAGTGGGTCAGAAGTTTACATGCACTAAGTTGACTGTGCTTTTAAACAGCTTGGAAAATTCCAGAAAATGATATCATGGCTTTATAAGCTTCTGATAGGCTAATTGACTAATTTGAGTGAATTGGAGGTGTACCTGTGGATGTATTTCAAGGCCTAACTTCAATCTCAGTGCCTCTTTGCTAGACATCATGGGAAAATCAAAGCCAATACCTCTGAAAAAAAATTGTAGACCTCCACAAGTCTGGTTCATCCTTGGGAGCAATTTCCAAACACCTGAAGGTACCACATTCATCTGTACAAACAATAGTACATAAGTATAAACACCATGGGACCACGCAGCCGTCATACAGCTCAGGAAGGAGCTGCATTCTGTTTCCTAGAGATGAACGTATTTTGGTGCGAATCAATCCCAGAACAACAGCAAAGGACCTTGTGAAGATGCTGCAGGTACAAAAGTATCTATATCCACAGTAAAATGAGTCCTATATCGACATAACCTTAATGGCCACTCAGCAAAGAAGAAGCTACTGCTCCAAAACCACCATAAAAAAGCCAGACTACAGTTTGCAACTGCACATGGGGACAACAATCATATTTTTGGGAGAAATGTCCTCTGGTCTGATGAAACAAAAATAGAGCTGTTTTGACCATAATGACCATTGTTATGTTTGGAGGAAAAAGGGGGAGGCTTGCAAGCCGAAGAACACCATCCCAACCGTGAAGCACGGGGGTGGCAGCATCATGTTGTGGGGGTGCTTTGCTGCAGGAGGGACTGGTGCACTTCACAAAAAAGATGGCATGAGGAAGAAAAATTATGTGGATATATTGAAGCAATATGTCAAGACATCAGTCAGGAAGTTAAAGCTTGGTCGCAAATGGGTCTTACAAATGGACAATGACCCCAAGCATGCTTCCATAGTTGTGGCAAAATGGCTTAAGGACAACAAAGTCAGTGCCATCACAAAGTGGCCATCACAAAGCCCTGACCTCAATCCTATAGAACATTTGTGGGCAGAACTTAACAAACCTGACTCAGTTACACAAGTTCAGTGAAGAGGAATGGGCCAAAATTCACCCAACTTATTGTGGGAAGCTTGCGGAAGGCCACCTGAAATGATTGACCCAAGTTAAACAATTTAAAGGCAATTCTACCAAATACTAATTGAGTGTATGTAAACTTCTGACCCACTGGGAATGTGATGCTAGAAATAAAAGCTGAAATAAATAATTTTCTCTACTATTATTCTGACATTTCACATTCTTAAAATAAAGTGGTGATCCTAACTGACCTAAGACAGGGAATTTTTACTAGGATTAAATGTCAGGAATTGTGAAAAACTGAGTTTAAATATATTTCACTAAGGTATAAGTAAACTTCCGACTTCAACTGTATTTGACATGTTGGAAAGAATTAACAAAAAAAAAGAGCAAACTACAATGCTATTTGGCCCTAAACATAGAGTGCACAGTGGCAGAATACCTGATCACTGTGACTGACCCAAACTTAAGGAAAGCTTTGACTATGTACAGACTCAGTGAGCATAGCCTTGCTATTGAGAAAGGCCACAGTAGGCAGAACTGGCTCTCAAGAGAAGACAGGTTATGTGCACACTGCCCACAAAATGAGGTGGAAACTGAGCTGCACTTCCTAACCTCCTGCCAAATGAATAACCATATTAGAGACACATATTTCCCTCAGATTACATAGATCCACAAAGAATTCGTAAACAAACCCAATTTTGATAAACTCCCATATCTACTGGGTGAAATACCACAGTGTTCCATCACAGCAGCAAGATGTGTGACCTGTTGCCACAAGAAAATGGAACAAACACCATTGTAAATACAACCCATATTTATGTTTATCTATTTTCCCATTTGTACTTTAACTATTTGCACATCGTTACAACACTGTATATATACTGTACATAATATGACATTTGAAATGTCTTTAATCTTTTGGAACGTCTGAGTGTAATGTTTACTGTTCATTATTATTGTTTACTATCTACTTCACTTGCTTTGGAAATGTTAACATATGTTTCCCATGCCAATAAAGCCCTTGAGAGAGAGAGAGAGAGAGAGAGAGAGAGAGAGAAAGAATGATAGAAAGAAAGAAAGAAAAAAGAAAGAAAGAATGAAAGCGATATGATGATGATGATGATGATGATGATGATGATGATGATGGGAGAGCTGCTGGATAACAGCATATTTCAAAATAGCTTCCATGTTTCTAAAAATGAAATGTTCTGCGTTTCTTCACCTTTCTTCACCTTTATTCTCTATCTCTCTCTCTCTCTCTCTTTCTCTCTCTCACACACACACACTCTCACATACACTCTCTCTCTGTCTATCTTTTTCTCCGTCCCTTGTGTGATGAATTTCATCAAAAGAGGTCAATAGATATCTGAAATCTTGTTCACTTTTCACTGAAATAAATCAATTTTGGTTTCGGGTCACTCTCCCCTCTCTCTTCTCTTGTGGTAGGTGGTGGATACACTGTCTATCTGGTTGAGCAGACCACTCTGACACACACACCCACATGCAGGCACGCAAACACGCACACACACACACACATACACACACGCAGAGACACACACACACAGAGACACACAAACAGAGACACACACACAGAGACACACATACATGCACGCAGAGAGACACACACAGAGAGACACACACACACACACAGACATACACACAGAGACAGACAGACACAGAGAGACACACACACACACACACACAGACATACACACAGAGACAGACACATAGAAGCAGAGACACACACACACACACACACACTTCCAGCAACCACTTCTTCCTTCATAAGGAAGGATTCCCAGCCCAGCTCTCAGCCCCCCGGATGGAGAGACAAGGTCAATAGTAATAAAGTGTACAGAGTGCAGACTGATAACTCCTCTGTAAACAGTCCTGAAATAAAAAGCCGAGCCCAGTCCGACAGGGCCATTGAGATTGGCTTGGCCTCTCCCACACTGCTTCTCTATAGCGACATATGGCCTGACCAGGCAGGTCAATATTTCTGTCATTGTTCTGCTTTATCTTATTCTGTTGTTTACCGTTGTGAAGGCCTAGTAGAGGAATGAAATGATGCAATCCTTATCATCTGTAATGTATATACATATTTGTGAGACTCGTTGATAATACTGAATTTCTTGACTTTGAGGCATGAAACAAAATCCAGCTTGGTATTAGCCGCGATTTAGGAACTGCCAACAACAGGGACAGTTATAACACAGGGACGTCACCTGTTTGAGATATCACATTATCACTCGCTATGGGGTGGTAGAGGCATGTGATATTCAACGGTAGGTAGTGGGTTGTGTGTGTTTGTGGTGGTTGGTTTGTGACCACATGCCCCAGATTGCAACCACCAAAGAATGTCCCGCATTTGTTTAAAAAGTTGTCATAATATTTTGTTTTCACATAGTAGGATTGCCTAGCATGTTGTGTACACCTATCTATTAATCCACTGCTGGCTTGCTTTCCCCACAAATTAGTGTCTGATTGTGAGTGAGTGACTGAATTTCTGTGAGTTTCTATGGAAACTATAATGCTGCCTCTGCATCGCTTGCTGCAGTTGCATCAGCTTAAATTTTGTGCGCACTTTCCCGAGTAGTCTAAACATAAATACACCCAGTAGCTTGATCAGGCTAACTTGCAAACTCGCTATAGCTAAACTGGTAGGTCTGGCTAACTAGCTCAGAAATTGATGGATCGCTCACTACTGCCACCTGCTGGATCACCAGGGGTTTGCACCATTCATTACAATTAGTGGTTCACAAAATGCAGTGACCTTCATACAACATAACTATGTCGCCTTTTGATCCATTAACCATTAAACATTTTTTTTTATTATGTCCACTGTCCTGTAATATCGTCCCCATGTCTTGCACTTGGGCTTTTTAGATGTGATCACCCTACTCACCACCCACAGCTGGTGTCATGCTGGCTCTTCTAGGTGATAATGAAGACACACACACACAAAGACACGCACAAAGAAACACACACCACACACTCAGAGACACAGACACACACACACATACACGCTTCAGTGGCTTCAATGTCCTCTATCTTCCTTTGATGTCATTTAAAACATGCCTTGTCTGTCCTTCGGCCTGAAGATGAAGTGATACAGTATACTGATGCTGTGCTGACTGAGGGTTATTATACACATGATTCACTATGACACAGCACAATCACACACTAATTGGCCACATGGACAGTTGAATGCGGAGTCCCAAATAGCACCCTATTCCCTTTATAGTGCAGTACTATATTTTATTGATCAATTAGGGAAAAGGGTGCCATTTTGGACGCATCCACTGACTGGACCAACAAGATCTCATAGTTTAACTTCTAAATTCTACGTATTATGGACAAACATTTATTTTTGAGGCATTCATTACAGGGTTAATTCCGTGTGGTTACAGGCTTAAAACAGAAACAACTCAAAGGTTAACAGTTTATGCATTAATTCCGAGTGGTTAAGATTAAGGCCATGGTTTGGAGAACGGAAAAATAAATTCGAAAAAATGTGCTATTAACATCAGGTATTCTACTGGCTTGCTAGAGCATTGTGAACTGCTGTGGAGCAGTAGTCAGAGCAGCACGCCTCCGAGCAACATGAGTTCATGCCAGTGCTGGGCAATAGCTTTTCTCTTTTTTTGTGAGTGCCCAGGAAGGTATACAGTGGGGAGAACAAGTATTTGATACACTGCTGATTTTGCAGGTTTTCCTACTTACAAAGCATGTAGAAGTCTGTAATTTTTATCATAGGTACTCTTCAACTGTGAGTGACGGAATCTAAAACAAAAATCCAGAAAATAACATTGTATGATTTTTAAGTAATTAATTTGCATTTTATTGCATGACATAAGTATTTGATACATCAGAAAAGCATAACTTAATATTTGGTAAAGAAACCTTTGTTTGCAATTACAGAGATCATATGTTTCCTGTAGTTCTTGACCAGGTTTGCACACACTGCAGCAGGGATTTTGGCCCACTCCTCCATACAGACCTTCTCCAGATCCTTCAGGTTTTGGGGCTGTCGCTGGGCAATACGGACTTTCAGCTCCCTCCAAAGATGTTCTATTGGGTTCAGGTCTGGAGACTGGCTAGGCCACTCCAGGACCTTGAGATGCTTCTTACGGAGCCACTCCTTAGTTGCCCTGGCTGTGTGTTTCGGGTCGTTGTCATGCTGGAAGACCCAGCCACGACACATCTTCAATGCTCTTACTGAGGGAAGGAGGTTGTTGGCCAAGATCTTGCGATACATGGCCCCATCCATCCTCCCCTCAATACGGTGCAGTCGTCCTGTCCCCTTTGCAGAAAAGCATCCCCAAATAATGATGTTTCCACGTCCATGCTTCACGGTTGGGATGGTGTTCTTGGGGTTGTACTCATCCTTCTTCTTCCTCCAAACACGGCGAATGGAGTTTAGACCAAAAAGCTCTATTTTTGTCTCATCAGACCACATGACCTTCTCCCATTCCTCCTCTGGATCATCCAGATGGTCATTGGCAAACTTCAGACGGGCCTGGACATGCGCTGGCTTGAGCAGGGGGACCCTGCGTGCGCTGCAGGATTTTAATCCATGACGGCGTAGTGTGTTACTAATGGTTTTCTTTGAGACTGTGGTCCCAGCTCTCTTCAGGTCATTGACCAGGTCCTGCCGTGTAGTTCTGGGCTGATCCCTCACCTTCCTCATGATCATTGATGCCCCACGAGGTGAGATCTTGCATGGTGCCCCAGACCGAGGGAGATTGACCGTCATCTTGAACTTCTTCCATTTTCTAATAATTGCGCCAACAGTTGTTGCCTTCTCACCAAGCTATTGCCTATTGTCCTGTAGCCCATCCCAGCCTTGTGCAGGTCTACAATTTTATCCCTGATGTCCTTACACAGTTCTCTGGTCTTGGCCATTGTGGAGAGGTTGGAGTCTGTTTGATTGAGTGTGTGGAAAGGTGTCTTTTATACAGGTAATGAGTGGAGAACAGGAGGGCTTCTTAAAGAAAAACTAACAAGTCTGTGAGAGCCGGAATTCTTACTGGTTGGTAGGTGATCAAATACTTATGTCATGCAATAAAATGCAAATTAATTATTTAAAAATCATACAATGTGATTTTCTGGATTTTTGTTTGTCTCTGACAGTTGAAGTGTACCTATGATAAAAATTACAGACCTCTACATGCTTTCTAAGTAGGAAAACCTGCAATATCGGCAGTGTATCAAATACTTGTTCTCCCCACTGTATATCGAAGTTTTCAGGACCTTTTCAAACGTTTGAAATGGAAGTCTATTTCTAGTGATCAGCCTGGACCTCTAGCTGGCGGTTGAAAAGTTGAAATGATAAGAGTTTCTCTGTGGTGGCATCCCTTGGTGTGTGTGTGTGTGTGTGTGTGTGTGTGTACGCGCCTGTCACTCTGCAATGGCCGGGCGAATCAGAGTGGCAGAGTGATAAGGGTTGGATAAAGGCGACTAAGACCACACACACAAAATACACACACAAACACACCCACCCATACATACACAAATGTTTTCCACATTACTTTTCCTAGCTAGTTCATTCCAGACCTATGGATGCTCCATATTTTAATTGTAATTGTAATTTACTGCTCTTTCTTGAGTATTAATAAGTGATGTCTTTCATGTGGTAATTGATACATTAATTTATCATAATGTATAAGAAGGTGTATTTTTTGCTTACTGGAAAAATAGAAACAAAATTGCACATACACGTACATAAGATTATACATTTGATAGTTATCCAGTGATGTTGCGTTGGTATTGCCGAGGCCAGAACTACAGTACACTGGAAAGGTAGGTTGTAATGAACCACCTCTCAGGCATTGTCCAATCATAGAAGAGTCAATAAAGAGGGCAGAATCCAAGAGGCTAAGAGGAGAAGAGTCTCCACGTAAAAGAGTTTAACATTAATCCTGACAGAGAGAGAAAGAGGTACTGAAGCCCTCTTGTCCTTTACAGCCACTTTAACCCTTTGAGTGCCTACTTGTCAACAGTAGGGTTTGCCATGAATGATAGCATTGAAGTCAAACACTACTGTAAAAGAAACACGTGTTGATGAGTGTGAGAAAGTGCGTCATTGCATAGTAGAATCTCAATAAGGGTTCTCAAAATAGTCATTCTATTACATTAGAAATAGAATGAATAGAATGGGCGTCCCCATTCAAGTCGATGGGCGGCAGGTAGCCTAGTGGTTAGAGCGTTGGGCCAGTAACCATAAGGTTGCTGGTTTGAATACCCAAGCCGACAAGGTGAAAAACCTGTTGTTGTGTCCTTGAGCAAGGTACTTAACCCTAATTTGCTCCAGGGGTGCTGTACTACTATGGCTGACCTTGTAGAACAATGTAGGCTGTCATTGAACATTTGAATTTGTTCTTAACTGACTTGCCTAGTTAAATAAAAAGAAAATATGTAAAAGTCAGTTGTGGCATAACGGATGGACTGGCATCCATTGTGAGTGTACCTGTACTCTGAGTCGCTATTCACTTCATAAACAAGTACAATGGCCACCGTGGGGGAAAACAACTGCCCTTTGCCTTCTGCACACATTCAAGATTGCCTAGATTTACGTAGTTATTACCTCTAAACAAAACAACTTTTGGGGGTTATCATAGCCTTACAATGTTGTTTTGACTATTGCTTGAAAAGCCACTAAAAATATATTTTGTTGTGTTAGCTAAATGGTAAATGTTCTATTCTCCTTTTATACTTGCATGGGCATCTGCAGTAGCTCCGATCGAGCCCGAGCAGACAAGGTTTCTCTTAGCACTTACAGGACAAGTACGGGGGTGCGGAGCGGGGGAGGGAATTATTTAAGAGAACCCTAGAGTGCTCGTTTCTTGTTTCTAATAGTTTTCATAGGAACTGGGAGGCTGCCAAGCTTTAAAATTGCCACCATCAATCAAGGTGGTTTTAAAGAATGCAACAAGCAATTTCATGGACTTTTCTTTTGACTTCTTTCTCTACGAGCTCCCAAACATTATTCCCATCAGCTTCTTGTCTTAGTACCACCGCATTTTCTCTGCCTCTCTCTCTCTCTCTCTCTCTCTCTCTCTCTCTCTCTCTCTCTCTCTCTCTCTCTCTGTCTCTCTCTGTCTCTCTCTCTCTCTCTCTCACATTCTCTCTCTCTCTCACATTCTCTCTCTCTCTCTCTCACATTCTCTCTCTCTCTCTTTCTCACTCGCTCGCTCTCTCGCTCCCTCTCTCTCTCTTTCTCGCTCGCTCTCTCTCTCGCTCTCTCTCTCTCTCTCGCTCTCTCTCTCTCTCGCTCTCTCTCTCTCTCGCTCCCTCTCTCTCTCTCTCTCTCTCTCTCTCTCTCTCTCTCTCTCTCTCTCTCGCTCCCTCTCTCGCTCTCTCTCTCTCTCTCTCTCTCTCTCTCTCTCTCTCTCTCTCTCTCTCTCTCTCTCTCTCTCTCTCTCTCTCTCTCTCTCTCTCTCTCTCTCTCTCTCTCTCTCTCTCTCTCTCTCTCTCTCTCTCTCTCATGCTGAAGACACATTTCAGTTGAATGCATTCAGTTGTACAACTGACTAGTATCCCCCTTTCCCTTCCCTTTCCCTTTCTCTTACTATTTCCTGTATTTCACATTCCCACTTTTAGATCCTGGGTGTTACCTTGCTTCGAAAAGGAGCGAAATAGAGGGGAACAAAGAAATGTGAGAAAGAACTACTTTGCTTTGAAGGCTTCGGCTTAGCAAGTTAAAAAACACCTGGGAATTAGTGGTGACGGCTACCTGTAACTGAGACTGAAGGCAAGAGAGACTTAACATGTCTCATCTTAACATGTTCTCACTTCTCACTTCTCACTGGCAAATGGCCACAACAAGACTCAATTCAATCTTCTTGCACCAATTCAATGATGTATCTTTCTTCCCAAATGGTACTCTATTCCCTATTCAGTGCACTACTTTTGACCAGGGCCCATAGGGAAGCACCCTGTGTCTTTGACAACAATGATCAACACATTCCACTACCTGTTCTCAGAAGAACCATGTCAGTGAGAAAAATTGGCCTCCTCAGAGATTGGAACTCTTAAACACTAGAACCGCTAAAGTAATCTTTTTGACTGCCAATACATTTTTTAAATGTAATACTCTGCCATTTTTTAAGTAATTCCCCCCCTCTGTCTTTGAGTTTTCCTAAATACGTCTATGTAATGCACGTCTATGACTGTTAGAATCTTAATATCACAAACAGAACTGGAGTTAAAATCAGTTTAACGAGGGCATGTCATTTTATATATATTTTTTTCCCATTGCCCCTTCTTCTCTTGACATTATGGCCTTCTCCGTCCCTTCTTCCAACAGTTGAAAGTGCAGTGCCCAGCTGATAATCACCCTGATAATTGCCTTAAATATATTGAAACTCATTTCACACAGATTAACAACAGATTAACTAAATGAAGTAAAGTATGATGGGGGAGAATGGGTAAGTTGATGAGTGAGGGGAAGCAAACAATGAATAATTATGTAATCACCAATTGTGAATGAAGAACAGGGCAGGACATTCTATTGTACTGATCACTTCTAATTATAATCTTAAAACGGCATGTACCTTATATCAGTCCACCGAATTAAAGCACTCTTACCAGTCTACTCTGGCCTACTTGGAGTAGGCTACACAGTGAGAGCGTGCGTACTTGTACATGCTGAAATGCTTTAATAAAACCACATAAGCAGCAGGTGAGGTAGTGAAAGAGAATGTGGTGATGAGGCTTGTGGAACCTTACGTTGGCAAGGGGAGAAATGTAACCAAGGACAATTTCTTCACTTCACTGTCATTGGAGAACAAGTTGCTTGCAAAGAAAACAAGTCTGGCTGGCACCCTGAACAAAGTGAGACGGGAGCTCCCTTCCTCTGAGCAAAATAAGGTACCTGCACAGACGTTGTCCTCAACAACGGTGCTAAAGAATGACTAGATGACAGGGACACAATACAGAGAAAACCGGAGACTATTAAGTACTACAACAAAACAAAGGTATGTCAAAGTGTGTCAAGCAAGTGAAAGTTACGAAAGCTTTGTCAAATGTTACGCTAAATAACGGCTAAATGAAATCCAGTTGGTGTCATCGCGTGAAGACGCACACAAAATAATTGACTATTTTTGACTGCTATCGGCACTGGAGGTCGAGTGCGGGGAGCCGGCACGGGACGTACCGGACTGGGGAGGCGCACTGGATGTCGGGTACGTGGAGCCGGCACTGGAAGCACCTGGCTGGGCGCACGCATTGGAGGTCTGGTGCGGGGAGCCGGCACGGGACGTACCGGACTGGGGAGGCACACCGGATGTCGGGTGCGTGGAGCCGGCACAGGAAGCACCTGGCTGGGCGCACGCACTGGAGGTCGGGTGCGGGGAGTAGAGCAGAGGTCTGGACCCGGACTGGACATCGGTGAAGCGGACTGCTCTGGCATGGAAGTGGAGCCGACGACCGGACCCGGACTGGGCTCCAGTGAAGCGGAATGCTCTGGCACGGGAGTGGAGCCGACTACCGGACCCAGACTAGGCACTGGAGGAGTGGACTGCTCTGGCAGGGAGGTGGAGTAGACGACCGGACCCGGACTGGGCACCGGTGGAGCGGACTGCTCTGGCACGGGAGTGGAGTAGACGACCGGACCCGGACTGGACCACTCCGCCATCTCCCTCTCGACCTCTTCCTCTATCTCCCTCAACTCCTCCAGAACCTCTCCAAAATGCTCCTCCAAATACTCCTCCTGCTCCTTGCTCTGCGCCCCCCAGTTGTACTTCGGCCTCTCCATGCTCCACAGGGTGGTGGTATTGGCTCTCCCTCACTGTAGCCAGACCACCCCCATAGCCCCCCCCAAAAAATTAGCTTGGGGTTGTTTTCGGGCTTTTCGCCGATTGGCGCGTCATTCATGACGCAGCACTTCCTCTCTCTCAGTCTCTCCCCAGTTACGCGGCTTGGTCTCGTACTGGTGGGTCATTCTGTCACGAGAGGGTGCAGCGAGAGACCAAAACGCAGCGCAGGGTTAGTAGTTTGACATATTTATTATACTATGTAATATTTATATATATATTCTATGTATAATAAAACACAAATGATGAACTACTGATCAAACAAACACAATATCAACAACGTAACAACAATGCACACTTACGTTCACCGTGACTTGCGAAATACATATAATGACCCACACTCCAGTGTGAAACATACAAACCTATGTAGGATCCTTAATTAGAGACGATGCGCTGCAGCTGCCTCTAATTAGGGATCCAACACAAACCACGACCAGAAACAGAAAGAATAGAACTGTCAGACTCTGACCATGGCTACATAGAGAAGCAAATATGCTTCTCTATGGCAAGAGCCTGACAGATGTTTAGGCTACTGATGTTTTCATCATTTGACATCTTGGTGGTTGGGGTATACAGTATATATATTTTTTGTCATTATAAAAATAAGCTGTTACCGTTCCAACACATATGCTTTTTGTTTCATTGTTGTAACAAAGTCACTCCACGAAAATAGTTTAGAATACAGTAATTTTTTAAAATTTAACCTTGGAGCAAATTAGGGTTAAGTGCCTTGCTCAAGGACACATCGACAGGTTTTTCACCTTGTCGTCTCGGGTATTCAAACCAGCGACCTTTCAGTTACTGACCCAACGCTCAAATACTATTTTTTTATTCTAAAGTTACGCAAGGTCTTCATAAACACTTTTTCCACATTTTGTTCTGTTACAGCCTGAATTTTAAATGGATTAAATTGAGATTGTTTGTCACTGACTTACACACAATACCCCATAATGTCAAACTGGAATTATGTTATTATTATATTTATACACTACCATTCAAAAGTTTAGAGTCACTTAGCAATGTCCTTGTTTTTTGTCCATTAAAATAACATCAAATTGATCATAAATACAGTGTAGACATTGTTGATGTTGTAAATGACAATTGTAGCTGGAAACGGCTGATTTTTTATGGAATATCTACATAGGCGTTCAGAGGCCCATTATCAGCAAACATCACTCCTGTGTTCCAATGGCACGCTGTGTTAGCTAATCCAAGTTTATCATTTAAAAAGCCTACCGTAAAATGCTTACTTATAAGCCCTTAACCAACAATGTGTTTTTTAAGAACAATATTTACTAAATAAACAAAAGTTTTAAAAAAGTAACACAATAAATAAATAAATAAAATAACAATAACGACGCTATATACAGGGGGTACCGGTACCACAAATCCAGATAGTAACTAGTTGATTAATTGTTCAGCAGTCTTATGGCTCAGTTGCTGGAGACAAAGGAAACCTCTCAGGATTCAGTCTGCTTTCCACCAGACATTAGGAAATGAATTCACCTTTCAGCAGGACAATACCCTACACAAGAAATGCTTGCCGGAGAATTACTGATTGTTGCCGTGATTGCGCTGCTGAGTTCAGATTGACGTTACAGTTTTGACTTAAATCTGCTAGACTTGAAATATGTTGAGGCAATGAAAATGGTTGTCTAGCAATGACCAACAAACAATTTGACAGAGCTTGAAGTTAATATTGGGCAAATATTGTACAATCCAGCTATGCAAAGCTCTTAGAGACTTACACAGAAAGACTCGCAGCTGTAATCACTGCCAAAGGTGGTCTAACGTTGACTCAGGGGTGTGAATACTTATGTAAATTAGATATTTCTGTATTTAACTTTCTATAAATTTGACAAAATGTATAAAAACAAGTTTTCACTTTGTCAATATGGGGTATTGTGTGTAGATGGGCGATATATGTTTTATATTTAACACATTTTGAATTCAGGTTGTAACACAACAAAATGTGGAAATGTCGAATAAGTAAAAGGGTATGAATACACATGCACTCAACACTCTTCAAGGCTCTCTCCCTCTCTCTATCTCCTTCTCTCTCTCTCTCGATCACTCTCTCTCGCTCTCTCTGAATTCTTCACTATATCCTCTTCTCTCTCTTTCCTCCTCCTCTATTCCCTCTCTCCTCTATTCCCTCTCTCCTCTATTCCCTCTCTCCTCTTCCTGATGACAGCCTTCATCTTTCCTCTCTAACAGACAGTAGGGGGTAGTGGTGGGTGTCGACTAGGGTCGGCGAGTAGACAGGAAAGTCCACCGATGTACCAGTCATTAGAAAAGAACTGAACCAGACTCAGAAATCATTATCCACTATAAGCTGGCACAGACAGTACAGTTATCTCTTCTCTCTCTCCCCTCCTCTCTGTCTCTCACCTCTCTCTCTTACTCTCCCTCTCTCAGAAAACATTATCCACTATAAGCTGGCACAGGCAGCTCTCTCTCTCCCTCTACCCCCCCTCCCCCAATCTCTCTCTTCCATGTCCTCTCTGCCTTCTCTTCAATAAAAACAACTTAATTCACAAACGGTTATAAAGGTTATAAACAACATAACTTATAGCTAGGACTTGATATAACATCACAATATATACAATTATTTAATCAAAACTTGCTCGACATTTAGAGCACATCAGCTCAATGGAATGAATATGGTCTATTTAAGCAATAAGAGGGGGTTTGGTATATGGCCAATATACCACTGCTAAGGGCTGTTACATCCCGCCCTCTGCGGACGCCAACACAGCGTGTGACGTCATCCACTCTGTTATCGCGAGGTTACAGACAGCGCATCCCAGTGCCTTCTTTGCCTTTTCGGGGGATTTTAACCATGCATCTCTTTCTTCAACGCTGCCCACGTTCAAACAGTTCGTGAAGTGCCCAACCAGGAATAATACAACTCTGGACTTGTTATATGCTAATGTGAAGGATGCATACAACTCCACTGCACTCCCTCCCCTCGGTAGATCGGATCACAACCTTGTCCACCTCACCCTACTCTACAGGCCTATGGTCCAACAGCAGCCTGCGACCACTAGGACTATTAGGCTATTATAAACTGGTTAGCAATGTAATTAGAACAGTAACAACTTTTTGTCATACACATGGTATACGGTCTGATATACCAATGCTTTCAGCGAATCAGCTTTCAGCGAATCAGCATTCAGGATTCTCGGTGGGGCACACACCACACACACACACACACACACACACACACACACACACACACACACACACATACACCCACCTTGGCATGGGACCTTGGAGGAGACAGGAGTCGTTGATTACCTAACTGACAGCGGTATTGAGACAACCTTCTGCTGGAATACGACAATGTGAAGACGAGATGAATAGGTGGCGTGGGCACAGACTGGCAGATAGTGAGAACGTCATATCATTTCTGAGGCTCTGCATCTGTGCATATGGCTCTCTTTCCTTCCCTCTCTCACCTAGGCTATATGGGTCTCTTCAGGTGCTACATTATCAGGATTGTTATGATTGCATGACTTTTATAAAGGCTTTTGGTTGAGTGACATCTCCTGTGTTCTGTCCCTCTCTTTTCTTTCTCTCACCTAGGGCTTCTGGGAGGTTCACATCTTCACAAGTTTTGTCAGTAGGATTGTTATCAGGAGTGTAGAATTGAAGCTCTAGACTTTCATGTCTTGTACGGAGACTTTGGTTGTGTGACATCCTCTTTGTTCAGAGCAAAGGCAAAGGATCAATATGTCATCGAGCTCATTTGTACCACGCTTCAGTTACTATCTTTGTCCTGTGTCCTATGCTGCCGTCCCTAGAGTGCTGGCTTGCTATATCTACTCACATTCCTTGTCTGTCACTTTACATTTATCAATTGATTATAATTAGAGGTGACAGTGAACCTTGCAACACAGCCGTCTGTTAATAATTTCCATGGTACAACTGAATGGTAAGCAGAGACTGCGTATTGACACTTTATAAATGTTTAAGTAGGATGAGATCGATTACATTAGGTCTAATGAGGGATGATTGATTGGTGCATACTCATCATGAGAGGATCTTCAACCAGTAATTGACGCCAGGAGCATAGGATGTGTGAGATCCTATGACAACACACACTGCTTAGAGATTGACACCCTTACAGGTAGTGAACAAGGTAGTGCATTAGACTACAAATAAAGACTGCAGACGTGTCTGCCAACCGCCAAGAGATTTTTAAAATGTATTTCCTCATCCTCGCTCCCTTCTATTCCCTCATGGTCTCTGGTGAGGGCAGGTTGATAGAGGATTGTCTACAGGTCTCTGGTGAGGGCAGGTTGATAGAGGATTGTCTACAGGTCTCTGGTGAGGGCAGGTTGAGAGAGGATTGTCTACAGGTCTCTGGTGAGGGCAGGTTGATAGAGGATTGTCTACAGGTCTCTGGTGAGGGCAGGTTGATAGAGGATTGTCTACAGGTCTCTGGTGAGGGCAGGTTGATAGAGGATTGTCTACAGGTCTCTGGTGAGGGCAGGTTGAGAGAGGATTGTCTACAGGTCTCTGGTGAGGGCAGGTTGATAGAGGATTGTCTACAGGTCTCTGGTGAGGGCAGGTTGATAGAGGATTGTCTACAGGTCTCTGGTGAGGGCAGGTTGATAGAGGATTCCCAATGATATATAGAGGAGGACACTAGCTGCAGGTTGGACGCTACAGGACGACATACTACATAGTCAGAACAGTATCCTAACAACAGCAGACTCCAACCCCACAGCAATTTACCACATTGTACTACAGAACATGTTACTTCTCCTGAAGCTGTGGTTCTACCTCTACAGAACATGCTACTTCTCCTGAAGATGTGGTTCTACCTCTACAGAACATGTTACTTCTCCTGACGCTGTGGATCTACCTCTACAGAACATGTTACTTCTCCTGAAGATGTGGTTCTACCTCTACAGAACATGTTACTTCTCCTGAAGATGTGGTTCTACCTCTACAGAACATGTTACTTCTCCTGACGCTGTGGATCTACCTCTACAGAACATGCTACTTCTCCTGAAGATGTGGATCTACCTCTACAGAACATGTTACTTCTCCTGAAGCTGTGGTTCTACCTCTACAGAACATTACTTCTCCTGAAACTGTGGTTCTACCTCTACAGAACATGTTACTTCTCCTGAAGCTGTAGTCTTCAATAGCTGGGGCAGGACCTTGGAGAGATAAGCTATTTGCTGACGCTTTTATCTCCATGGTGCGACTATAACGTGTACATTCCTGTGTGCTGGGCAGTTTTCTATCTCCCTGGCATCAGAGGTGGAGAGGGAGCATGGTTCACACTGCTAAGAACTCTCCCTGAATGCCCCCCAAAAAACAAGTGACTCTCCCCTATATGGCCTCCCGAGTGGCGCAGCGGACTAAGGCACTGCATCTCAGTGCTAGAGGCGTCATTACAGACCCTGGTTAAATTCTAGGCTGTATAACAATCTGGCCGTGATTGGGAGTCCCATAGGGACGTCGTTATGAATCTAAACATGGTACTTTAAAAAGTTAGATGTACTTTTCCACCCTAGAGTAAGCCTACCTGCTGCTACTCTTCTTCCGTGGCTTAACCCAACGAGAGAAGGTCCCCACTGGACACACACTGGTTGAATCAACGTTGTTTTCACGTAATTTCAATGAAATTACATTGAACCAACGTGGAGTAGATGTTGAATTGACGTCTGTGCCCAGTGGGTCATAAGTTCTTCCCTAAAAGCTGTTTGGGTTTAAAACATCTTCTATATTACAGAATTGATAGCGACATAATTAGATTACTACCCAAGCAATGTAAATGTTTTGTCTTCTCTGCTATACAAGGTTGTAGCTCAGCCTCTGAATGTCATAGAAATGAAAATATCCCTATATGCATCAGAATCATTACTTTCCCAGGTATTTTACATCTTGTTTCTAGCATAAAGCATCACTGACCGATGCGCTATTATAGATCACTTTATATAATCGTATCTATTTTATTTTATTTAAAATCTTAAGCTAACAAGGGCTAGGCCTGTGCCTTTTGCCATTTTCTTAAAATAAAGGTAGGCCTATGGCATATCTTCACATACCCCCTCAATTTGCGTCCTGGTTTCAACTTAACACACCAAGCAGTTCACTGACATGACACGGAGGTAAGCTATTGCGTGGAGAAATTGTCCGTCAAATCTATGGATGGCAGCCTATAGCCTAATTTGGTCTGTCAAACAAGCAGGCCTACCTACTATTTCTTAAATAGGAAGATATAGGCTTCATCACAAATCCCTCTTGTTGCTACTAAAGTCGAATTAAAATGAAGACGGTTTAAATGAATAAGGCCTACTTGAATTAGCCTCTTTTCAGCAACATGAGCTGTCCATTTCCAAATGATTGTGCGGCCGCTTCCGCTTCAAGTTTCAGCACCACAATGTAAGTTACTTGAATTGGATTATTGTGAGGTCAATAACTCTGAAAATGTGCTTCATCATGGGCATGGAACACATTGTTTTTATTAAAATTATGGATCATTTGATTGAGACCGCAATATAGCTTATAGGTGCACTTGATAAATTGCGTGCCCAGCGGAGAATCAGAGATGAGGGGCGGCAATATACAGCTTAATAAGCAATAGAGAAATCTAGAAATATCCTCAATTGCAAATTACATGAGGAAAAAAAATACTAAACCCTCCCCCTGACTGAAATAGAAAAAGCATGGCCCTCCAACATTTTCCTCCATGTCCCCATTCTGTAAATTGTGAACAATCCCTAACAAGATCCCATACATTTGGATAATGGCTAGTCTTGTTGGTGGGTGTGAACTCAAACACCCTATATTTTATTAAAGGGATACTTTGGGATTTTGGCAATAATGGTCTTTATCTACTTCCCCGCATTCAGATGAACTTGTGGGTCCCATTTTGGGGTCTCTGCGTGCAGTATGACTTCCAGTCATTGCGATAAATGCTAGCTAGCATTGGCTTGCGAAACTACATCTAACTTCTGTCATAGTGGACGTAGAAACATAAAAACGGTATGCACAAGTTCATCTGACTCTGGGGGAGTAGATAAATGGCTTCAATGCCAAAATACTGAACTATACCTTTAATCCATAATTCCCCATAAACATGAAAGCAGATTCTCATCAAGGAAAAGGTGAGGTTTGGGTGGATATATGTGGTTTAGACCTGTCCTGCATCCCAAATGGCAGCGTATTCCCTATTTAGTTCAGTACTTTTGACCAGGGCCCATAGGGCTCTGGTCAAAAGTAGTGCATTATATAGGGGATAGAGTGTCATTTGGGACGCAGTCTTGGTGTCAAGCCAAGGGAGCTGGAACTGATGGTGAGAATAATTAATGAACTGAAATAGACTGTGCATTAGAGCCGGGACTGGGATGTTAATTGACTATGATACTTGGGCTGGTGCATCTCAGCCTCAGGGTGCTCTGTCCCTAATCTCTCTCTTTTACTCCTCGCTTTGCGCTTTCTCTCTTTTCAAACTTTTGCTCTCGTTCTGTCTCTCTATGTCGCTGTATCTCTCTCTCTCTCTCTCTCTCTCTCTCTCTGCCTCTCTCTCTCTCTCTCTGCCTCTCTCTCTCTCTCTCTCTCTCTCTCTCTCTCTCTCTCTCTCTCTCTCTCTCTCTCTCTCTCTCGCCTCCTATTATCTCCCCTATTCCTCTCATCACACCTTTTTTTTTTTTTCTCTTTCCTGATCTGATTCTTTCCCTACTCCTACTCAGTCATGTTTCTTTTTTACTTCTTCTTCTCTTTCATTATATTCAATTTCTTCTCTCCTCTCCTTCCTTGTCTCTCTTTCCTGTTTAGGCAGAGAAAGCACAATAGGAAGATAGTCGACATCTGTCTCTCATGTTCAAACACACACCCACCCACCACAAACACACGCACACACACACACACACACACACACACACACACACACACATACACACACACACACACACACACACACACACACACACACACACACACATTTATCTTGCCGTCTCCTCTTGGTACGTACTATCACCTGCTTAACATCCCCTCCATAATTCATGGTCTTAAATAGATGACCTAGGCATCTCTGGAGCAAGCGTTGAGTAGAAAGGGTATGTACTTTGATTATTACGCAAACAAACAAGGTCATAAAAGAAAATATGCTTGGTCCAGCACTTTCTATTTCCCCTACTTTATTTCCCAACTTCTTTACAGATGTAGGATCTTAATTTGAGCCAGTTTGCTACAGCAGGAAAATATTCCTGCAGCAACAATACATTTAAATTAATATGTGGATTATAATGAATGGACATTTTTGTAGCGGGTGATACATTTTTCTTAAGGGAAGAGCAAGTCTGAAATTTCAAAGTGGAAATTAGATAGCAAAATACTAAAAATAGTACCATAGAGGCATACAAAAAGAAATTTACAAACTTATTAAAGAAAGATCAAGTGTATTATTATAAAAAATAAAGAAGTCAGTCAATAATATGATAATACTCTTAGCAAAATGTTTTATATTTAAAGTACAATATGTAGAATCTACGAGAATAGAAAGGTTCAGAACTTTTGTGAAACATCACAGCACATTTGAAAATGATATTGCAAATAGAAATCTGGATGGTGTTTAGAGAGAGATGGGAGGGTTTGAGTTGAGCTGAAGGATGGGACTAAAAACAAACAAAAGATAACTATTGTAAAATATATTGTGTCCGAAAAATGTACATAGTATGTATAAGCTGGAAGTAGAAGCGTATCTTTTGTTGTCCATTAGTTTACTCCTATTAGGGGAGGGATGGTATGGTTAGGGGTGTCACGGTCGTGGATAAAGGTAGACCAAGGCGTAGTGCAGTTATAGGTGACATATTTTATTAACGGCGAACTTGAATACAAAAACAACAAAAGAGAGTACGAATGTAACAGCAGGTTGGCACCAAACACAAACAATAATCCACAACGCAGGTGGAAAAAGTTACAACATAAATAGGTTCCCCAATTAGAAACAAAGCTAAACTGCTGCCTCTAATTGGGGACCAAACACAAAACCACATAGAAAATCACTGTCAGGCTCTGACCATCACAACATAGTGTCAGGCTCTGGCCATAGAGAAGCCTATTTGCTTCTCTATGTAGCCATGGTCAGAGTCTGACAGTTCTATTCCTTCTGTTTCTGGTGGTGGTTTGTGTTGGATCCCTGATTAGAGGCAGCTGCAGCGCATCGTCTCTAATTAGGGATCCTACATAGGTTTGTATGTTTCACACTGGGGTGTGGGTCATTGTATATTTCGCAAGTCACGGAGAAAAGTAAGTGTGCTTGTTACGTTACGTTTGTATATTGTGTTTGTATATAATTTTTTACAGTGTGTGGCTGTGTTGATGAGTGTGTAAAATTTTTATAAATCAATAAAATTGAGTCTTTCTATTTTTACAGTGGGGCTTTAGAAAAAGACACACACACCTTCAGATTTTTCACTCAAGTATTCGTATGATATACACAGCCCATTCAGCGATAACCAAGCAATCCCAGCTGCCAAAACTATCACACCAAGACCAGGAAATACAGCCGGGCTGAGGCCGGACAGTTTTAATAATATAAAGGCTGCGTCCCATATGGCACCCTATCCCCTATTCTACATAGTGCACTACTTTTGACCAGGGCGCATAGGGTGTCCAATAGAGAATAGGGTGCCATTTGGAACACAAGCAAAATCAGGAGCTGCCAAAGCAGTATTCATCTGTAGCCCTGGCATCTGACACACACAGGGAGGGAGTGAAGATTGATACGAGAGGAGAGGAGAGGAGAGGAGAGGAGAGGAGAGGAGAGGAGAGGAGAGGAGAGGAGAGGAGAGGAGAGGAGAGGAGAGGAGAGGAGAAGAGAGGGGTACAGGGGTACAGGGGTAGGGAGCGAGAGAGAGAGAGGAAGACAGAGAATGGTGAGAAAGAGAAAATATATAAAGAAAAGGAATATATGAAAGAGAGGACAGGTACACTATAAAACTACTGCTACGGTTGCACCAATGCAATAACCTCCTACCACCTCATCACTAGGTAGCCAGTCCATTTGGGGATACATCATGTCATCACCACCACGCTACCATGTCTGTCTGCTCAGAGATAACATTCAGTCTTTCCAATAGCTTCTTCCCAATTTTCATCCTTTCATCTCTTTGCCACAGATACCCTGGCCTACATTACCGGGGCAACTACTACGACCGTTACAATGGAGTGATTTTATTGCCACCAGAAATTACATCTAAATGCACTCATTTTGAATTTTACTAAGAAATTGAATTTGAATTAAATATTTTAGAATTTGTAATGTACACATTGAAACACTGAAATTATCAAATGAACTTGTATTTCATATTTTAAGACAAACACACGCACACACACGCACATGCACATACACAAACACACAGAGACACATTCATCATGGCTTCTCCAGGGCCAACTCAAGCAGAAAATTAACAGCTGCCACAGCCACACCTCGCAGAGACCCCTCCATTCAATCTGCCTCTCCAGTTGCCAGTCATGGAAATGTCAGACGTACAGACGGACAGATATTAAGATACATGGAAACTCCTGAATGCACACACATATGTATTTAAACGTTTAAACTTTGCTTTCACAGAGGCATATATGGTCAACTAAAATCATGTGGCTAAAAATGACAAAAGTGTGAATGCACTAACCCAAACAAACACTACCATAGATGAAAAGTACACTGTTAGAAGTAAAGGTGCTAGCTATAACCTATAAGGGTTCTTCGGCTGTCCCCATAGGAGAACCCTTTGAAGAACCCTTTTTGGTTCCAGGCAGAACGTTTTTTGGTTCCAAGCAGAACCTTTTTGAACCCACAATAGTTCTGCCTGGAACCAAAAAGGGTTCTTCAAAGGGTTCTCCTATGGGGACAGCCAAAGAACCCTTTTTTTCTAAGAGTGTAGAGCAGTAACTGAGAGCTATATTGTAGATTGTAGACACACACACACACACACACACACACACACACACACACACACACACACACACACACACACACACACACACACACACACACACTTTTCCTCAAGAACCCTTTCAGGGAGCGAGGGAAGAGAGGGAGAAGGGAAAAGAGAAGTAACAATATCCTATATCACTCTTTCAGAAAACATCACAGTTGTTTTGAGGTTAGAGTAGAGAGGGGATCTACTTAAAAACCCAGCTGTAAGAAGGAAATAATTGACGGAAACACTGTATCTGTTTCCTTCAGCCTATCTCAGACAGACAGCTGCTGTAATAGAGAAGCACTTGGACAGAAAGC
The DNA here is from genome assembly GCA_023634145.1 of Thymallus thymallus. NCBI lineage: Eukaryota > Metazoa > Chordata > Actinopteri > Salmoniformes > Salmonidae > Thymallus > Thymallus thymallus. Next base: position 26,431,480 of record CM042387.1, read on the forward strand.
AAAGGAGTACGGAAAAGAAAAGCAAATCACTAAAAACAACACAATACTTTTTTCAGAGGAAATCTGAAGAGGTTGTCCACCCATTCATGAGTAAGGAATACAAGTTATCCCTTGATGTGGACCTAATTTAAAGACCCTGATGAAAAAGCGTGTGAGTTTGTTGGTAAGTGCATACCATGCCAGCAGCCCAAACCAAACAAAAACCCTGAATCTTCACAGCAACACATTACATAGTAATACATCTAATACTCTTATGTATCTGGGGGTTGTCCTGTCAAGTGTGTCAATTTCTGTCAGATCAGCAGTTTGTCCCCCTTTCCCTTTGTCCCTCCCTCTCCACATCCATCCCCCACTCATTCATCCCTCTCTCCATCCCTCCGTCCCTATGCATATTTCATTATCTTGAGCCTACTGCAAGCAGGAAGAGGACTGTTATGTTCTCCTCCTGGGTATTTGCTTGGGTGTGTTGTCTGTATATAGATGTGTGTCTCCTGAGCTAATCAATCATGTCTTGGTTTATGCGCTGCAGCCACTGTAGCACCCAAATGACCCCACACTGTAGCACCAAATGACCCCCACACTGTAGCACCAAATAACCCCACACTGTAGCACCAAATAACCCCCACACTGTATCACTAAATGACCCCACATTACCCCCACACTGTAGCACCAAATGACCCCACACTGTAGCACCAAATGACCCCCACACTGTAGCACCAAATGACCCCCACACTGTAGCACCAAATGTCCCCCACACTGTAGCACCAAATGACCCCCACACTGTAGCACCAAATGACCCCCACATTGACCCCACACCGTAGCATTAAATGACCGCACACTGTAGCACGAAATGACCCCACACTGTAGCAGCACCAAAGGACCCCACACTGTAGCGCCACATTTTCCCACACTGTAGCACCAAATGACCCCACGCTGGTGCAGTGCTATGCTGTTGAGTGTTGAGTGCTTAAGATTAAAACACCCTCCCCTGGGTTGCTCTCTCACCAGACTGTTTCTGCCTCTCGCTTTGCCAGGGAGATTCACTACACACATTGTGTTTTACGGCCCCCTTTCTTTTATTCATCATAACACAGCTGCTTCAATTCGATTAACTTCTCCCGGACAACATTATACTGTATCTCTGCCTGGGCTGACTGTCTCTCTCTCTTTCTCTCTCTCTCTCTCCTCTCTCTCTCTCTCTCTCTCTCTCTCTCTCTCTCTCTATATCTGAGCTCTCTTTTCTCTCCTATCTCTCTCTCTCTTTCTTCTTCTCTCTCTCTCTCTGAGCTGTTTTTTCTCTCCTCTCCCCTCCTCTCTCTCCTCTCCTCTCTCCTCCTTCTCTCTCTCTTCTCCTCCTCTCTCTCTCTCTCCTCCTCTCCCTCCTCTCCCTCTCTGCCACTTTCTATTCCCCTCCTGGTTCTCTCTTCAACTCCCTTTCTCTCTACCCTCTATTCACATTACCTTCTACCTGCATTACCCTCAATTACCTCGACTAACCTTTACCCCCTACATTGACTCTGTACCGGTACCCGTCCCGAGGAAATATAGCTTTGTTATTGTTATTTTATTGTGTTACTTTTTTAAAAACTTTATTTTATTTAGTAAATATCTCTTATTTTTGGTTAAGGGCTTGTAAGTAAGCATTTCACGGTAAGGTCTACACCTGTTGTATTCAGT